>OZ038392.1:7661568-7929068 GCA_964036045.1 Eutreptiella sp. 'Long Island Sound 2002'
TGGCGGTGAACGTCATCGCCACGGGATACGCCTCCGAATCCGTCGCCTCGCTGCTGGCGGTGGGCAGCCTCATCAACCACAGCTGCCGGCCCAATGCCGTCCACACCAGCGATGCGGGTGACCCCCCCCCCCCTACCGGACGTCATGGGGTTCACGGTGAGGGTTGCGGGACCCCATGTGTTGTCTTCTGCTTCAGGGGAAGGGGGGGGGGGTGCATTGGAAGGGGGGGAGCCCCCCCCCCTCCAGCGTACGGGGGGGCAGGCAGGTGGGACAGGAGGGAGTTCGTGACATGGGCACCCAGCAGCGCCACCAGACAGGGGGAGGAGCAACACAGACACATAGAACGCGGGAGCCACACCAAGAGGGACAAGGGCGGGCACACTAGACAAGGAGGAGGGGCACAGCAAGGCAGGAGAGGCTACCAGAACGGCGGCAACAGGGAACCAGAATGGAGCGGATGATGGAGCGTGTGCATGGGAGGCAGTGACAACAAAGGGGATGGCCTGGCCAGCCAGCCCCGTCGCTACCGGGTGCCAGGGCAACCCCTGCTCAACCGGCATCAGGTGGGGGGTGTCTCCCGCAGCCCAGATGGGCTGTTTGCGCAACAGGAGCGGGAGCCCATCAGGGGCAGACCAGCCGTGAGGGGGAAAAGGACGTATGGTGGACGGCCGGGACAGCGCGTGGAGGAGCAGGGCACCTGGGCCGCACAGAAACACAGCGAGGCAGGCTACAGACGGCCTGTGGACAGAGGCGCGTGGACAGGGGGGGGGTGCCGGGTGCCAGGGCAACCCCTGCTCAACCGGCATCAGGTGGGGGGTGTCTCCCGCAGCCCAGATGGGCTGTTTGCGCAGCAGAATGTCACACAGGGGGTTTGGAGGGGCAGTTAAGTTCGTGTGGGAAGTGTCGCGTTTCAAATTCGCTGCGAAGTTTCCCACACAAAATCCAGGGGCTTCGCACCTGCCGCTCAGCCCCAAAGCGCCTGCAAAGCCCCACACACCACAGCATTTCTGGGGGGGTCTGCGGAATGTACCACACAAAATCCAGGGGCTTCCGCGACGTTTCCCGCAGCGAAGTTTACCACCGCGAATTTGACTTGGCACGACCCCCCCCCCCTCGCCCCCCGTATTGTGTCCCCGTGCATTGCCTGATTGCACCGCAGCGGGGGCGCCTGCAGGACGTCGCCCCCCCCCCCCCCAGTCTCGGCTCCCGTCCTCCGGGGGAAGGAACAGTGTGCAGGCCCCGAGGCCCCTCAGACCGCTGGGCTGCGAAGTGGCCCGAAGCGGACCTCAACATCATTTTGTAAACCCCCCTCCCCTAATAATCCCCCCTCCCCTAATACTCCCCCCTCCCCTAATAATCCCCCCTCCCCTAATACTCCCCCCTCCCCTAATAATCCCCCCTCCCCTAATAATCCCCCCTCCCCTAATAATCCCCCCTCCCCTAATAATCCCCCCTCCCCTAATAATCCCCCCTCCCCTAATAATCCCCCCTCCCCTAATAATCCCCCCCTTAATAATCCCGGCCCCTTAATTATTCCCCCGTTTCAGTAATTGTTTCAAATGGCCGAAAAAATTTCCCCCCTTGTGCAGAGGCAATTGCTTGCAGGGAATCCTCATCCTCATCTGAAATTTCTGCTTCATGACTGTCATGCACAAAGTCGGCCCGCCGGATTTAACCGTACCTGGGTTCGGCGTACCTGTCGGCTCGGCGTACCTGTCGGCTCGGCGTACTTTCGGCCGGCCGATCGGCCGGCCGAAAGTCCGGCCGTACCTTCGGCCCGCCGACTCGGCCGGCCGAAGGTACGGCCGTACCTTCGGCCGGCCGATTGGCCGGCCGAAAGTACGGCCGTACCTTCGGCCAGCCGATCGGCCGGCCGAAAGTACGGCCGTACCTTCGGCCGGCCGATCGGCCGGCCGAAGGTACGGTTTAATCCGTCACCCCCCCTTGTACTAAAGGGGCCACAGGCAAGGCGGTACACACAGAAGGCGGTACACACAAAAGGCGGTGTGTGGCCACCGCAGGAGTCATGTTATTGAAGGGGCCACAGGCAAGGCGGTACACACAAAAGGCGGTGCACACACAAGGCGGAACACACAAAAGGCGGTCGGTGGCCACCGCAGGAGTCATGTTATTAAAGGGGCCACAGGCAAGGCGGTACACACAAAAGGCGGTGCACACACAAGGCGGAACACACAAAAGGCGGTCGGTGGCCACCGCAGGAGTCATGTTATTAAAGGGGCCACAGGCAAGGCGGTACACACAGAAGGCGGTGCACACACAAGGCGGAACACACAAAAGGCGGTCTGTGGCCACCGCAGGAGTCATGTTATTAAAGGGGCCACAGGCAAGGCGGTACACACAAAAGGCGGTGCACACACAAGGCGGAACACACAAAAGGCGGTCTGTGGCCACCGCAGGAGTCATGTTATTAAAGGGGCCACAGGCAAGGCGGTACACACAGAAGGCGGTGCACACAAAAGGCGGAACACACAAAAGGCGGTCTGTGGCCACCGCAGGAGTCATGTTATTAAAGGGGCCACAGGCAAGGCGGTACACACAGAAGGCGGTGCACACACAAGGCGGAACACACAAAAGGCGGTCTGTGGCCACCGCAGGAGTCATGTTATTAAAGGGGCCACAGGCAAGGCGGTACACACAGAAGGCGGTGCACACAAAAGGCGGAACACACAAAAGGCGGTCTGTGGCCACCGCAGGAGTCATGTTATTAAAGGGGCCACAGGCAAGGCGGTACACACAGAAGGCGGTGCACACACAAGGCGGCACACACAAAAGGCGGTCTGTGGCCACCGCAGGAGTCATGTTATTAAAGGGGCCACAGGCAAGGCGATACACACAGAAGGCGGTGCACACACAAGGCGGAACACACAAAAGGCGGTCTGTGGCCACCGCAGGAGTCATGTTATTAAAGGGGCCACAGGCAAGGCGGTACACACAGAAGGCGGTGCACACAAAAGGCGGAACACACAAAAGGCGGTCTGTGGCCACCGCAGGAGTCATGTTATTAAAGGGGCCACAGGCAAGGCGGTACACACAAAAGGCGGTGCACACAAAAGGCGGACTGTGGCCACTGCAGGCGTCCTGTTATTAATATAAAGGGGGGGGGGTTGTTAGTATATGGGGGTCTTACTACAAGGGGGGGTGACGGATTAAACCGTACCTTCGGCCGGCCGACTCGGCCGGCCGATTCGGCCGGCCAGAGGTACGGCCGTACTTCCGGCCGGCCGATCGGCCGGCCGAAAGTACGGCCGTACCTCCGGCCGTTTTTTCGGCCAAAACAAGGGGGGGGTGACGGATTAAACCGTACTTTCGGCCGGCCGATCGGCCGGCCGAAAGTACGCCGAGCCGACAGGTACGCCGAGCCGACAGGTACGCCGAACCCCAGGTACGGTTTAATCCGGTGAGCTCACAAAGTCTTCCCACCCCCAAATTTTGAATTGGGACATGTCTTGCCCTACATACCCAAAGTGTGCAGCACATTCAGGCAAGTTCAGTCGATCCAGGGCACACCAGGGACAATGTTTGTGGCCCTATCCCTGGTGCACAGCAAAAGAGTCAAATAACCCCCCCCCCTCCCCCCCTTAATAATTCCCCCCTTTGGCCAGCCAGGCAACCCTGATTTATTTCTGCCCCCGGGGGAATTAATAGGGGGGGGGGGTTATCACAGTTTCGGTACCTGAACATGATCAGGACATCACGCGCTTGCTCCCCGCCTCTCCCCCCTTTGAAACGAGGTCGCGTAGCCCAGCCGTCGTGCACCTGACGCCTGAGCTAGAGATGCCCGGTTCGAACCCGTCAGCAGGACCGCATGGCTCTCCCGAGCGATGGGGTTTCGGTGGCCTCCCGAGCCGGAGGGGACCCTGCGAGGGATGCAGCTCGCAGAGCGCCCGGGCCACCACACCTCACCTCCGCCAACCCCCGAAGAGGTCGCGTAGTTCAGCCGTCGTGCACCCGACGCCTGAGCTAGAGATACCCGGTTCGAACCCCGCGGACAGGAGCGGTGGGGGTGTGCCGGATGTCGGTCCCGGAGGCCGGAGCGCACGCTGTCCCAGGCGCTGGGGGACCCTGTGTGACGCTGCGAGGGATAAGGGGTGCTTTACCGCTGCCGTCCGGACATCGCCCGTGCACCCTCATTTCCCCCCGCCTCCTTTGACTACTGCCCCCCGTCACGCCCCTCATTCTCTCTGCCGGGCATTGGGGTGCGGGATATCTCGGCAAAAATGAACCCGATGGGCCTCATTTGTCGTGTGGGAGGCGGTCGGCAGTTGCCGTGGCAATCTGCACCCCCCCCCCCCAAATGGGGCGATGGATCACGATGGATAACGACCCCCGTACCACACATAACTCCCACGCACCCCGTGTGCGCGCACACACACATATACTCTGCAGTACACAAACACAAGGCAGCCCGTAGTCGGGTCTGAATTACATTTGGGGGGGGGAACCAAAAGGACCATCGTGGGCATACAAAAAGGGGGAGACGCTTTTTTTTCACGCAACTTGCGTATGCCCCCAAAATGCTCCGATTTTTATGGAGAAGTCAAATATGCATGACAAACATGAAACAACCTCTTTACCCCCCTTCCCCGACCCTCACCCGGCCCGGGCTCCTCATGTGGGGGGGCGGGTCTTGGGGGGGGGGGGGGGCGCTATGTCCACCGCTGGTCCCACACGGTTTTCTCGGTCTGTGCCTCCCCTCCAAAGCGCATGGGCCCTGCACGTCCGTGTGCGGCAGTCATCCGCGCCACGCCCCCCTGCCCCTCAGGCGGCCCCGGCGGCCACATGACGCTGTTCAAGGCTCTGGAGGACATCGCCCCCGGGCAGCCCATCACCATCAGCTACGTGGACCCCGAGCTCCCGCGGCGCGCGCGGCGGGAGGAGCTGGCGGACAAGTACCTCTTCGAGTGTTCGTGCGCGGCCTGCGGCTGAATGGGCCGGTGGCGATGGCGTTCTGTCCCGCGGCGGGGGGGTGGGGTGCGCTGGGGAATGGCCGGCAGCCCCGTGGGTTGTGAGGGCGCTGGACCAGGCCATTGTTTGGTGGGCAATCGGAGGGGGGGGGGGGGGGGGCAGAGGCCAAAAACAAGTTTGTGTACCTAAAATCGGCCTGAAATTTCCGGCCCCTTTGATAAATTTAATTTTGTGCCGGAGGAACATGTTTCTGATGTGGATGGGGGGGGGTCGGCCGGGGCTGGCCACCCCCCCCCCGGGGGGGGGTCACTAAGCGATGGCCTGCGCTGGATTTCTGGGGCGGCCGGCCACTCAAGCGGAGGGGACGACCGGTGGCGACGCGCATGCGGCAAGAGCAACGCGGTGCACGCGGCGCGGCTGCAGCGCCGCAGTGTCGTCGCCCTTTGGCGGGTCTGCGGGAGAAGGATCGTGGCAAGGGCCGTTGGAGTTCCGCGGCCAATCCCCTCGGGTAATGTGAGCACGTGGATGGCCGCGTGCACTGGCCGGATGGGGGGGTCGGTGTTCTGGATCGTCGACAGTCTCGGCGCGTGCAGGGCCCGCATCGGGGCAGCCACCCTCGTGCTCCTGGCGCACGGCGCGCCGGGCGGGCCAGCGCGGGAGAGGGACGCACTCGGCCGCAGCGCGCGGGTGCCTCTCGGCTTCAGCGGTGCCAATGCGTGCTCGGTGTCGTCGCTGCGCTTTCCCTCGTTTTGGCGGCATCGCCAGCGCATCGGTACTCCCGACCGGGGCCGTGATGGACCCGGATCCGGTGTACCCCCCGGTGCATCATAGGCCACGGGAAAATGCGGGGAAGGGGGGGGGGGGATAGGGAAACCCGGGGGGGGGGGAGCCTGAATGAGCCCCCATATGCACTGTACCTCGGGGTATTTCCTGTTTCACAGCGAAAGGCGCCTATGGCAATGTCACTGAAGAGCTTTTTGTTCTGACTTCGTTGTATTGCACTCGTCTGCTTGCTTTAGCAGTGTAGCATTCAACTCTCGTATCCCGCGTGATGGGGGGACGGGGGAAAACGGGGGGGAACGGGGAAAACCATTGTGCCCCGAAGCCTCCAGGAAGTAACAACAACCAGCCAAGCAACCATCCAGAAGCCTCCAAGAAATAACCGCGACCAACCAAAGGCCCACAGGGAATAACAACCACCATTCACGGTCTATCCTTGTTCTTCCGCCACAGTCTGGGAATTTGTGCCAAACTTTGGCCCGGTATTTCAGAATTGGTGCCAAATTTTTCTCCGCACCAAATTTGGCCATTCCCATTTTCGCACGTTCCTAATCGCCCCACCCCCCCTCCCCTGGTAGGAGTCAGTGTTCTTCTTCTTTTTGCTCAAGAACGCCCTGTGAAGACCGGGGGAGGGGGGGAGCCAGACACGCAACTAGTGTTTGGCTGGGGACAGGGCGTGTCGCTAGGAATGCGCCCCGTGGCACGTGCGGCTCGGTAATATCCGCCCGCGCTGCGCCCGGAACTCGGTAGGAACGAGCTGCGTCCCGCATCCGATGTGGTAGGGCCCAGCTCCTGTCGATTGCGTGTGAGCGGGCGAACGCCAGTGGCACGTCTGGTGGCAGCTGATCGGCGCCGGGTGACGAACGATTGCGGCGCAGTTGACGCACTGTACCTGTCCTTTGGAGGCGTCGTTGTGCCTGTGTCAAACCCGACCTAACCCGACCTAACCCGACCTAACCCGACCTCATCCGACCTAATCCGACCTAATCCGACCTAACCCGTCTGCAGCACGGTCTGCAGGCTCTCGCTGTGGGCAGAGTTTTGCTTCACAACTCAGCGTCTCCTGGGTTGGGGGGGTGGGGACTAACACCCCCTCCCCCCCCTCGAACCCGGATTTAGTGGGAAAAACTGAAAGTTACAAAAGGAAAATTTGAGTTGGGCCATTTTTGGTACACAAACTTTTGGACTTTTGGGTTCCAGACCCTCCCCCCACTACCCACCCCCCTTTAAGCAAAACTCTCGCTGTGGGCACAAAACGCCATGACCCATGTGCTGCATCACGAGAATGAGAATGCTGCTGTTGTCACCGCTGCTGCTGGTGACTGTTTGCTGAGTGTTGGTCATGACCATCACGCACGGCTCCCGTCATGCGTACCATCACAGTGCCGTGGGTGTGTTCCTGGTCATTGGCGGGACACGGCGTATGGTAAGCCCAATGCAGAGGACACCGGGTTTGGCGGCTCACACACTGTGGAGTGAAGTGTCACGCGAGTGTAATCTATATCCATATACACCTATAGATATATATGTATGTATGTAAGATACAAAAAAGTTTTTTTTTGTGTTTGAGTGTCATGCGAGGCACTCGCGTGAGACTTGAATGAAAAAAATAGACAAGAATTTATTTCTTTAAGTCTCGCGTGACACCTGTCAACACCCGCGTGACACTTCCCTACGCACACTTGCCCTTCCACACCTCCTGTCGCCGCACACTCCGTTGCCAAACAACGCCGGAGCCCCACCTCTTTCGATGTCTGGTGCCGTGAACTACACAAAGCCTCCGCCACCGCACGGCACTGCCTTCCATGTCTGGGTGGCCCGGTGGAGCCAAGAATTTGATACAAATGCACGTCGACGCTCATTGAGAGACACCCGCCTGCAGTGCTTGGGCTCGACCGCAGACCACCAACAGGAGGTGCTGTGGCGAACATGAAATCTTTGTGAGCAGGGAATCCAATCCTCCACAAGCCTCTGCAATGAGCTCCCTCCGACAACATGTGGTCACTCAGAGGTACCCCTCCCCGCCAGCAAACAGCATGTAGCCGGCTCAGGCTGCGTCTCAGCCCAGAGGGGCACTGGAGGGTCATGGGCAGGCGACTCATGAGCAAACGTAACTGTTGTTGCGGGGGGAGCCTCTTGTCATACAGGATAGGCACTCACCTCACAGGGGCTGGCCGTATGTGGTCGGCCCGTGGTGGGAGCCATGTGCGCCTAACCCATGGGCTATCGCTCCTTAAAATGAACTCCTTCCCCTCCCCGCCAGCAAAAGCAAGCACCCCAGACATAGCGAAGGAGTCAACATGGAACCCTTGCAGTAAGCCGCGACCCAATCGCGGTCCATTGAAAGGTGTACACGGGCGCTAGTGCCCAGAACCCGAAGCCAGCCGCCAACCTCTAGCCCCATGCACAGGGAAGTGAGGGAGCAGCACACCGGCAAGGGCTTGGTGAAAGCCTCGGACAAAACATTGGAACTGAGAAGGCGATGAAGGCTGTGTGAAGGCAGGCCCGGCTGGAGCTAAGAGGCGGGTCCACGCTTGACCTTTGGAGGCCCTGGCAGGACCAAACTCAGTCGCAGGAATATTTACCATCGGCGCATATGGAGAATCCCCACACCACCACCCAAGACCTGCAGCCTGGGCATCAACAAAAGGCGCATGGATACCGCCGTAGCACAGGATCCCACGCTTTGTGTGTGTGCCACGGTTCCTTGCCAGAGGCGGGCGTGTTCTTGATAGCAATTGGTCGCAATTTTTGGCATTTTACCGAAATGCCGCGGGTGCCTCGAGACCGTCAGCCCATCGCTTAGGCCGAGCCTGAAGATCGGGGGGAGGCATCAGCAGCGGGGCAGCGGCGGTCCAGACCACGGGAATCCCGGCTCAGCAGGTGGTCTGCACTATCCCGGGGCCCTCAGAGGGGGTGGGGGGTGTCGGGGGGTGGGGGGCAGGCCCCAGCAAACCCCTGCCGCCTGGGGGACCCCAAAGAGGAATCCAATGATCGCGCACGCTATGGGCCTCGGGTCCGCCCCCCGAGCCGGCAGCTGTGTGGGGGACGAGTACGACTGTGAAGGGGCGTTTCTCAACGGGTTTTCATACGGACCCGGCGTTCCCGGTGGATGTCCCGTACCGCTGCGCCCTTTGCCTTGTTCGACCTTTGCGGCCATATACGCGTGGGATGCGCCGTGAGGGGGGTGTGCCGGCCGCCCATCCACCCCTGCACACACACTCAGCCTAACCCTCTCCAGGTGCGCCAGGCGGAGCGGTAGGGCGGCGCTCATCACCGTCTCCTGCACAGAGGCTCTGGCCTAGGCGAGGGTACAACCACGGGAGGGCGCCGGCAGCTCGCCCTTTGCAGGGGAGAGCGACGCAGAGCGCGCCCTCGTTATGACAGCTGACCCACACAGGCCTTCCTCTGTCATATGGTGTTGTTGTGCATCCACCCCTGCACACACACTCGACCTGTCCCTCTCCAGGTGTGAACCTTGGGACCGAGTTGGCAGGGACAAGAGCAGTGCACACGCTACAAAGGGCCCAACGCTACAGCAGAAACAGCTGATACCATTCGCTGTCCAGCTCCAAGAACTGCCCTTTTACTTGCCTGTGGGCCATGCCGATCCTAAATCTGAACACTGGCATTTGTACCCAGAAACACCGGACATACATCACACTTGCACACAGCACAGTGGGTGCGCAGGGGTGGTCGTTCTGGGATTGGTTGCAGCAAAGTCTACCAGATAACTGGGGCTGTGCACGTGCTATGCACAAACCCCCCCACAGTGGGCCTTGGTCCCAGCTGCAAGTCAAAACAGTGCTGAAGCGGAAATAGACCTGGGAGAAGGGCCAAAGATGGAGGTTCGATCCCCATTAATAAGGCACCGCCGTGTGCTGGAGGTTCATACCCCCCCCCCCCCCCTTGTAATAGCTACGCCCTTGTCTAAGGTACAGCGGGTGTAGGGACTGGATTAATTTGGGACCTACTTTTGATTCGGTGCCAAATGTAGTGCAGCCGCATAAGACATGGGTTTGGTGACAAGTTTGCCAGTTACATAGGGTCATGGACACATTTGTTGTGAGTGTTTGCCCAATTGAACCCACGTAGCTCTGATTTTGGGGATATTTCTGCACCATAGCCCCCCATGCGCTCACTCAAGTGTGTGTCAGTAGTTGTATGTGCTGTGCGGAAGCCACGGCGTTGTCCAAGCTACAGCAGGCGTGGGGACTGTATTCATTTGGGACTTTTGCGTAGCTTTTACAAGGGGGGGGGGGGTATGTGGTTCGTGGAGAATGATTGATGCAAATCCCGGTACTGTTTTTGTTGGGCTGTTTCTATCGAGGTTCTGGGAACGGGGAAGACAGCTGGGGGAGGGCCCACCCTAGTCGGGCTCGGCGTGGTATATTTAGGTTCCCCAACAGCTGGGAAGCCTTGAAGGCAAGCGTCAAGGGTGGGTGGCCCATTTGGCTACATGCACCGGGTGCGGGTCTGTGGGCGTGGGGTGTACCCTATCTTCGACCTCCCTATCTCTGTAGTGCAAGGTTTATGACCAGCCGCCGCCATGGGACAAGGTGGTATTCTTGGTGCATTGCTGTGTACCTGTTGAGCATGTGCAGCTAGTCAAAGTCAAACACTCGCACCAGAAAAAGTGGCGCACAGAGCCTGTCTCTCAGTAGAACTAAACATGCATCCCAACAGGCAGTTTCCGGGTCATTTGGTGGTTCATATGCCTTCTTGTTTGCACGTCTTGTTTTTTGCCGCGTATCCATTGCACAGTAATGGGGGGGGGGAGGGCGAGGGGGCCGTCATTTGGGGTGTGTTCCCTCGGGAGTGCGGGGATACCGTCGCGGCAGGTGGTTACCATCTAAGGGCGGGCGGGTGGGGGGTAGGCACTGTGGCGTTGGCTCACAATGATCCCACTACTTTTGGGTGTATGTTTCAGGGCTGTGCAATGTGATGACAACAACAGCACTTGGACGGTGTCAAGCCACCATGATATTTGTCCATGGCAGATTGCAGAAAGCAAGCCGTAGCAATTTCCGTCTTGATACCCAAAGTTACCGCATCACGCGGAATTGACTTGAGTTCCAGCTGGTGGGGTAGTGCGTGGACCGCGCGTAGTCAGGGTTTTGCAAAATTTGACAGTAAGTATTGTCCTTTTCACTTGAGCCTGAT
The DNA here is from genome assembly GCA_964036045.1 of Eutreptiella sp. 'Long Island Sound 2002'. Taxonomy (NCBI): domain Eukaryota; phylum Euglenozoa; class Euglenophyceae; order Eutreptiales; family Eutreptiaceae; genus Eutreptiella; species Eutreptiella sp. 'Long Island Sound 2002'. The sequence goes on from OZ038392.1 coordinate 7,672,438, forward strand.
GCATTTCCGATCGCATTGCTCCTTTTCTCTCATTCGATTGCCAGCCGCATGGCAATTGAGGAAGAACTCATCGCCGCCGCGTTGACTCGTCCATCCTTGGACGACTTTCCTGTGTGGAAAACCTTCTTGGAAGAGCCAGCAGCATACCAGCGGATTCACCTGCATGTCATCGGCATTGAACCATCGGCGGACGACGAGGAGGAGGGCGAGAGCTGGTTCCGCCGCATCCGGGAGGAAACCCCGGATCCCTATCTCGAGGTTTCAGTCCAAGGGTCGGACACAGGATGCACGCCCTGGTTCGACATGGGATCCCACAAGTTCCCGACATTGCACGACTGCGAGGAGCCTGTCTGGGATGCCAAATGCCTCCTGATATCCAAGAAGGATGGCACGGAGGAGCTGCAGTTCGTAATGAAGGACTGTGACGTTGGCAGGGATGACGTGCTCATGAGGTTTTCCGTTCCTGTGGAGGAGCTCCCCGTGGCTGGCGATGGCTGGGTGGATTTTCGGAAGCAGTCGGAGGTAGAGTCGGAGGTCAAGGCAATGCGCGACTGCACACTACATTTCAGAATCTGCGTCTCGGATGGTGCCGATCGTATTGTTTCGGAGGAGGAGTTCCGTGCGGTTCACGCCGATACCGAAGAGCGCACCTACACTGAGGAAGTGGTCGATTGCCAGGATGGTGACCATGCCCTTATCCAGTGCTGGCGCCACCAGGAGGGCTTTGGGGGGGACAAAGCGGCTCTTTGGGTCCCGGGCCGCGGCGACTGCTTCATGCACCCGCACGTGGCCACCGAGCTCTTCTTTGCGAATGGGATTGACTTGTATGTGGTCAATTACTGCCAGATTGGAAAGTGTCGGGCCCGGGGATGGGTATCAGACCCCTTCCACATCTCGCACTGCCGCAGCGGAGACTTTAGCCAGTACCACGACGAGATTGGAGGCGCCCTTCGGCTGATGAAGGAATACAAAGAGTACAGTGCGATCATTGGCTACGCACATTCGACGGGGGGGCCGGTCCTGCTGGACTACCTCATGGAGAATGGCGACAGCGATTTCCATTATTTCATCGCGAACAGTCCGTTCCTCGACTGGGGATACTGCGGTGGCGACCTTATGGAGGTTGCGCTTGAGAATGTGCCCCAGCTCCTCACCACGTTGGGGGTGCATGATATGGATGACGTTGCAAAGGGTCCGCCTGAGACGCCCGAGGAGTACCAGGGCAATCCCCTGATGTATATGGACAAAGAGATCGTCATGAATCCGAAGACGTGCAAGAAATGGTCGCAGTATTACGTCGACTGGGACCTGAGGCCTCTGTACCAGTACTCTTTGACGTACGGCTTTGCCATTGGTGCAACGCAAGTGATGAGGAAGCTCGAGGAGAAGTTTGAAAATGGGGAGTACCCGATGACAAAGCCTTTGCTTTGCATCACGTCGACTGGGGACGATGTCTTAATGGCTGGAGAAACGCTGAGCCACGCTGACTGGCTTGCGGAGGACCGGACAGAGATCCTGCTGAAGCACGCAGCACACGACGTCTTCCTGAGCAGTTGGAGGGACGATACGTTCGAGGCAATCGAGACGGTGAAGGAATGGATGATGCAGCAAGGGATTCTATAGCCCGACCAGCTCAGGATTTGTTGGTAAAGGTTGAAGCATTTCCAAGCCACACCTATGGGCACTTGTGAAGCCGAGCAAGCGACCGGCAATCCCACAACACATATTGAAGGCCAGCAATGTTTCAATGGGATTCCTGTGTGCATTTGTCTTCTTGTGGCAGGGTTTGGTGGTGCATGGAAAAACAAGTTTCCCATCAGATTGACTACTGCAGGACAGGTGACAAAAAGTGTCTGAGGGGGATTAGAACCACCGTCAATTGATTTTGAGGCCTCTATACCCCTGAAACTGGATACCACATTTTTTTGGGGGGGGGTCAAAAGTTTACGCTCAGAAGGATTTGAACCAGGGTTGTGTAGAAGAGGGCTCACGAGCACAACGCCGCCGGCCAACGGGCGGGCGGCCTGGTTTCGAACCGCCGATGGATCAACCGTGACCCAACGTTTTACGACTTGACCGCTGACGGTTCCTGTGGCTTATAGACGCCTCAGCCTCACTGTTTGTATCTGTGGTGTGCCACTGAAAAAAGCCAAACTGTGTGTTTCCTGCCTGCCTGCTTACCCGACTGACTGCCTGACTGACTCCTTACCTGACTGACTGCCTGACTGACTGCTTCCCTGACTGACTGACTGATTGGCTGACTGTCAGCCTCTCTTCGAGGTGCCTTGCCGAAGGCAATAGAATTCATTTTTGAAAATTGAGAGATATTTTGGGTTTCCACAGGACTCCAAGTGCAGAGCAACCAAAAGGAAGGTGTGTTTGGGGCCTGGGACTGGGATCCAAAGTGTAGGGATTGCCAAAGGGGGATAGCAGGCGGTTTGGCACATTTCTAACGGAAGTGTTTACGGCGCTGGCGCCGTAAATAGTCAGGAGTATCAGAGAGGAAGCAGTCAAGAAGCAGGGATATTGGAACCCCTAGAGACTACACCCCTCCTTGGATCCCTGTCTGACGGAGAAGGGCAGAGATAGACAATTTGGGAGGAACCTGCATAGTCCTCTTGTTGCATCATGCTGATATGGGGGTGAACTCAAAAGCCTTCCACACAAGCCTGACGGGACGCACCAGTGAACACCACCAAGGGATCATTCTGTAGTGGGTACACATTTACGGTGCCAGCGCCGTAAATGTTTACGGCGCTGGCACCGTAAAAATGAGAGGGAGTAATTTCTGAATATTATCGCGACAATGGGGGTTTTGTGGCAGTGCCCTTCACCAGCACCAGCCAGAAAATTTTCGGGTGCATCAAAACAGGGTGACAAAACGGTGTTAAAACTGCAAACTGCACAAACTGCCATATGCAGGGGTCATGAAAATATGGGGGTGCTCTAAAGACCAGCCGAAGAGGATCCAACAGTTAAAACTGTTCGGTTGTCTTTTTGCGGGTGGTTTGAAGCGGGCTGTAAGAGGCAGAAATTCTTCCAAGTGGGGAGCCGCCCAGTCTCACTGCGGTGCACCACCTTCCTGAATCTCTTGGTTCCGATGACTACTGTGACAACGGGGGTTTTGTGAACTGCCCGTCATCGGTTGATTGAGGGGGTTAGAGCCCTCTCACACACATGTTTTCCAAAAGTGTGTATTTGTTGTGGCGCCCTATGTTTGGGGGTCTACGGCTGTATCTGTGTGCACCCCAAGCCCAATGAATTTTTTGATCTTGACCCCTCCAGCCTCCAATACCCAGGTGCCGCTTTCTTGGCTTTCTTGGGAGTGGTGGGTGTGTGCGTGTGTGGGGGTCGGGGGAGGGGGGGGGGGGGGGCTGTCTTTTGTGTTTTGTATCTTGTGGCCATCGATTTAGACTCAGGTCCTCAGGTCCTGAACAACTTTGTTCTTGTACATGGACCCCCTAACCAATGGCGGGGTCCCAGGTCCGAACTCCAGGTACCCCCCCCCCCCCCCTTTGGGCCTTTGCCGGTGAGGAATCAGCCATTTTCAGGCTGGCATGGGTTGGCTGAAAATCACCTCGCAGAGATTGTGAGATCAAAGCAAAAAATGGACTGTCATGAATTGATATTGTATTATTGTGGGCACAGAATGTGCCACAAATTTATTGCTTTGGGTTTACCTTGCACTGTGATCTTTGTCGACAAGGAGGAGGGTCAACCAACCATGGGTTTTTGTTATGCAAGCAAAAATTGCCGGCGCCTTTGGCGCCGAAGATGTTTGGGAGTCCTGTTGGCACAAGGTTTAAGAAATGGGACAACAAAGCACCCCAGGGTTTAAGAAATGGGATAACAAAGCACCACAGGGTGTAAGACATGGGACAACAATCCTCCCCAGGGTGTAAGGAATGGGACAACAAAGACCAGCCCGTGCAGATCTGATTTCCAAGTCATTCATCCAAGTCATGACAGCTCACAGCTGTGGAAGCACTGGTTTGTGCCGCCAGCCGCCAGTAACTGCTTTGACACACAAAGCTCCCCAACGACACCTTCATTCCTGCGTTTGCCTATTGGCTGTAGTCCTGCCAACCACCCAGGGATGCATTGGAGGGGGGGGGGGGCTTCCCCTCTAGGGCCCAGCCACTGTCTCCCTGATGCCAATTGCCAGCTTCAATGGCAGTAACCGGCAACCTCCTCCAACCGCCTGCCTAATCGCCTCTGAGGTCCTTTCCCTTCTTATGCATCCCTGCAACCAACCAGCCATGGGCGGCCAGGGTGCTGTGGCCGGGCCATTCTGGGGTATGCATGTGTGGCCACATGCATACTCCAAAATACCCCAAAAGGGTTTCGTCGGTTTCAGTGTTCGTCGGTGTTAGTGTTCGTCAAGCCAAAACCGAGCAGTATTTTCTCACAAAGCAATGAGATTGCATCAAAAGACATCCTGGATTCAATTGCTTCAGGCGTGCCTGCGTGCAAACAACCCCCGAAATTGGGAATATGGGCTTCTTGTGCCCGTCCACAGTCTCGCATGTGGCCAGCGGTGTGTAGTTGGACCCTCACCTGGAGCATGGTGAATGGGTAACTAGCCAAGAAGTAGAAGTATGGATGACGGTGGAACTACTTACGCAAAACTACGCACAATTCGTTCCAATAATAATAGTGACATTGATCGTGATGTGCTGTTAGAGGGCTCTGGCAGCAAAAGGCAAAAGATCTCGGGCTCTGATTCTGAACCCATCAGCCCATGAAACATTTGATAGTCACCGGTGTAGGTGACGAACTCAATGCAACATTCGGACCTGATGGTGGCTATGACGGTATGCCTGTGGCCCGGGGGTATACGATAGCTTAGTATCCGGCGCTTCATTACCCACCAGCCCCTAACTGCGGGATACTTACTTACTGGCACTATTTTCTCCTCAAGACACAGTAAATACCAAAAATCAGCATGTTGCACAGTGATGGCGCAGTTGGAGAATCCACTACAGATACGCTGGTGTATTTTAGCCAATTCTGGGATTGCGGATGTCCATTGTTCACAGGTCCCACAACAACATCATGTATGCGCCACCAAGCACTCCTGCAGGTCCTGCCCAGGCAAGGGCCCCCGGAGGTGCCTGTCCCAAATGCGATGGCACAGGCTCAATCCCTGGCGGCTGCTGTGCGCCAAAGACATGCCCCGACTGCCTCGGCTGCGGGCATGCTGACCCCCAAGCCCGTTTGCAGGCCTTCCAGCACGGCAAGTCTCAGGCCCAATTCGCGGAGCATGTGCTGGGGGCAGAGGCCAACATGATCAACTTGACAAACGCTGCCATGTTCTAAAAACAAGCTGCTGCTGCCTATTGGGGCAGTCAGTGAAGGCGGGCGTGGCCCTTCCTGACTGCATGCACAGGGCCCATGAGTGGTCTGGGACAACCATCCCTGAAGTCGTTCCTCTGTATACCATTTGCTCACGATAAGTGCACAGTTGGATTGCTGGATTGGGTGCTATGTTAGCCACGCCAGGTTGCACTCTAGCAGTGTTCAGTTTGGGCACGTTATTGTTGATGTCCGTGCATCCGCCATATATTATTCACATCCATGTGCCAGAACGGTTGCAATGGAGACCTGTGCAATCGTCTGCTGTGTCGTTTTTTTAACTCAAATATGTCCTGAGTGACCATTTACAGTTTGAGAGAACTTGCAAACCAAAGGGGTGCACACTTGCACCGAGATGGATTTTTGGTCCCTGAACCCCCCATTCATTTTTCAGAGCTTTTTTCAGAGAATGTTGGACAACGGAAGAAGACTGAATTGTCAAGCGAAAGATGCAACTGTTGTGTTTACAGACCCATGAACCAGTCTCTCTTCAATTTTGGGAGAAGATGACAATATAATTGGGGAGGTGTCAAAGGGAGAAAGTAGCTGATTTAATGCATGGTGCGCCATCTATTGGGCATGGGCATCAGCCACATGCCATCCTGCTGTGGTTGTTTTATGCCTCTATTGCTTGAGAGAAAGAAAGAGAGAGAGAGAGAGAGAGAGGAAGGGGACTTTGTGTGCACATGCATTCGGACCAGTTGCCACAGCCTTGAACACGACACACCATCTCGCCCTGCCGAAGTTTCACAAAGGGTGGCAAGAAAAGACATGGCCCTAATATGCGTCAACACATGCAGCTGATGTGAGCGGACTTGTACACTGCGCCAATTTGCTTCCCCCAGGGTGCACCAAATGTACTGATGTATTTCAGGGGCATTCATTTCCTGTGCCAGGAACTCATGTTGGCCAAATGATACATTTCAGGCCACCGTGCTGGATTCTGTTGATTTATGTTGCTTTGTCAGCAGGTAAGGTATTTGGTGGCATGCATCCATCGCAGTGCGCCAATGGACTGAAGAAGTGTCCATGCGGCCAACCCCTGCTTTTTTGCCTCAAAAAGGGGCGCCGCATTTTCACTTCAAGGGGGGGGGGGGGGGGGGGCGGTCCATAGAGCCCCCAAAAACTGGGGGGGGCGGGAAACTGGACCCCCCCGTATGGTATGGTGTGAGCTGTCACGTGTGTTGTTGGACCCCAGCCCAGCACGACATGCCGCACATGCAGTCACAACAAGGAAAGAAAAGCTTCTCAGGACCCCCCCCTCCACCCAAAAGGGCTCAATTGACGGCCCCCCAAAAATCCTACCGAGACTGACCCCTGGGGCCTCCGAGGTGACCCGGACCCAAAAATCGGCGAAAAATGAAAATGGGATTTTTGGAATCAGCGCGTCGAGGGGGTTCAGAAAAGTCATCATTTGCCATATATGTACCCCCTTGTCCTGCCCCACCCCTTGTCCTTCCCCGGGGGGTGGGGGACCGTCACTTGGTCAACACAAAAATATTTGTTATGGCTCACTGTGTTGTTGTTGTGGGTGACTGTGTTGTGAAGCACTGCCACTTGTATCCCTTGTACTCTTGGCAGGACATTTTGCTCACTTTTGCTGAAATGGAACTTTACAGCACAGCCATGTTTACCCCTGGGACGAATGTAATGTATTCCGCTGCACAGGGGAACCTGTTTTGGCGCAGGTCGTTGGACATTTAGAGCACGGTGATGCAGTTTTGGGAACAATTTGTATTTTACAAGGGACATTCCCGAAGGGAAGTGGCTTCCCAAAATTTTGCTTGCACCTGCCAAGCCTCCTACCAAAAGAGCCAAACCACACCCAAGAGTGCTGCCCAAAGCATTCCAGTGGAAAGTGGTGAGCATGTTCAGGAGTTCAAGGTCAAGTGGAGCAGGACCAAGAAATTTTACACCGAGCCGGTCAAAGAGTAGTTCTCAGTACAATTGCAGCCCTTTGCAGCTCTTGTGCTGTCTTCTTTCGTTGCAGTGCACTTTCTGTGCCTGAAAATGTGCGTGTACAGTGGTAGTATGGTTCCCCAAGGGGGGTGGCTGACCATCACGTGGCAACCGTCCCCCAGGGGGTGGTGGCCCACTGTCTTCCTTGGGTGGGGCAGGACAAGGAGTGGGGGGGGTAATTGGAACCCTCTGTGGGGATGGTCAAACAGGGGTACCCGGGGGCACCTGCTAAGCACAATGGTAGCAGCATGTGTTAACTCACACTCAGGCACATGAGGCATGTGACAGATTGTTGTGGCGGGATGATCATTTAGGACCAAATTGTGAAATGTGCTCACAAGATGATTGCTGCCGGGATTTGTGTGTCCCTGCGGGGAATATTGTGCACCTACAATCAAAAAAATTGGAGAAATTATGTTGCCCCGAAGAGAGATGAGAGACGAGCCTTTCGGCCACTACCTGGATCCCCATGGGTGCTCGAATACCCGTATTGCCACGAAATGATCACCCAAACCTATCCCTAGGCGGACAGAAGTGTTTTGGAAAAAGTGGAATTTTCAAATTTTTTCAGGTGCAACTAAATCACCTAAACAACAGCAATTCTGGGGCTTTCGGGGGTCAATGGCCCGGGCTACATGGGCCTAGCAGCCACTACTTACGTCCCCATGGGTGCTCGAGTCCCCATATTGTCACCAAACAACCACCCAAACCCATCCTAGGGGCAACAGAAGGGCTTTGGAAAAGGTGCATTGGCGAAAATTTTCAGGTGCCACTAAACCACCTAAACAATAGCCATTTTGGGGCTTTCAAGTAGGCGATGGCCCATGCTACATGGGCCGACCAGCCACTACAGCCGCCATGGGTGCTTGAGCACCCGTATTGTCACCAAACCACCACCCCAACCAATTCCACGACCGAACAAAAGGGTTTCGGAATAAGTGCAATTCCCCAAAAGTTTCCGGGTGCCACAAAACAGCCAAAACAATAACAATTTCACGTATCTTTCTTGTTATTGTCCGTAGGCCTATGTACAGAGGTCGGGGGGGGGGGGGGGGCAAGGTGGGCCGACGATGTGGCGCCCTACCTTCCGGTCATGCCCCTCGCCTGTGTCACCACCGAGAGGGATGAGCTTGTTGGGACTCTGTCTCTTCCCTATTGCCCTGCCATGTTGTCGCTATGGCAGCGGTTGTCAATGTTCGTGCGAGGGCGCCTTAGGCGGAGGTGCCCCGTTCTAGGTCCACCAGGGTTAACGTTGCCCGCTGGCCTGCGTCAAAGAATATTGGGCCTTCAAATGTCAGGGATTCAGTTCGTTGCGTCCCGCCACTAGGGGGTGGTTGGTCTGCTTGGGGGGGGGGGGGGGCTTATGTGCACTTTGTGCCTTCCTTGCATGCGCGTGAAACGCGCGGAAAACATTCAAGCGACATTGGGGTTTCAGTATTTGGCGGCGGCGATAGCTGCCACATCGGGGAGGGGGGGGGGTGCATGGGGCGGGCGGGCTCGGGGCTTCCTTGGACACTATGTGGGGGACCCCCTTCCCCCGTTGTCCCCACCTCCTGCTGGTCCACGAGGGCTGTTGGCGCTCCTCCAGATTACCCCGTATGCTTTGGCGCTGGCGTGTGTATGCTGCAGGCAATGGCAATGGCAACGACAACGGCGTTGAAAATGCAAAGGGCGGCAAATGTCAAGCAACGTGACGGAAACAATAAGATTGTGGGACAACTTAGCGTTTAGGGCTCGAGCTTGGCAATATTGCTTCCAAAAAGTGGCAACATAGAACATGAATGGCGAAAAGGAGGTTGTTTCAAAATGAGTGCTTCAATGTTTGCACATGTTTTCAAAAACAAAGCAAAATTTTGCATTTTGTATAAAAGCTATCATGAACAGCATGGCCCTTCAACCCCAAAGAACTAATGTTTGAAAAGGACGCACCCCTCCCCAAAACCCAACCCCCAATACCTCTAAATGATGCCTTTTTTTTCTTGCAATGCTTTCGCATCATCATGTAGCCGCTCAAGGACATCGCCTTGCGACCGGGATTTTTGACGTGCATCACTTTTGCTAACGATTGATTGTAAAACAACGAAAAATGATTCAAACAATGGCTCGGAGGTTGACAGCATAGCAAGGAACCCCTTTCCCCAAAAGGTGAGTAGTGTGCACTGTGCACAAAATTTTGGGGGGACCATACCCAAGCCGCATGGTAGTGCCTACTACAACTGATAATGAGCCTTGTCATGCATTCATATGAGTTACTTGCATGCCTTGCCCTCATTTCTAGTGCATTTGTGTGTGTTGTTGCGCATCCTTTCCTATAGTTCCTGGTACCTGGTATCTTGGATTTGGATTGGCCCCTTTCCGGACTGACCCCTCTGCTTTGGCGTACACTGTGGTTTGGGCGGTGGCCTCTTCTCCATACTTTGGAGTTGTCAGGACGAAAAGAATCCGGATTGCGTTATGAAGCTATCCAACACTGTGGGGGTGTAGTATGTTTGTATAGGCTGGAATGTTGCCAATTGTAGCAAACCCCCCCCCCCAATTTCTCCCTGCTATGTGCGTGCACTATGCACACACACACCCTATGGCATCTTTCCCCCATCCACCTTCAACCCATTTGACAACATCACACAAGGCAAACAACTATTCATCGATCGGACATGCTCTCCATGTTGGGCGTTCTTGCATTCTTTTGAGCTTCACAACGTGCTAAGCAAAGGAGAAAGCGGCGAACAATACATACAGCACCATCATAAGTTTAAGGCACCGGCCTTTTCACATACAAGACGTGTGGCAACAAATGCCAAATGGGCGCGCCCCCCTCATTGAGATGGAGGTGTAAATGACTCGGGCACGCTGATTCGCTTTTGCTACTTTTCCTAGGCCCACGTAAAGGGAGAAAGTAAGGAATACGTCACAACACACAAGTGCCGATGTGTTGACTCTAACCCGAAATAGGTCCCACATATGGGTCAAGGCCTCAGAGATCAGACAATTCTGCCACTGCTAGCTCGCGTGCATCCTCATCCTTATTCCACAGCTCTTCACATCGCATTTCGTGAGCCTTTTGCAATTTGAACTACAAAATGAGTGGGAGCGTAGATTCCATATCTTACACTCACCTCAAGTTTGCAAAGCACGTCACGATTGAGCCAATTGCCAAGGCTTCTTCTTTTTGCAACGGATCATACCCATGACCAAGGCATATGTCAGCTGCACGAGGATCAAGGAAGTTACATACATGATGTTCAATCAGGCTTGCAAAGTGGTCGGAGTTATCTCCGCTTAAGTTTCCGCACAAGTTGTATGATCTTCGGTGATTCACAAGTGCTGCACATTGCGTGGTGGTGCGACTGGGGCACATACCTGTTTGCCAGGGTGGCGAGCATCGCTATTTCCACGCGAATTCCTTCAACAAACCACGAGCTTCCGCTTGTTCTTGGGCTCGTTGAGCTTGTTCGCTTTCTTTGCATTTTTTCTCTTGAAGGCGAACCGCGTCATTTTAGAGTCGTACGCCAAGTTTTACGCTTCTCTTGCTTCTTTATTACGCCCTTTCCCCTGAGGTAAACAGAGCGTTCCTTCGCCAGTGAGTGGGGTAGGGGGGAGGACGTTTATGACCACTTCCTTGCGCACGGGCAGCACTTCTTTGCGCACAGGCAGCACTTTGTTGCGCATGGGCAGCACTTCTTTGCGTATGGGCAGCACTTCCTTGCGCACAGGCAGCACTTCTTTGCACACAGGCAGCGCTTCTTTGCACATGCGCAGCACTTCCTTGCGCACGGGCACCACTTCTCTAAAATGCAGCAGTGATCAGTGCCCTCGCCTTGTAGCTAATTTAGACAACTTTTGATGGGCCTGGTCACATGTACATGAGCTGTGCAACCGGTGGTGCTACTGTGTCCTCAAGTGCAAAGAATGTGCAGTGCTAGCAAATCAGGCAAGCCTCTATGCTCAGGATCAATGAACCCTGCCTAAAATTGTCCATGCAACCAAGTGTCACTACAGATAGCAAGTTTGTCAGAGGGCCAAGGGGAGCAGTGTGGAAGCTGTGTGCCCATGATAAATGCACTTGGGCTAGCGGCATGAGCATGCAGCACAAAATGACAAGTGTGACACAGATGCACGATTCTGTGCTTGTGAGGGAGGCTACAGCTGAGCTGCCCTTCTAGGGTTGTGGCGGATGTTGTGAGACTCATCAACTTTATGTTGGCGTTTCCCAAAACCAAAACACAAACGGTTCAAATGGACGGTGCATCTCCTTGTAGTCTATGGCACTAATCTCTGGCGTGCTGTAACCATTACCATATGCACTTCACAACCCTCACAACTCTCGAAAGCTGTCGAGCCTGGAGGCAAACTTCTTCCGTAGTGCTGCTACCAAAGGTGCAGGGCTGGGAATGAGTGCCGAGCATGTGGTGGCGACGTAGGTCAGCAAAGGATTGGTGCTCTCATGGCCACTGTGCCTGGCAACCTATTCAAGGCTCAAACCCACGCATGGATATTGCTGTTGGCACTCCTTTTGTGGCACGCTGTCCTCGCACTAATACTCTCAAACATGCATGTAGTGTAGCATGAGGCCATCAAGTGACCTCAGCATTGCACCTCCTCGTGCCCAGCATGTGTCTTCTGGTCTTGTGGCCTCCTACAGCCACGCTGCACGACATGTGACAAGTTGAGTGGCCAAAATGTCTGCTGCTGTGGACCGCGAGCTACCCCTCGAGTTCCAAGACCTGTTGAAGGAGGCTCAGGCTGCAACCACCAGCGGCTGGAGGCAGATTGGGTGCCCCAATGGCGTGGCAATCTTCGTGAAAAGGTCTTGCCGCCCAAAGCGTTTGTCCCAAAACCGGTCAAGCAGGCGTCTGCCCGCTCCTCTGCATCCAGGGCCTCCCTGGGCCCGTGTCCAGCTCCCATGGGTCTCCAATGTGTGGTGTTAACAATCTTGTGCAGACATGCCACTAGCACCCGGCGGGGAATCTAGGTCTCGTTAGGAATCGACTCCGCGATGTGTGCCACCCAGTAATACTTGCCCCATTCGCATCCAGAACTGAGTAGGAGCCTGCTGCATCCGGTGCCACAGACACCCCCCCTGTCCCCAGCCCCCCTGAGGCCTGAGGCACCGCCGTCAATGTGAAAGCTCCCGCGCAGTGTGCGGGCAGTGCAGACGTTTGGCACAACTCCCAGAGTGCAGCGCCCAGAAATGCAGGAATACAGGAATGTCCCAGAAACGTGCCAAAAAGTGGACACAATGCAATGGATCGTGCGTGAAAAGTCACAGAAACATTGATGACGTGTTGCGGTGCAGTTGGTGGGCAGAATGCCCCATACGAGTCCTGCTGGGTCCTCCCCAAGGTGCTACTTTGAGAGGAGGCTGGGAACGTGATGTTGCGGGACCCAGGGCGCTGGGCGCTGGGCGCAACCACCACTCCGCCCAACTAGCGCCACATGTGTTCCATCACCTCCTCCCCAAGCCCTGCATTGGGGTGGCAGACTCCCCCAGACCCACCAGGGATGCGCTTATCCACCGGCGCGCGGGCCGGAGGGTGATCTGGCGGCAAGTCAAACCCCCCCCCCACCCAAAACCAAAAATTTTGTCTCGAGGGAAAAATGAAAATTTTGAATCGACAGCCCAAAATGAGAAGCCCATTTTGGGTACACAGACTTTTTTTTTTGCCCTCATACCCACCCACCCAGCCCCAACCTACGCACAACACTGAGACCCACCCAAAAATACCAGGAAACAGGATGCGTGACTGAACCTGCTGAAGCCCCAACCATGACCCACTCCCCAGCCCCAGCGGAGCAAGAGAGGGTGATGCAGAAGCCAGGCCTGCTTCCAGGCTGGCCTGGCCAACGCACATTAGCGCTGCCCTGCATGTGCACCCCACTTGACCATCTATCGAGGGAGCCCCACGCAACGGTGCCATGGGGGAACGTTTGCCCGGCGCACTACCTTTGTATTAAATATCCTATCTCTAGGCCCAAGTTTGTCCTCACTTTGGGAAGTCCCCCAAGTAGACTGCACTAGACCGCAAACCATCCCTGCAAGGCACCTTGCATAAGCCGAAATATGAGAATTCAACAACACAAAATGTCACTCCCACCACTTCCAACCACCACCCTTGCCATCGTCATAAACTGGGTGCAAAGGATGGGCCAAATTCTTAGACACGGCGAGAAGGTACTCCACTTTTTTTTGGTGAGGCGGGGGCAAAAAAGTCCCCGGCCGCACGATGCCCCAGACCGGGTGCGCACGCGGTGCATCCACGTATATGGGAAATGCCGCCCGACTCACAGGGGCCTACCCAGGGCACCCAGAGGCATGCACCGGACAGGCACAGGGCTCGCACAAGGCAGGCAAGGGGCACGCATAGGACTCACCCCCTGTACCTCAACAGAGCTTCCCGGCCCCGGGTGCATGGCAGGGCACAAGATCTGACTTGCCACGAGCGTCTGCCGAGCCAGCCGCAACCGAGTGGGGCTGGGCCATACTGAGCCATGCACGTGCTATTTGTGGGAGGAAGCAAGATGCTGAGACCCCACCCTCTTCGGGCTGCGGAGGAGGTTCGTGAGCCCTCTCCGTTTGTGGCCCCAGGGTGGACCTACTGGCAGCCCCAGGGCGTGTTTAGAATAATTAAAAACCAAGGGGGGGGGATCCCTCCCCCAAAGCCCCCTCGGACAGCAAGCACAGAGAACAATGATCTGTTACACTGAACTGAGAGCAATGAAGACCGTGGGGCAGGGGCGATTGGAGCTAATTGCGGTGAAGCAAATCTGACCCATTGTGGCCCAAAGCCCCCCCCCCCTCCCCTAAAGCCCCCTCCCCCCCTCCCCCAAAGCCCCCTCCCCCCCTCCCCCAAAGCCCCCTCCCCTTCTCCCCCAAAGCCCCCTCCCCTTCTCCCCCACCCCCTCCCCCCCTCCCCCAAAGCCCCCTCCCCGCCTCCCCCAAAGCCCCCTCCCCCCCTCCCCCAAAGCCCCCTCCCCTTCTCCCCCAAAGCCCCCTCCCCTTCTCCCCCAAAGCCCCCTCCCCCCCTCCCCCACCCCCTCCCCCCCTCCCCCAAAGCCCCCTCCCCTTCTCCCCCAAAGCCCCCTCCCCTTCTCCCCCAAAGCCCCCTCCCCCCCTCCCCAAAGCCCCCTCCCCCCTCCCACAAAGCCCCCTCCCCCCCTCCCCCAAAGCCCCCGTCCCCCAAAGCCCCCCCCCCCCCCCCTCCCCCAAAGCCCCCCTTCCCCAAAACCCCCTCCCCCCCTCCCCAGACCAAAGTTACCATTGTGGGAAATAACGAAATTTACAATCGGGAAAGTCTTTTCGGGCCAGTTTTAATACACAAACTTTTGGGTCCCGCCCCCCCTCCCTCCCGCTCAAAAGACGCCCTGGGCAGGCCCTTTGTACAGTGGCGAGCCCTCCCTTTCACCCCCCGAGCTCATGCCCGAACCCATCCCACGCTGTTGTGCCTGCACCCCACCCCACCCCCGTCATGCCCCCAGTACACGGCTCATCAACAGGGACCCCGTGACGGGAGGCAATATGGTCAAGGGCCGTGCGGTCGTCGCTGTCTCCCCAGCAGAGCTCGCGTGCTGCATCAATTTGCAGGATCGCTATCAGTGGGACGAGCTTTATTTGAAAGGTGCGCTCTGGGCTTGGCTGCCGGAGAAGTGGGCGGGTATACCCAGGGATGCATCGGAAGGGAACGGACCTCGGAGGCGGCCTCAGAAGCGGTTAGAGAGGCGGTTGGAGAAGGTTGTCAAGGCGGTTTTGGGCGGTTACACTGTCAGTTACAAATGCCATTGAAGCTGGCACTTGCCGTCAGGGAGACAGTGGCTGGGCACAGGCCGGGCTCCCTGGACGGGGGGGCGCCCCCCGCCCCCCTTCCAATGCACCCCTGGGCATACCTGATCGTCAACTTCATAATAGGGCCCGTCCATGAGTTCCAGACAAGCACGGGGGCGTAGCCGCACTCCATCAGAAGGTGCCCATGGCTGCACACAAGCGTCCAGCGCGTCCAACTCTGCACTGGGGCCCCAACAGTGGCCGGCACAGAAAAGGGCAGACCCGTGGCAAGTGCCGCGCCATCTATTGAGGGTCTGCACGACCCCCGGGCCACATGAATCCATCACAGCGCAGCCGCCTGCACATCCGCGGATGGCATGCGCGTGCACATGCGCGCGTGTGTGTGTCTGTGTGATTCCGCCACTGCACTCGGTCGCCAAAAACGCCGACACAGCAAACACGACTACAAGCTGCATACACGGCATAAGTGCTTGTTTCACTCCGCTCCACACAAACCCTATGGAGTGGGGAGCCGGAAAAAATTTTGTCGGCTCAAAATCGTAAAAAACCAAAAGGTGAATGATTTTCACCTAAAAAAAGGGGGGGTGTCGTTGTTTCGACATTTTTGACCCCCACCCCACCCCTCCTGCAAAAAAAGCAAAAAAACTGGGCTCCAAGTGGGGTGGGTTTGGGGGGTCCACACCAAAAACGAATTGGGGGGATATGTTAATTGGACAAACAAACAATTTAACCCCTTGAGGTAGGGTACGCAGATAGGCCCAAAAAGAGGGGGGGGGGGGGTGGCGTTTTCCCCCGATATGCGGGCCTGCTGGCTTTGATCTAACAACCTCTGTGACCTCTTTGGCAGACCGAAAGACGTCCAGGACTGCTCTGCAGTTCCTGAGGACTTCCTCCAAATGCTTTTCTTTGCTCTTGTCTCGTGGTTCTCAACGTGTGTGTGTGTGTGTGTGTGTTGGGGGGGGGGGGGGGCTGTGGCGCGGCATCTGGGCTATCCCCCAGCCCCTCATCGCCAAACAAACTCTCAGGAGTGGAGCCTGCGCTATGACCAGATTTCTGCGGTACCTTACCAACAAAATGGCAGGAATTTCCTCATGCATAGTGCACAGGAAGTCAGCCAATGGTTGCATGCCACGAGGGGGTTACGAATGACACACATCCGTGAAGTCAATTGCAGGGACCAATTCAATAAAATTGATCCCTCGATTACGGTACAACACACGTCAAACGCCTCAGAGTGGTTAACGGCCCAGAGGTGGAGGGCGGCCCCAGAGATGGAGAATTGGCCCATTCCACACACAAAAGACACTCAGAGCAAGTGACCGGGCCACTATTTATCATGTGAAAGGGGCCTGCCCTTGGAGCCCCCCCCAGGAGGCAGGCGAGGGGGGGGCGTTGGAAAAGGGGCTCCAAGGGCCCCCGGCCCCACAGTTTCAATTTTACCCATGCCCGGTCGAGGGCATAGAGCACGGGGGGGGGGGGCGGGCGGCCGGGCCCGGTCCTTGTATGCGACACCCCCCAGCCCCCCCCCCCCCCCCGGGGTTTTGAGGGATAGCGGTGTTGGGGCCTTGCCCCCCCCCAGACCCTCAAGCCGAACCCCCCCACCACCACCCTCAAGCCGAACCCCCCCCCGCAAGTTTTAACAAATAGCTGGGGGGGGTGTCGCATCAGGACCGGTTGTAGTCGCCCCCCCCCCCCGTGGCATAGAGGGACGCCCCAGGCAGCATCCGCTCGACACGCCGCGGCCGGAGATCATGTGGTGCGCACATCGTAATGGTGGAGGGTTGAGGGTTGCTGGTGGGCCGTCCGCCTCCATCACCGACACTCACGGCCCTCAGGACATGACATCGAACACGTGGAGAACAGCAACGCCCACACCATTTCGTATCTGGCCTACCGCTCCCCAATCAAGTTCGTGAACGGCAGGTGCGGTGCACGAGGGGGCGTTGGGGCAGGGGCGGGGACCGGGAGAGGGATGCGCGGGGGATGCGCGGTCAGAGGGAGGGGAACGGCAGGCGGAGCGTTGCCAGAGGGGTCGGTGGAGGACCATATGGGAAGGACTCCGATATTCCGTCAATCAAAATGTGATAAGGCCAATTACAAACCGTGGGGCAATGTTTTCCAACCCTTAGAGAGGGGGGGGAACGCAACTTGGCGACCTGAAAATTGCTCTGCGGGGGGGAGGGGGGGTGACATGGACGCCCGCCGAAGGAGGGGGGGGGGGTTGGAGAAATGGGGTTCCGTGTCGGGCCCTTTGTTTTGTGTAAGAACGGATGTTGGCGCCGAAGGCGCAGGAACACAAATTTTGGCCCGAAAAAGTTTTTTCCACCAATAATCCCCCCCCCCACATTTGAGTAGTCAAAATGATCAGCGCGACGTGGGTATCATTTTGAGCCATAGATGTTGGGTTGACCCCCCCCCCCCCCGGACCGGCAGGTCGGGCACCCCCGCCCTGAACCCCCCCCTCCCGTCACGGCGGCCAAGGCGGGGGGGGCGGGGGGTTGGGAAAATGGGCCTCCGTGTCACCCCCCCCCCCCGCAGAGCAATTTTCTTCCCGCCCTTGGGAGGCGGTCATCAGTCATTGCCTTCACGGGGGGGGGGGGGGTTGCAAAAGTTCCGAGTACCCTGTTTGGAAGCCAATTCAGCCTATATATTGGTGATAGCCCCATTTTGGGCCCCAAGGACTGGTGTCCACAGCAGGTTCACCGCTTGAGGGGCCATTCGTGTGGGTAATGGGGATGTTTGGTGTTCCGTGGAGGGAGGGACTTAGCGACCCTTCCCTTACCACAGCCGCACGGTGCGATTCTGTGCCGCGCTTTGTCGGCTGAGCCAGGGCCGCAGTCTCCACGTTGGAGCGATGGTGTCAGCACACCACCCTTCATTGGTATGTGAGTTTGTGCATATGGGCCCTTGAGGTCGTGTGTGAGTTCCGGTGCGTCCCTTGTTACAAATCTGTGACCACGTGCGAATCCCACACCCAAAAAGTGTGACCTCAAGCGCACGCGGAGCCGCACTAACTGAAAATCTGGGGGAGAGGCGACGCCTCCCCTGGGCCACCCGACAAAGCGCGGCACAGAAATCGCACCGTGCGGCTGTGGTAAGGGAAGGGTCGCTAAGTCCCTCCCTCCACAGAACACCACGCGTCCCCATTCCGGTTTTTGGGATTTTCGCCTCAAGTACGCTGTTTGAGAGGACAAGAGTGTAAAGAAGGGAACAAGGGGATGAAATGGTACATATGCATTGTTGTTCTGTATCAGACTGGGGCATCGTGCGGCCGGGACTTTTTTGCCCCCGCCTCACCAAAAAAAAGTGGAGTACCTTCTCGCCGTGTCTAAGAATTTGGCCCATCCTTTGCACCCAGTTTATGACGATGGCAAGGGTGGTGGTTGGAAGTGGTGGGAGTGACATTTTGTGTTGTTGAATTCTCATATTTCGGCTTATGCAATCTTTGTGAGGTGAATGCCCAGCTCATGCACTAGCACAAGTTAATTGCCGGTCCCACACGACGGGTCCCTCAAGCGGTGAACCTGCTGTGGACACCAGGCCCCTGGACGGAACGTCGGAATCGGCCCCACACGGCCCTCCACCCGCCCCCTCTGGCACTGCCCTCCCTCTCACCGCGCTTCGGGCAGAGCCTCCGCCGCACGTTGTTGAAGGGCCGGTCCCGGGGCGTTGCCCTGACAACACAAACCCGTCGGCGCTTCAACGCGAACGCCATCCCAGTGCCCCCCGCTGGCGTGGGGCTGGGGCTTTGGAAGGGGCGCCGCGGGCGAAGAGGGGGGGGGGGGGGGCAGGGCGGTCCTTAAGGGACCAGCTTTTTTTTTTTGCTAAGCACCGCCCTTAAGGACCGCCCCAAGGGACCACCAACCGCCAACCGCCAACTCCCATCAACCGCCAACCGCCAACTCCCATCAACCGCCAACCGCCACCAGCCGCCAACCACCAACCGCCGCCAACCGCCAGCGGCGACCAACCGCCAACTGCCAACCGCCACCAACCACCAATCACCAACCACCAACCGCCGCCAACCACCACCAACCGCCACCAACCGCCAGTTGCCAGCTGCCAACCGCCAACCGCCAACCGCCACCAACCATGGTTGAGCACATGGAGTGCCCGCGGGCTTTTTTGGGAAAACTGGTTCCGGAAAAAATTTTTTTCCGTTAGGGACCGCCCTGGGGGGGGGACGGCAACGCAGACCCGGGGTCCCCCCTGCGCCCTCGCCCGCGCCGCGCAGGGACTTTGTGCTGCGGGTGGCCCGCCACGAGCTGGACGACGGCACGCTGCTGATCAAGTCCCAGTCCGTGGACCGCCCTGCGGTGCCCCCCCAAGAGGGGCTGGTGCGGGCCGTGATCCACCGCGCCGGGTTCGTCATCCAGCCCCACGGCGCGGGCAAGTCGGCAGGTGCGTTGCTGAGGTGATGTGGGTGCGTTGCTGAGGTGGTGTGGGTGGTTTGCGTCTGGGGGAAGTCCAGCGTCTCGGAGCCGGGCCACGGTGTAATGGCGACGGTGGCCGGTACTGGGGGTGGCGGGGGGTCAGAGGCCAAAAAAAAAGGTTGTGTAGCGAAAATTGACCTCCAATTTCGGGTCCTTTTGATAGTTTTCTCTTTTTCCCTGAGAGTGGGTGGGTGGGTGGGTGGGTGGGGGGGTTCAGGCGGAGGTGCCCAGACTGCCATTCCTTCCCTCCCCCCCCCGGTACCGGTACGCCGTGGCCTGCTCGGAGCGCGCGCGACTGACGTCCACTGCCACACCCGACATACCACCGGGGGAAAATTTTAGAAAGGGACAAATTTGATGTGGACAAATTTGGAAGCCCTACCTCGTACCAAATATTTCCTTCAATTTTAAGGATGCGATGTGTCAAAGGACAGCCACCATCCAGAGGCCACCAGGAAATAGCAGCCATCCACCAGGAAGCAACAGCAAGGAACCTTATACCAAATTTTTCCTTCATTTCTAAGGACCAGTTCCAAATATTTCCCCCCCTAATTTTAGCCCTTCCAAACAAAACCCCCTCAAATTATTCCCCCGGTGGTACTTGACGAACACGAAAGACACCGCAACCGGGCTATTGCTGAAGGAGACCCCGGGGGGAGGGGGGGGGGGGGTCAGAGGCCAAACCAAAGTTTGTGTACCAAAAATCGGCCTCAAATTTCCAGGCCCCTTTGATAAACTTCACTTTTTGCCGGAGGAACATGTTTCTGATGTGGGGGGGGGGGGGCTCGGGCGGGGCTGGCCAGGGCCCCAAACAACCCCCCGCCCCCCGCGGGGGGGGGGGGGGGGTCACTAAGCAACGGCCTGACCACCCGTCCCCCACGAGGCCGTGTGCCGCCGGGTCCCTCCGGGGGTACGCATGGGTCCGAGCGTTGGGAATACACCCCACGCCGCAGCGCGGGGCCCTGGCCCCGGCCCCGCCAAAGCCCCCGCATCCGAACACATGTCCCCGGAACAAAAATGAGATCTGTGGAAGGGCCCGGAGTGAAAGCCCGGCCCCAGGCTTTACGGCACCCCCCCCCCCCCCAGAGCAGACAACCGACCAAGGGAATGGGAAGGGAAAGAGTGGTGTAAGGCCGATGGGCACCGCGGCCTACGGAGGGAAGGGCCAAGGGACAGGAAAGGGCAGGGGAGAGGGACGGTTTGGTCAGGGAGGAAGAGGAAGGTCACAGGGGGGTGAGAAGCCGATGGGCACCACCGCCTATGGAGGGGAAGGGTCCAAGGGAAGGGCAGTGAATGGCAATCGGCCAGCCCGGGGGGGGCGACTCCGCGGGTCCTAGGACGCCAACTACCCCCCCCCCCCCCCCCCCCCCCTAGGGGCCTCCGGCTGACAGTTAGTTGTCAAAGGTATGAGCCCAAGGAGCCAACGGGCGCCGAAGGCGCCCCGGCGCCGAAGGCGCCCAACGGGGTTATGTAGCCATCTTGCCCACTTGTGGGCCTTTTTCTGATTCTGCCCCCCGCTCTGAGGCGGTGGGGATCCCCTAGGCGGCAGGGGTTATGTAGCCACCTTGCCCACAAGTGGGCCAATTCTGATTCTGCCCCCCAACTCTATAGCGGTGGGGATCCCCGAGACGACAGGGGTGACGTAGCCAGTTTGCCCACAGGTGGGCCAATTCTGTCCGGTGCTATTGAGGAAACCGGGACAATCTTTGAATCCACGCTTCGTTGCGTGGTGCATCAGGGTGCCCCCCCGGCGTAGGTTTTGAGTTCTGATTTTGTTCCCTTTGTTGGGGACCCCCGAGAATGCAGGGGTGATGTAGCATTTCCGCCCTCTTCTGGGCCCCAACCGTCCGGTGCTATTGAGGAAACCGGGACAATCTTTGAATCCACGCTTCGTTGCGTGGTGCATCAGGGTGCCCCCCCGGCGTAGGTTTTGAATTCTGATTTTGTTCCCTTTGTTGGGGACCCCCGAGAATGCAGGGGTGATGTAGCATTTCCGCCCTCTTCTGGGCCCCAACCGTCCGGTGCTATTGAGGAAACCGGGACAATCTTTGAATCCACGCTTCGTTGCGTGGTGCATCAGGGTGCCCCCCCGGCGTAGGTTTTGAGTTCTGATTTTGTTCCCTTTGTTGGGGACCCCCGAGAATGCAGGGGTGATGTAGCATTTCCGCCCTCTTTTGGGCCCCAACCATCATGGTGAGATGTAGCCAATTCGCCGGACCCGGCACTTGAAGATCCCTGCCTCGAGCTTTTCCCCGGCTCGAGAAGGAGGCAATCAGGGGCTTGGAGATCCCTGCCTCGAGCTTTTCCCCGGCTCGAGAAGGAGGCAAAAAGGGGCTTTCTTTCTTCCTTTCCTTTCTCGTAGGCGTAGGCGTAGGCAGGGGTGACGTAGCCACCTTGCCCACAAGTGGGCCACTTCTGATTGTTGCGTCTGTTGCGTCGCGATTTTCCGCATTTTCTTAGGTAAGCGCGTCAAGGGGCGGTTCCCTTTGCAAAAAGTCATTCAGCCACCACCGTGCCCAAACCCAAACCCGTGTGTGCCGAAACCTAAACCAACACAACTGCACTCGCCGCAGAGCGATGGGAGTAGGCACCCGGGAAAGCATTCGCCGATGATACCCTACCCTCTATTGTGGGAAGGGGCGGTGCGAACTGTCGGATCACACCTGGGCCGCATACCCAACTGTTCGGAGGTGCCCGACACCCCCCCCCCCCCCCACGGGAACCCCGGGAACCGCCCCCCCCCCCCCCCCCCGGGAACCGCCCTCCCCGGCGCCCCTCCTAGACCCCCCCCTCCAAGCCCCCCCCCCCCCCCCCCCCCAAGGGGCCTCCGGCCGACAGTTAGTGGGGGGGGTAGTTGGCGTCCAGAACCGAGGGGTCGCCCCCCCCGGGTCGGCCAGTAGGCGCCGCCGGCTGCAGACGAGATCATCACACCATGGCGTCATGCCAAAACCCCCCCAGAGCAGAGGGGCAGTGGCTTGGGAGCAGGCCTTTGCTGAGTGGCGCGGGGGGGGGGGGGGGGGCAGAGCCCAAAAACAAGTTTGTGTGCTTGAGATCAGCCTTTATTTCGGGCCCCTTTAGTAAATGCGGAGGAAAATCGTTCTCGTGCGGGGGGCTTGGGGGGGGGGGGGGGCGCCGCTGCGCAGGGACCCCCCTGCCCCCCTCCCCCCGGGTGTCTGTAAGCAGCGGCCTGCCCCAGGGATGTACTGGAACGGCCGTACACTGTAGGACCCCCCCACCTTCTAATACATCCGGGGCGGGGGGCGACAATGCAGGCACCGGATCTAGTGCCAGACTGAGGCACGGTGTCGCATGCGCGAGCATGCGGGGCAGGGGGGGTCCCAACGCTATCGCACACGGGGGCAGAGGGGACAGAGCAAGAGCTGCCGGCAGACTGCCGCAGGGTCAAGCGGACAATCCGATGGCCAGTCTGTTACCAGAGGACATTGGTGTACTGACGTGGGGCATCAAATGTGGGATTTGCTTTTATGAAATCTCAGTCAAGTAAATCCGAATGGCGTCTTACATTTACCAATGAACTCTCAGTAAAGCAAAACGCTATCGGGATTCATGTTACGGATGCGCCCCGTACCAAACATCTAAGGGCCATTTGGCATTTTGACGCCCACACTTTGAAACTCTGATGGCAACCTTGGGCTGCCCAAATGCCTGCAACACCCTGAGTGTGTGCGTGCGTGCGTGTGTGTGTGTGTGTGTGTCTGTGCGTGTGTGTCTGTCTCAAACAATGATTTTGTTCTGTATGGCCGATGAGGTGTCCGGAGACTTGTGCCCTGTGACCATTGCCCTGCTGTACATCGTATCATCCGCACTGGGTCTTGGTCGTTGGTTCATTGTTTCCCTCACGAAGCGTGTGTGTGTGTGTGTGTGTGCGTGCGTGCGTGCGTGCGTGTGTGCGTGCGTGCGTGTCTGTGTGCGTGCGGGCGTGCGCGCGCGCGCGCGCGTGTATGTGTGTGTGTTTGTACCCACCACTCTTCGGCTTTGCCACTGAATCATCCGCTCGTTTTGCTTGATCATGTTTAACAGCCATGCCCCCGAAACGGCAGGTGCTCCGAAGCCATTACACCGCCACACTTACCCCAAGTGCTGCCGGCCTCCCTTCCTGCCAGCAGCTTGGGTATTCCTGATTGGCAGGCACCTTGGCAGTTTGTATCGCAAATTAGGGAACACAGGCACAACGCCCAGCTACTTGGGCCTCTTTTTTTGGTTCTTTTGTTAGGCCACCCCATCCCTTCATTCGGGTCTGGAGATACAGCTCTGTGACCAGCCCTAGACCCTAGACCCCTAGCCCTAGACCCACAAGTTGAACCGCTGCCAATGATCAATGATTCGCCATCTGGCCACTGGCCTTTGATGGTGGTTGCAGTGTTACTCTCAACACAGGCACCGAAGAGGCTTTCTGTCATTCTTTGATTCTCTTTCTGTGATACCTGAATTAGCTGCAGGTCATCACTATCTCATCCCCTGATATATCGTGCAAAATCTTTCTCATGGTTTTCCAATTCAACACCTGAACACGATTCCTGAGCTTCATCTTTCAAAGCAACGTGGTGGCGCTGCCGGTATCAATGCTGTCAATGGCCCCATGCACAGCGGTGTCACACGGATGTCTTAGCAGTAGCCTCATGGGCAAACAACCGCAACTTGAGATCGAGCCGAGGTCTGACAGATTCTCGTTGTCCTGTGGCCGCTTTTTGATGTTACTTTTGTCAGTAAAAGGTCTTGGGGCGTGGAAGGATGAGTGCATGGCATACAGGGGGGGGGGGGGGGGTTGGTGGGCAGTAAATTTGGCGTGGGAAATTTGGCGTTTCAATTTAGCCGCCAAAATTTACGACGCGAAGTCCCGGGGTCAAGTCAAAAGTTTGCTTCCGCCCCTTCGGCGCAAGAGGATTTAAGCTTGTTTTCTGGGAGTGTCCGCCAAATTTACCACGCTAAGTCCAGGGGCTTCCGCCAAATTTCCCACAGCCAAATTAACCACTGCGAAATTGACTGGGCACCGAATCCTCCCTCCCCCCTGCATGATTCCGGCGCCAACATGCACTGAATGGTTGTGACCAAGATCCTCCTCCGAATGGTTTGCCACTTTCCCATCGACTGTTTGCATTTTATTGTGTGTCACAGTCACATATTTCCTCCACTTGGAACTGAAAGGCAACGTGCCGCGGGTCATCGTGAACTATTTGGTCCGCAGAACACCCCAAGTCATCCGGCGCTTGGAGGCGTGTGCATTGCAGAAACGCACGGGCGGCGGCTCCGAAGGAAGTCCTGAAATATTGAACGATTTGATTTCGAAATTATGAAAGGAATGGAACTCGGTTACGCAATGAAATGAGAACCAGCCTTGCGCTGTGGGAGGGGTCGCTCAAGTTGCCGTGAGGTTATGCCGCGTTGTAAGGGCAGGAGGCTCTGGCATGAATTGTTGTTGTTCGATGGTGGTGGTGGTGGTGGTGGTGGTGTGTGTGTGTGTGTGTGTGTGTGTGTGTGTGTGTGCACTTCCTCCTACTTCGACGGAGCAAAAGACATCTAGGGCTGCTCTGCAGCTCCTGGAGAGTTTGCTCCAACCGCTTTGCTTGTGCTTTTGCTCTTGTTTTTTTTTTTGCGGTTTCCAACGTGTGAGCGCGTGTGTGTGACGTGTGGAAGGAATGTGCTGCTGACAATGTGTGTGTCGATGTTAATGCAGGTGTATGTATGAGTTTGTGGCATGCATTGTGTGCCACTGGGTCGTGGCTGAGGGCACCAGATCATGGGAACCGTCTGAGCAGCAAGTTGGTGCAATACTCCATGTCAGGGGCTTTCAGTGGCTTTCAGCCTCGGACCTGGATGTTTGCTACGTGGTCTCTCGGAAAGGGGGTCGGTTGTTGGTGATACAGATGCGCAGTTGAGATTTCGAGCATTCATTCGTTCATCCATTCATTCTGTGGCAATGTATACCCTCGCCTGGGCATGTCCGCATGTGTTCTGGAAAAATAGAAAGAAAAACAATATGGGTGTATTAGTAACAGAGCAGGCGAGGAGAAGGTTGGGCCAGTGTTCGGCGCTTATGCTGCCCAGTTCAAGGGATGTAGCTCATGCACATTAGATACTTAACACGCGCTCGGATGCGTGGGATGGTGTCCTTGGTGCTGGTGCCGTCTCTAATCGAGGATGTCTTGTGACTGACATGGACATCGTTCCTGGTTCCCAGTTGTTCTGCAACAATGGGGCGAGTTCGCTCGGTGGCTCGTGATTTGACCTCTTACCCCGCCGAAGTGTGCCCCAGTCCATCCTCATGATTCGTGCTCTGTATACTCCTCTGCCCCCACTCCAAACCCGCTTTCTGACCACACACTCACTCAGTTGCTGTGGCTGCGTGCAGCGCCCTGCACTTCGGTTCTTCCGGTGCACATGCACGCGATGAATCGCTGCTTTGCTGGCCCTTCATTCATGGTCGTAGCCCTGGCTGTGCTGCTGCGTAGCCACAGCGCCGTCCCCGCTGGCTGTGACGTGCGGCTGGCCGAGCCGGACTGGCCGTCGGCACCCAGAAAACCGGAATATTTGCACAGGGGGGCCCCCGTATGTAAGCAACCGGACGCGGTGTCGCTGTGTTTGTTTGCCTCCATCAACAACACACTCGCCCACTCCCGACACTGGACGGGCTCCCAGTCCGCACTCGATGGCCAGTTCTGGCTGTATTGAAGGGGTGGTGTCCCTTTCTAGCCTATTTATGACACACTATGTGACAGGTTTCTAAGGGTGGTTCTGGCTTTCTATGCCTTCACTGAAATACCTTGCACACGCATTCAATCTCCCTGCAATCACAACCCTCACTCAACACCTCCGGATCCAGAACAGCGACAAAGGTGGGGTTGGGATATCTGACAGCCACATGCGGCCCTCACCCTGCCGCCGCGCTCCCTCTGACCTTTTATAGAAACATAGTGCCCCTACCCTCACCAAAAATTTTTGCAGTGCAACTGCACAAGGCTCCCATAGCCCGCCTGCCACCCGCAAGTGGCTCCCATGCCCCTTCCTTGTGCCCCCTCCCACAAGCCATTGAATAGATAAGCTGCTCCGAGGGTAGCAGCGGTGCTGGTCCCGACAGGACCCCGTCAGTCACTAATCCCCTTCTGATGTTTCCTTTTTTGTTGGCAGAATTTGGCATATTTTCCTCAACTGAAGCCCAAAACCTCTTGAAGAGACCCGGTTTGCCATTGAATAGTATGTCGGAGATGCACGTGACAGGCGCACCAGGTGGGCTCACCGCCTGAGAAAAGCTTCAAAGTGAACGGATCCCATGGTTCACTGCGTTTTTCCCTGCTGCATCTGGCAAATGCCAGGGTGCTTCTTGGGATGGCTTTGCAGTATTCGTCCTGCTCCTTTCTTGAATGTGCAGCAGTCAGACTCACCTACATATTTACACATTTTGCTCAGTGCATATTGTGGTACGCCGGCACACACAGCATGCATAGCCCTTTTTACTTCCTTTGGTTGGAGATTATTTGTATTCTAACCTTCACCTTCCCAACCAACAGCAACTTTTTTTCCGGCCCAACATCTGCACTCACCGTGTGAGCTTGCTGACAACAAGTTGTCTTGGGAACACTGTGATAACGGGCATTTTGGTGCTGGGGTTGGGTTGCTATACATTGAATAAAAAAACAGCCCTGATTTCCAACAGTTTTCAAACCCACTGTGAACTCTTTTTTTCTCTTGAACCAATTTGCTTCCTTTCTTTCTATCTTGCCCTGTGTTTCCACGATGTTGGAGAATTTCTAAGGAATTAATATCTTTTATGTTTTGCAAAAGTGAATCTTGATCGAAATGGATCAAAAAGCTGCACCAACAGGCAGGAAAAAGATGTGTGCACAAGTAACACATTTCAAGAGGGGTAAAATAAACGTGTTTTTTCAAAATGGCTTCTTCAAGGCCCTGAGGATCAAAATACAGCAGTTGACTCAAAGGGCCGGGCACAATGGTGCTCACAGGACCCACTGATGAAAAGAGTGCAAGAGAGGGGATGAGTGGAGAGGAGCTTAGCCCGCAAAACACCCGATGCACCAGATTTAATTGCTTCATTCTCCCTCTTTGCTTCTTTTTCTTCTCGCTTCTGCATGGTGCACAATTTCCACGCCCCCACCACTGAACTCCTCCTCCCACAAACAGCGCACATGTGCAACCGCAGTCACGGACTGGTAGTCAACACCCCTGCCACAAGGCGGCATTTGGCCAAAGCCGAAGAATGTCTCTAGGACCAAAAGCAGTGGCGGCAACCCAAAAGCCTGGGCAACTAGGGAAACTGAATGGTCTCCCATTTGCACAAAAGCCACAATGGAAGCACCCATAGCATGTAAATAAAGGCCCGGCCACATGCAACGCTCTGGTATGCACTGATTTGGTCTAGACACTGATGGGGAATGCAACACAAAGATTGCAATGAAGCCCAAAAAAACCTTATGCAAACATATTGAAGCAGATGGGGGAGGGTCTATGTCCTTGACCTTCATCCTCTTGGTGAGTAGGTGTGGTGGAGTATGTCCTTGACCTTCATCCTCTTGGTGAGTAGGTGTGGTGGAGGATGGACATCAACAATTTTTTCAATCATTGTTCACTTTAAGGATGGACTATGGACCTTGGTGGTGCAGAACTGTGCACCGGCGTAAATCGACAGTGCCGTGGATGCAACGTGTACGCCGGACCGGCGCAAAGTGACACCGAAAAGAAAAGGAAACAAAAAAGCGGTAAGCCGATTCCGGCGTACATATTTACGACAATGCCGGGTGTCCGACCAAAAAGCAGTCTTCCGCGGCCGGAAAAACAATTTTCTTTTGAAAATGCATATCAGAGAATTCGGCCTACTAATCCGAGACCAGGTGAGGACCTATGATTCCACAATAAGATACGGTTCAAGCAATAATGTTTGAAAATATTAATCCAAAAAAAATCGATGAATATAGGTTCCTGCGCATGACACACCTGAGGATGCTGGTGAGGGACCTAAACTATGGAACATTTAGAGGTTTGCATAAGGTTTAATGAAATTTTCGTATGATATTGGGGAACAAATTATGGTATTTTTGGGTTGTCAAAAATTGAATTTTGTTAGTATCTTTTACTCAAAAAGGTGAAAAGGTTGTCCAAGTTCAAAGGGTTTTCCTTTTGAATTTTCTGACCGGGTGACCTGAGAAAGAAGCTTGCTATTTCAAAACTTTTTGTTTCCGATTTTTGTCGCATGTTTGGACCGGTGCATTGCCAAAAATCGATGCGCAAATGGTATAGCGGTGTATGTGTTTTCTTTTGTGTGTCCTTCTCTTGCCTAAAATGGCTTGATTGGTATGTACGTGGCATAGGGGCACCCTGCCCAGCCACCAAAATATTAAGATTTCCCGTTTTGAGCTACATGGGAATGGGTACCCAAAAGAGCTCCCTAGATGGATTCTCTTGGCCAAAAAAGTTTGTATGCAAAGAAAGTGCAGTTTGTAAAAGTCAAGAAAAAGGAGAACACCGGTGAATGCCAAAAAGTGTTCATGTTTGGTTTTTTTTCCCCTCCAAGGATTGGTGAACGCACGCAAGTTTGCAACAACACATCGTTTAATCCTTTGTACGGATGATTCAACATTTGGGGGAACATGTAAGATGTTTGTAATTATGTTTATTTTAAAAATTGCCATTGGGTAGGTGGCAAGTAATTGATGTATTCATCTACTGCCGTGGTTTATGTTTTCGTGTTAGTTTTGCATTGTACTCGGACATATTTTTCATGTAGGTTTTAGTTCATTGAATTTAAGTTGCGTTCCATCTTTGAATGGGAAAAGGGGGGCAATGGGGTCATTCTTCAAGCTTACCTCTGCCGCAGCATCGCAAAACCTCCAGAAGAGCAGCAGCTATGCCTCAAAGGCAAACATAAAGCGCGTGCGGTGAGGACTTTCTTCGGCCCTGCAAATGACCCGGCGGCTTTGGCTCACCAGCCACCCTTGAAGATGGTACAACTACCTACACCATTTTCTGAAAACAAGTTGTGTGTCCGGAAAACAAGGCCAACCGGCCCGCAGAGTAACACCTTTGTCACATTGAAGCCATTAGCTCTTGATCGTCGTCATTTTGTTGTCTACGTTGTTTGCAAATTCATCAAGTCTGTCGCATGGTTGTTTCAATGAAGTATTGAACCCTGTAAGGTTAGGTAAGTTTTTGCTGAAGTTTTCGAAATCGTTGATCATGTTCTTGACGATTTTGATCGACAATTTTCTGAAGGCTTCTCTGTTCATTTACCACACCTTTGGCATGTGCGTGAATCTGGATCCGCAATTTGGCGATTGCCATTCCAATTTTGCCAAAGGCACCATTCTCTTTGTGGGCATTCAAAATGGAGTCGGCGGCAATGGTTATTTTTGCAGCTTGATCCCCAAGAGGATGTTAGTTTCTATCATGGTTGTGCATGAAACGTAACATTAGGCGGACTTGTTCAACCGGTATGCCCAATGGGTTGAATTCCTGGTGCTGGTGGTAAGTTCGCTTCGTGGTGAGCATTTGGATTTCAAAAATGGGAGATAATGAAAAAAGGATTTTGATAACACAATTAAATCTGAAATCTTGGTTTGTACTACTGGCCAAAAGCCACATCGTTGATTGCTCATGCCAAAATGGCACACCAAAGACCCTTATGGGGAATACACAAAGAAAAAAATGCCACGTAGCCATCCATGTAAAGTAGGTGCTCAGAGCCATTTTCACAGCCATGCTTATGTTTTGCTGATAGTGTGGATTTTCTTCCTTTGTTCGTCCTCCTGTCAAGAACATGATCAACGATTTCGAAAACTTCACCAAAAGCTGACCTAACCTTACAGGGTTTAATACTTCATTGAAAAAATCATGCGATAGACTTGATGAATTTGCAAACAACGTAGATGATGGCGACGATCAAGAGCTAATGGCTTCAATGTGACAAACGTGTTACTCTGCGGGGCGGTGGGGTCCAAGCTTTTTTTTTAGATGCGAAATCTTAATTTTTAGCACTTATCTTATTTTTTAGCATAAAAAAAGGATTTCGCGCTAAAAAAAAGATTCCGCGCTAAAAAAAAAGATTCCGCGCTAAAAAAGAAGATTCTGTGCTGAAAAAACAGATTGCGCGCTAAAAAAAAGATTTTTACATGATCATCACAATGTTTCAAAAAGTTGCACGGGGGGGGGTTACAAGGAGTGCTACTGCATCAAGCCAAACCCTGCCCATGTTCACAACTTCATACAGTAGGGGAACCTGGGTTTCGGGACTGACCCAATATGCACCCAGTGGCCCTCTTTCCTTGTTGCCTGCTGCATGCGGTGAGGAGGTGCCCTATGCAGCGATGTCATGAATGTGGAAGGTTTTGGGTGCATTACGCAGAACTTGTGTTTCACAACAGGGGTGTCCCTTTGGAGCTTGGGGGCCTATGCAGAGAGTTCATCGGAGAGGATCACAGGTAATGTCTGAATGTTGTAAAGTAGGGTACTCAGCCACCTTGGCCAGAGCCCATGTTCACAATTTCATCTGCTCAGAGAACAGGGGTTTCCCCTCGCTAGGGGACCTATGCAGAGAGGTCATTTGAACGGATCATAGGTAATGCCTGGATTTTATGAAGTAGGGCACTCAACCATGTTGGCCAGAGCCCAGGGGCACAATTTCAAGTCTCAGCGGAACGGACGTCTCAAGATCGAGGAAGGGACTACATGCTGGTAGCTGGAACAAATGTCTCACTCCTACCCCCCTGCCACCCTTTCCTTCTTGCCTTTCGAACCCATGCTTGACAATTTGCTGCACTGATTGCCCCCCTTTCACTCCAGTGTCCACAACCCATGCCTGGCAAGTGTGCCTGGTCAAGCCCCTTCCGGTTCGCTAGACAACGGTTCCACTGCCGGCAAACAACAATTCCACCGAGGCCACCGTTGAAGACCCAGATGTAGAGTTTGCACCTTTGCACTGAAAAGTCTTCGCAACTCGCAAGCTAGCTAGGGATGCTGCTCGCACAGTGGATAATCGTTTTGTGTCCATTCCTGGTCGGCAAAACGTGTACGCATCTTCTTGTGAGGGCTGTGACACCAAGCGGTATGTGCGACATGACCAGGTGGCTGGGCGGTGGACCATCAAACAAATCGGCCTTTGTGAGCATGGGCAAATTCGTCATACTTGGAGGGTACGTCTCTCCATTTGCCGATGCCCATGACCCTTAAGCTCAAGGATCTTTTGCAAGGCAATTGTCCACAACGGGCTCTAGCTTTGATGCGGGAAGCATTCCCTGGTGACCCTGTGGTAGGCAAAATGTCGGCAAAGTGGATTGCCAATTGGAATGCACGGCGGGCCCCCCCTCCCCCTAGTACCAAGGCAGAGCTTGAGAAATGGATCAACAAACTGGAAGAGGAGCAAATTGATGACTATTCGCGGTACTGCTTCAAGGAATTTGTTGCAGATGACGGATCCACCTTCTTGACTTGCTTGTTTGCCACGATGACAGCACAAATGCAGCGCATTTGTGGAAAGAGACCCAAAACGAACCAGCCGTCCCCTGCCCAAGCCCCAGAACCCAGCCCATCCACTCCCTCCGCATTGGAACATGCCCGTGCCAAAGTCTCAGAACCCAGCCCACCCCCTTCCCCTCCCCTGGAGCATGCTTCCGCCCCAGTCACAAAACCCAGCCCATCCCCTTCCCCTTCCCTAGAGCATGGCCCTGCACAAGTTCCAAAACCCAGCCCATCCCCCTCCTCTCCGTTGCACGGTCCATCAGTCAAGTCAGTGCCTAAGGATTTGCATCGCAAAGCCTCAAAGGGCGACAAAGTGTGTGCAGTGTTCACTCACCACTTGCGTACAGGGGACAAGGGTTATTTGCATTGGGGTAAGGTGCTCGCGGTGGAGGGCTCTGAGTGCACGATCAAGTGGCAGACTGATAAGAAACCCAGTTCTCATTCCATTGCAGATGTGTTTCTTACTGAGGCAACTGCATGGGCTGCTTTTCATAGCATTCCAAATTCTGATACTGCATCAGAGGCCCCTTTGTATCCAGACTCCGACCACGAAGCAACAGGCCCAAAAACGTCCCTGCGCTCAGCTGCACAGGTGAATAGCCAGCCAGGGACATCGCAAAGCCGTGAAGCCTTGTACATCAACAAGAAACATTTCGACGTGCCCGTGGGGTACACTGAGAAAAGTTTATAGTGATTTCAACACTGTGTTTGTTCCTCTCCTGCTGCTTGCTGCTGGTGTAGGGTTTCCTGCTGCTTGTTTTTGAGGATGAAAATGTTTTGTTTGCTGAAATACAATCAATCCAGGATAGCCCAAGCCAGAGATATGCAAGTAGAAGAGAATCAGGATCAAAGCATGAAGGGCTGCAGTGTAAACAGTGAAAGATGAAAGGATATTCACAGAAACTGCAACTCAAGTGAAAGTGCTGCCCTGGGTCGTGGAAGGTGCCGGAGGGCTCGGGGCCGGCAAGACCAGTGGGGCAGGCACGCGAGGAGTCGACCTGAACGCTGCTGTTGGGGGTAGAACGGGATACACGGACACCAACGGAGGCGAGAGCAGCAACAACGGAAGCAAGATCCATGCTGATTGTAATCCGGCAGAAAATCCCAGTCTATGAAGAAAATTGATGCGGATTATTCTAAGTACATCTGAGTGTCCATATCTATCTGAAAAGATTTAAATAAATCCGATTGTGAAAAATATTTGGCCGATCTGGCCCGCGAGCGCGCGTCAGCGGCAAATTGCAAATTGAGGTAAATGATCGGAACGCGGCGGATTTACGGAGAATGGACCGCGGAATCAGATCCGGCACATCAGAAATATATAGGTCTGATCCTGAGACTGAGCTGCGAGGCGGCGATTCCGCCGAAGCAAAGAAAATGACCAAAATGTAGTCAATCTGGGGCAGATCTACGAAAATCTGAGCAGATGGGGGTTAGCCGCACTTACACTCCCCCTCCAAAAACACACTGGGGTGTGTCGCTACGTCAACGAAGAACGTAGTGCGGGTAAGTCCCAGAAAAAAATAGAAATGTAGCCTCGATGGGGCGAAATCTGCTTGATCTGACCTGATTTGGGCTGAATTGGCACTGAATCAGGATGGATGAACCTGAAATGAGACAGAATGAGGAGTGATGAACAGTCCTCCGTGCAGTAAAACATTTGGTTAAGGGCTAAAAAGCATGTAAACGTATCGAGAATCGATACCAAACCATGCATTGGTTGAGAATGAGGTAGATTATTGGTGGATTGAGTGGGGGAATCAAGAAATGGAGTGACATCTCAGCGCTCTGGCACAGTTTCGCTGTCGCGGGCACGCTACGGTGTCCTCGCCGAACTCTACATCGTGTTACTCCCGCTTTTCTCGTTCTGAAAAGTGCAGCATGTGCTTCAGATTTGGCGCATCTGGTGGATGATCACTAGATTCAGCAAGATTGAGAGTCAATTTGGGCAGGGATGAAGGAGATGAACCAATCACAGAGAGGGAAAACAAATACAGATGAAATCTGCAGGCCCTAAGTGAATAGAAAAACATCAGCGTCAACAAAGTTAGGCAAGGCCGTAAACAGATCTTCGAGGAATGAGAAGAGATGACAAGGAAATCAACCTAAAATGTCTTAAAATCAGCAAATTCCCTAAGATGAAGGTGAAATGAAGCGGAATGTCTAAAACTGAAACTACTAATACCTTCGTTTAGACTAAAGTTAATATATATTGTCGTTTATTCAGCTCAATTGTGCTTTCCGGCACGTTGGTTCGCGAGCATCTAACAGATTCTATGAAAATGTGGATCATGTGATGATGCATCATGATGGGACATGCTGGCCCTGGATCCTTGGCATGTAACGCGCCGAAGGTTCGCTGAAGGCGCTTTACTGACAGTATATAACTGAGAGACACCGAATGGTCCTTTATTTACAGTGGCGGCGGTGTCAATCGACTTGGACAAGGCCAATCTTTCGATTGAGTCCCACAAGACACTTGGATTCACCATTTTCGACAGTTTCAGGTCGGATTGAGCTCACATTGGCGTGTGCCAAAAATACAACGAAGCTTACGGACTTCAGAGGTTGCTGTTAGAAGTCCCTAGAGCTCCTATCTGAAGGTTGTCTGAACAATTGACGTCTGGGTTTCGTGCAACAGTGGCAGAATGATGGACAAACCTGAGGAATTCAAGGTAAATTCAAGGAATCTGGATCTGAATCTGGACTTTGACTTCAGCATCACGGCAAATGAAGGTAAGATCTGAGTTCCTGGCGTCGCAACTGGTGCAGCCAGTACTACAGGGGGTGCCTGTAGGGGTGAATGTCACCGGCCGGTGTTTTTACTATGTACATTTGCTTCCATCTGCACGAGTAGCCAAATTCCAAAAATGCACAGACCAACAGAGACAAGATTACCCCGAATCTGCCTGAATTAAGCCTGAGTTTGGTTTTTTCTGAACACGGCAGCACGCTCCGTGGCTTTCGGCAGCGTATCTACGCCTTGTCTGCCGAACGGAGACCAAAGAAAAGTTGATTGACGTCAAATTATCAAACATTCGCAGTTCTCCACATCATTTCGAAATCAGGAAGAATGAACAGTGGATTGAGCAGAATGTGGTTTTTTCAAGTCGTCAGAACACTCACATTGGAATAAGTGGTCGACGGGGCGAGGCTGGAGCTTTTGTAGGAGTTGGACATGCAAGGGTTTCGAACCTACACCCTTGAGCCCTAGCGACGAGTGCCATGACGCCCTGGACTAGACGACTGTTAGCCAATCTAGGGCGCCGGCGACTCAAGTCACGACGGATCTCCCTGAATTCAGCCAAGCACGAAAAACATGTGACCACCAACCTGTCTGGTCGGGCCCTCGTACGGCTTGGGCGCTGCAAATCAGCGGCCGAACTCGAAGCTTGGTCCTCATTTGGCTCCTGGGCTGGCCTGACCGCAGGAGGGGGGATCGACGGATCAGCCCTGGAATGTGGCTGCTGAGGGCCGTAAAAGGCTGGATCTCGATTCACCACAGGTCTTTTTCCGTCGCTCTCCACCTGTCTGTCTGGTTTCGACAGACAGTCTGTCAGGAGTACGCCAATTTCGGGGTGCTTCTTGAGGAAGTCGATGAACCCCTTGGTGTACCCATGGACAAAAGAATGGGCTGGTTCCCAGTTGTTGTGACTGGAATCAAAGCCCCTCCACTCACATAGAAATTCCCATTCGCCCTTCGCGTCACGTCTTGCCTCTACAATCCTCTTGAGTTCGTACTTCCCCCCTTCGATGACCCGATCGGACAAAAATTTCGAAGTCCAAAAAAGGGGTTTAACCCGATCCTTGGGGGAGGGGATCTCTCTCTTGAGGCGATCGCCCGAAACGTCAATTTCCCTGCTGACATCCACACGAATCCTCCCCCTGTTCTCACCTAGACGCGCTGTAACAGCGAATGGCCCCTCCCACAAGGGAAGAAGCTTGTCATCTCCGTCCAGGGTGGTTTCGGATTTTCGAAGCCAAACTCGATCATCGACTTCAAAATTGTGGGGGTTTTTTCGACCTTGATTCTGGACCCAAAGCCAGTCAGCTTGATGCTTATCGATTAATTTCGAGACAGTTTTATCTGCTCGTTGGACGTCGTCCAAAAACAACGAAGCATCTTTACAAGGGCGAGGATTATTCAACGGCATGTTCCACCAACACTTCTTTCGTCCAAAGACAATTTCATTTGGAGAAAGGCCATGGTACAAAGGCGTGTTGTGGTAACGGCGAAGCAATGCGAAGAGAACTTCAAGCCAATGGAAATCCTTTTCACTCGCGAGCTCCTTACGAAGCATATTTATAATAGAGCGGCCGGCTCTTTCGCCAGGCAGCGCTCGATGCGAGTGGATTTCACATCTCAGGTGGTGGATTCCAAGGCGAGCACATAATTCTCTCCACCATTCGGAGGTGTACTCTTTGCCTGAGTCCGTAACCACCTCGGATGGGACGTCCCAACCTCCCATCCAGGTCTGCGCGCACCATTTGGCGGCAGCCTTGCCAGTCATCGACTCGATGTTACAAGGCAACACCTGAATATAGCCGGAATGACGGCACTGAATAAGGAGCACACCATTGACTTTTTTGTTGGTCCAATGGCACTCTTCGTCGTCGAGTTCACCAAGATAGAAAAAGTCACTGGTGACTCTGTTAAAGAGGCGCTCCGGAATAGGATGTGGCCTCAGATGGCCGTGCTTCTTCGCGCTGGGGGGCGTCGAGACAGCACATTGGGCACACCCGGCGGCTACTTTCATGCAATGAGTATATAGCCGTGAGCCGAACAACCTATGTTTAATCATCGACCACAATCTACGGCCATGTGCGTGGGGGGATTCCCATTTGTGCCACCAGTTTAACACTCGGGGGGCCAGGGCGTCTGGTACGCACAATTTACCCTCCATCCACAGCTTCCCCCCATCCAACGAGTACTCAGCATAGATTCCATCCTTGTGAGCATCTTTGGATTTGAGATTCTCAAAGACCTCTTCAAACATGGAATCATGCAGATAATCGGACGTCCAGTCACGGATGATCAGGGAATCTTTCGGCAGGGGTGGAGTTTTGGCCGGATCTCGACGCTTAATGCCCTGGATCAACCGAAATCCACTTACACGTCGGGTATAGTCAAACCGTTTCACACTCCCTGAGGAGGGATCGGTGACTTTCTCCACGACTTTCAGTGATTTGGTGCAGATCTCATGAGCATGCGCCGGATCTGAAAAGGCCGTGATGTCATGGCACGGTAATGCGTGCTGTTTAACAGCACATTGCATGCATGCACGTCGAATGAGCTTTTTTTCTTCCTGATCCCATTCGATTATGACATGGCGGTCCTGCTCCGTACCATGGATGTTGGTACTTTGCAGCCCCTCTGAAGCGGGGTAAGCCCATCGGCTCAGAGCATCCGCTACCGTGTTGTGTTTTCCAGGCAAATACGACACATGGAGGTCAAACAGACTGAGAAATTCGTGCCATCTGGCCCGTCGACCAGCTGGGCTCGGGACAGTATCAATGTGTTCGGTGGCCCAATACTCCAGAGATCGATGATCCGTCAGGACCTCGACTCGATTGGTGCCAACCCACGATTGGTACTTTTTCAAAGCACAGATTATGGCGTAGGTTTCTTGCTCACGCGGCGACCATTGCATTTGGCGTGGGGCTAGCTTCCGAGACCAAAATGCAAGAGGGTAATGATCACCTGTGGCTTCATCAACCTGTTCAAGGACAGCTCCGATCGCGTACCTAGAAGCGTCGGTTCTTATGTAGAAGGGTCGGTCAAATTGCGGCACATGCAACGTGGCGACTTCGCAGAGGGCCGCCTTCAAGTGATGGAAGGCCTCCTCGCACTCGTCAGTCCACTTGACACGAACCTTTGAACCTGCCTTGCCTGCATCTCTCCCTACCTTCAATAATTCAGTGAGGGGGGCAGCAAATTTGGCATAATTCGGCACAAAAGTGTGGTAAAAATTGCAACAACCCAGGAATCCTCTCAACTCCGTGATCGTCTCAGGGCGCTTCCACTTCTGAATAGCGACGAGCTTCCCTGGACTGGGTCGTCGGGTGCCATTCTCAAGGAGAGAACCACAAAATTCGACTGATTTTAAAAATAATTTTCCCTTCTTTGGCCCACAAATCAGCTGATTGGCATCACGAATGTCCAAAACCTGGTTCAGCTGCTTTTCATGTAGGGCCACCAGCTCGGCTTCGGTCAGTCCCTCCCCCTCTGTCGCGATGATTATGTCATCTATGTACACACTCACGAAGGCACGAAGCTCAGGATGAGCTGTAAAAAGCACATCCTCCATCATTCTTTGAAAAAAACGAAGGGGCGTTCTTCAGGCCCATGGGCATGACCGTCCACTGGACTGGGCCACATGGCGTGCACATACAGGTGAGAGGTCGGCTGTCCTTCCTCAACGGCATTTGGTGAAAGCCGTGACGGAGATCCAGCACAGAAAACAAACGACCTCTTGCCCTCTTGGCGATTTCCTCCTCAATGAGGGGCAGGGGGTGTGAATCCGCCTTGGTTTCGGCGTTGAGGTTGCGAAAATCAACAACCATTCGCCAACCATCAATAGTGTTCTGGTCTGCAGGCGGCGGCTTCGGGACTGTGAAGGGTGCACAGCACCATTCGCTGGTCATACAACCCTCAAGCCAACCAAATTCCCTGAGATTTCTCTCGATTATTTTTCTGAGTATCTCATGTTTGTGTCCATGGTTCTCATAAGGACGCTGTTTCTTCGCCTTGTAGCCTTCACGAAGCTCGATGAAGGCTTCACCGAACTGCCCACGGACTGGGGGGTCTTTGATCAACCTCCCCGAAAGGGTTGTGTCCTTCCGTTCCTCAAAAATCTTTTCTCTTGTCTTGGAACACAACTCAGTGTCCACCTGATCGCCAGGAATAACTGTCGAAAAAACTTTGGCGACTTCTTCGGCCTTGGCAGGAAGAATCTTCTTACGGATGTCCCTAAAAAGGTCCGTATCAACTGCCTCTTGAAGATAGGTGGGTCGAGTGTCGACATTCCAGAGATTCTCTTCGTGATCCAGCTCCTCGAAAGGATCTATGAAAGCTCCCACACGGGGTTTTTCATAAAAAACTCTGAATTTGCGGCGCGATTTAAAATTTTTCTTCGCCCGTGCACTGAAGATTCTTTTCGATGTCGATCGTATTGGGGAAGAGGGAGACGAGGCGGATCCATTTGACGTTGGATAACCTTGGGTATCTGACGGACAAAAATCAGAAAAAATAGATTCATCATCAGTACCACGCTCAACCTCAGATTCAGACCCAACACAAGAATCAGTACCAGAATCAGCAGAATTAGAGTCAGAAAGCTTTCCATCCACCAGGAATGCAAGCGAAGTCCAGGACCGCTGTGGCAGGGGACCTGTGTCGTCCCTGGCATACAGCTTAATCTTCCTGGGAAGTTCGATGTAATCTACACAAATGTCTTGCAATTCCTGAAACCAAGGCTTGTCGTCCCACAAGGGCACAACTAAAATCGCCTGGGTTTTATCTTGCTTGATTTTGTGGATGACCTGCTGGATTAAGTGAAACGGAGGATTAATCCATAACTTCTTGTCCCATTTATGGGTCCAAGCGTCGCGAAAGTGCTTGTCAAAGCGCTTGTTCTCGCGGTTAGCAAAGGCATCATACTGTGGCCAAAAGGAATGGTGTTCATAAAAATATTCACAAATTGTATGGCGCCATTTGTCGACAACTCTGTAGGATGAAGAGTGCCAGCGCGAAGGGCGTCGTGGCTGGGAGTCCCTACGAAGACATTCTAACTCTCGGGAGTAATCGGCACTCCCATTCACCTCTGCAATGGTGACATCTTCGCCAAATTTTGGTGTAACCTTTCGCTTCAAAAATTCTTCTGCACTTTTAAACCCTGCGTGCAAAAAACGAAATTCAGGACGCTCCAAGGGACCTGACTCCAGCAAAAAACAACGCCGATGACCTACGGGCGCCACCCTGTTCTTGCTAAGCCAAGGATGGCCCAAGTAAAGGTCATACTTTATGTCGGCACGATAGAAGTAGTCATCCTTAAGGATAACTTCCTCCACATTGCCTTCTTCCCAAAGGTCTTGAGTGACCAAATGAGTTGATATATAACAACCGCGTTGCCCACCTGCGAGAGAATGTCCAGAAACTCCCTCGAGGGTAATAGGATGAGGCGACTCAAACACGCAGTCGTCGGGTAAGAAAGAATTGGATTGGAGATTTACCTCTGATCCATTGTCACACAAACAAGTGGCGAGGTGGAAATTTCCCTTGCGATCAGAGACCCACAGCTTTGTGACAAACTGACGGGCCCTGTGCTTGGACTGTACACCAACCTCGTCCACTACAACAGAAGGATCCGCTGCCGGATCCAGGGGAGAGGAAACAAGCGACCCTACATCAAGTAGTGGTCGAGAAGGAATCTGAGGATCATGCCTGAAATCGCCTGGGGAGGGGCGATTTTCGTGGCTCCCCTAGGCGTTCTGACCTACAGTGGCTGCGTTAACATTGTGGACACACCCTGATTCGTCGACCCACTCATCTTGGAGCGGATCATCTGCTGGATTCAAGGCATTTTCGACATAATCTCGATCCGCATCGGACACCTGATCTGCACCTGAGACCTGATCCACACGATGGTTGCCCTTTCCACGTCCACGGCCACGGCCGCCGGATGATGCACCTCCACCGTCGCCACGCCCTCTGCCCTTACCAGAGAAAGGGGTTCCCGAAGGATTTCCCTTACCTTTACCCTGGAATCCTGGAGCATTTCCCTTATTTGTACCGGATTGAGGGGTTTGGCCTGGATTTCGATTTCCGCCTCCGGCGTTGCTATTGGGATTTTTCTGGCCGTTCGGCTGCCCACCGGAGCCGGATGGAGTCCGATTTCCTGTGCCTTGGGACCCGCCAGGGCCTCCAGTGTTTTTGTTTCCACCGGAGGGGGTCGAATTCCCTTTTCCAGCCTTTCCACCATGCACCTGTCTGTCATTCCTGTCTGAATTCTGCGGATTACTGATATTTTCACCAATCACCTTGTGATCGTAAGGAGACCATCGGTGATTACCAGTAGAATGCGTCTTAGCTCGGTTCGTAGAACCTAAAAGAAGGCAGATGCTACAGTGATCCTGAACATTCCGGGTGTCATTCACCTTTTTGTTGCCCTTTTGGGCCCCATTTTGGGTGTTTTGCTGGGTATTCTTGTTTCCCCCAAGACCCTCATGGAAATTCTGATTGGCGGCGTCAGCGAGCCGTTCAACCTCTTCCCACAGTTCCTTCGGGGTGAACGAAAACACCCAGTTCTTGGCCTTCAGGCGATGGCCATGGAAACTTACTCCCCTGTTCAGGACTTGGACAAACAAGTCCCGATCCTCGTGTTCATTAAACTTGATTTTCCACGTCTCCTCAGTGAATTTCACCTTGGAGAAGGACGTGGGGGAGCACTTTTGAAGTGCCTCCCTGACGGTAAACCTGTTGGCAGAGGCATCGAAGCCTTCGACCTCCGCCCACCAGGTCTTGACCTTTTCTTCGGACTGTCTGTTCCGAAGGGTGGCGGCAGTTTCTGAGGGGATCTTGTCAAAAATCAGATTTTTCAGCTCGGCACTAGAAAATTTTTCGCCTGAATGTTCAGCTTCTTCCACTAAATTCCAGAAGCGCTGTCTTTTGTCTTGCACTTCGTGCAAGATTAATCGCGAGAATGAAGGAAAATTCTTCAACATTTGGTGGTAATGGTCCTCTGGCAGCCGGGATCCACGTACCTCCAACTGTTCCCACACCTCATCAAAGGTAAGGGGGGAACTTGTATCCTCACGATCACTCCAGGTCCTGAGCCAAGTGTTGGCCGGCGCTCCCTCAAGGCAGTCCAAGAGGGCCATCAGGAACTGATCATCTTGGAGTTTTTGAGTCTTAACCCACAATTTAAATTCCCGTTGGAACTGAGGCCAACGTCGGGGGTTTCCATTATACTTCGGTTGCTTGGCAACCTGACGAAGTCGCAATGAAGTAGGATTAAGAAGTGAATCCAGCCCAACACCGGCCGTAATGGCAGACACCTTGGCGGCATCATTCGCCACACCAGCTCCGGCGAGGGTCTGGGCGAGCAACAGCTGGGCTAAGGCATTGGAATCAGCAGCAGGAGGGGCAGTACGGGAGGCAGTTCGCTTGGCATTCTGAGCCTCAGTCCTAGCCTTCGCCGTCCTACTCTCAGAACGAGAGATTTTAACCCTTTCCTTTAGCTTGGTCCTGCTGATCCTTGCATCGGTGGTCTTGGAGTCCACCGAAGGAGCAATTGAAAAAATTTCTGTCGCCTCCTCCGACGGCTCTGTTGCTTGTTCCACCGATGAGGCGCCCTCAGACCGCATGTGCGTCTTGAAAAGATCTTTTATTCCCAGCGTTTGAATGATGAGTTGCATTTGATCCTTGAGCAATTGGAGCTCAGAATCTCGCTGGAATCTGCAGGAGCAGTCGGCACACAGTACATACCGTGTCCTGAAGGGCCTGAGCAGGCTGTCGGACCGCTGATCTCGGTGGTCCGCAGCCAGGAGTCCACTTGGGGAGCTCCTTCAGCCCTAATTTCCAGGCTTGCCTGCCTGGCCGCCTCTAAAATTCCCTCCTCAACCGCGGCGGCTAGATCGTCGCGGATGGAAACAGGGGGATGAGGGGCGGAGGGCCCGGGAACAGGTGCCGTGCCCTTCTCCTTCGGGAAGGGGCTTGCCTTCCAGATCTGCAACAAAATGGCAAAAGAGTCATCTTCTTGAGAACGCCACCACATCCTGGTATTAATTTCGTCCTGAAGGAGGAAAAAATATTCCATTAAAAAATCAGAGGCGATTCTTTCTTGTCCGATCAGCTTAGATGTGGCTAAGAGACAAAGGGCCTCAAGGGCCTCAAGGTTACGGGTCACTTCTAGGGACAAATGGTCGTCCCATTGTGCCCAAGAGGCTGGTCGATTATAGCTAGGTACCTCACCTGGACCACCCATCTCAATTTCGTCAAGATCGGCGTCCGTGGTCTCAAATGTTGGACATTGGTAAGGAATGTTGGTACCTGCCAGCTCCGTAAGGTCTACCGGAGCGTTGCCATCGCCGTAGGCTGGCGGATTCCAGCTGCTCGATGGCCAATTTCGACTGGGATTATAGTAATTTGGGTCTCCACAGCTGCTGATAGAAAAGTTTATAGTGTTTTCAGCACTGTGTTTTTGCTTCTCCTGCTGCTTGTTGTTGCTGTAGGGTGTCCTGCTGCTGGTTTTGGATGATGAAAAGCTTTTGTTTATTGAAATACAGTAAAGCCAACTCAATCCAGGATAGCCCAAGCCAATAGTATGCAAGGAGAAGGTAATTCAGGATCAAAGCATGAAGGGCTGCAGTGTAAACAGTGAAAGGTGATTAGATATTCACAGAAACTGCAACTCAGGATACAAATGAATGCATATTCACAGAGATAGCTGAAATGTTTTGGGAAAAGAGTTAGAAAACTGCCTCAGGTTCACTCTCTCTCCATAGTGCCATCTTAGGAGATGTGCACTCTTTGTTTTGGGTCCCATATGTGCTGAGGTGGCATGGTATGTGGCGATGAGGTCACTGCCATGTCACATGGGATCTTCCTACTTAGCTAGGCTGACCAGGAATTGAACCCAGGACCTCTCAAAAAGAGGTGCCTAGCCCCCTAGGGTGTATACCACTAGGGCAGATAAGTATTCATGGAAAAACATAGATAAATTCATAGGCTCTACCTTAGGTATGTCAGTGCTCAGTCAACTCAGGAAAAGATGTTTTACTTCTGATTGAAAGGGGATCAAGGGGTCCACTCCATATCCTGATTGGGTGTTTGGTTCCATAGGTGAAAATGTGTTCTCACCACTTTTGGCTGGACCAATACTAAGATAAAAATGCATGGATGCTCAGTGCATCTCTAATACAACTAGAGTATGTCCCAAAGCAATGGAAAAGCACTTTTTCTTACTCCCTCCTTGTGCTGTGGTGGCCACCACTGTCGCATTTTAGGAAAAAGGGAATTTTTCTTGGCCTTTCCTTGGTTTCCACATCTACTTTAAAATACCTACAGTCTCCCTCACACTGAAAAATGGGCGCTCACCATGGCTGGCGTCCTTTTGCTGCTCTGATTGTACAGTTTCCTACAGAAGACTCAGCGCTCTTGGCGCTGCCGGGGCTCCTGTGGCTTGGTTGGGTTAGATTGGGAGCATGCCAAACATGTGCATATGTATCCCTCCCTCCAAGACGCAGCGTCGACACAACCCAAACGCAAGACACATTATACACACTCGCATGGGTTCTCGTAAACCTGCTGGCGACCTGTGACCTGTCTTAGGGCGAAGGGAGTCGAAAGAA
Source organism: Eutreptiella sp. 'Long Island Sound 2002' (assembly GCA_964036045.1). Classification (NCBI taxonomy): domain Eukaryota; phylum Euglenozoa; class Euglenophyceae; order Eutreptiales; family Eutreptiaceae; genus Eutreptiella; species Eutreptiella sp. 'Long Island Sound 2002'. The sequence goes on from OZ038392.1 coordinate 7,716,799, forward strand.
AATTAAATTTGCCCCTTGGTGGGGTCTTGGTTCTGCTCAGTCTCTCCAGGCACCTGCGTTTCGGCCCGAACACGGCCTACTCAGCGAGGCTGCGCGTGGGTATCTGCAGAGGCAGGAATGGGAGGAATATGGACGAATCCACGCAAAAACGAAGCGACGACACCAAAATCGGTCAAATGACGGCGTAGAATTTTTCTGAAACGACACACCTGAGCAGAATCCAATTGTGCATCAGAAGCACATTTTTATAGAAATTATAGTCATCTCTGGATTTTTTAAATCCAGAAATTCATACGCATAAAATGGCGGCGCGCAGGAGCGGCTCCTAGCGAAGCGCCGGAAAATGGAAAAATAATGGAATTATAAACGTATGTATCACGTAGTCTTGAAAATGACGAGACACACATTAATAAACAAACATACAGATTCCACCCACACTAATAGAAGCTTCAAAAATTCAAGAATTCGAAAATCAATTGAAAAGACTTCAATGAATCAGGTATAAACTACAGGTATGCTTGTCTTGCATGCCGCATACACATTGCTCGTCTCGTGTCTCCGTGAACGAGTCGTGTAGCAGCGTTAACAACGATAACCACGATAGGACGCGGTAGAGGGATTGATTAGAAAGATTGCAGATGATTAGCGGTCAGATCAGGGTGATTAGTCATACACACAAGTGCATAGCAACGTTCTTCGCGTGTGCCCCTTTTGTTCTCTCACCTTGCTTCACTTCCCAGCGGTAGGTAAGGTAGGTACGCCCAGGCGGGGCCACCCCCTGGTGGAGTCAAGATTTGCGTTCAGATGGGCAGGTCTGCCCACGTTCTCGGTGCATACTCGCGCATGCACACACGCATTAAAGGGTAGGCCACGCGAAGTGCGCACGGTAAACCTTGTTTAGGCTACTCAGGGGCTCCTCGGTACGTTCTTTAAGAGAACCTGAGGAGTCCCTTAACGCTTGCTTGCTTGATAAGGGTAGCTGCTCCTGCAGCGTGTTTGCGGACAGTGTATTATAGGGCACACTGAGAAGGGTATAATACCTGGAGTGTGCCTTGGTTCCTCCGCCGCAAACGCCCTTTCATATGCCTTTGTTTTACAGGTGGGCAGGTAGGGTGAGTGGTGCAGCAGCATTTTTTTATGCCCTGCTAAACAGGGGCGCAGATCACACAAACAAGTAACTCCGCTCCGCCTGTGGCAGAGCAGGGAGTCCGACCCCATCGACATCTGCGCCTTGCACACGAGAGCACTCCTTCCCTCCAAGCCCTTGCAGGGGAAACGCGTTGTGGCGTCCCCTGTGAGGCCACAGTTGCTTAGCAGCGCTGTGTTCTCTTGTCATTTCACAGGTGGGTCGCTAGGACCCATGAGACCTTCCTCTTCGCAACGCCAAGTAGAGTGTGCGTGTAGGAGTGGTAGTCCTGCGTGGGGGCTAGAGCCAGTTGCCCAGTGCTCGCCCACCAGGATGGTGCCACTGTAGGGTGTGTAGGACCTGTAGGGGGCGTGTCACTGTCCCACCCTTTTCCTGCAATCTTAGCTGGGTTGGTGGGCTGTGACAGTGGTTAGGTCAGTGTTTTGGCCACATAGCAAACAGGCGTTTTGCATGCCTTCATAGCTTTTGGCCACCCCTCCCTGTAGTAGACCGATAGGTAGGGAAAACAATACCTGGATTAGCACGCTGGGTATTCCCCCAAGGTTTTGCGCCAGCACAGAAATTGGGCGCATAGGGGAGGGGAGACCCGGGGCGTACCCCGTGGCATCAATAAGCCAACCCTCCAGGTTCAGCAAGGGCGCAGACTTGGGTATAATTAGGACACCACTTCTGCGGCTTGCTCTCAGGACCTTAGGACTAGCACACTCACACATACGCTTTGGCAGGTAAGGGTAAGGTTCAGTCCCTAGCTTTAGTCTTGGAGGCAAGCGTCTCAGCGAGCCTCAGCAACTCACCAAGGTTGTTCTGGGACAAGTAGTCAACCAGCACTGAGTTTAGGCGTCCCTCAGGTAGAACAAACGCAGAGAAGGGCTCCCAGGTGGCCTCTTCGACTCCAAACGCTTCCCAGAGGGTGAGGAAGCGCCAACCCTGGCGATAGCGGTGGCGTAGGACAGACTTCACCAGGTAGAAGCCCTCCTTAGCCATCTCCTCGGCGTTCATGTCGGGGAGTTCACCTTCAACTTCCATAGGGCTGGCAGCCCCTTGTAGGTCCAGAGCGGCAATTTCCTCGTCGTTCAGCTCCCACTCCTCCCCACAGAGGTCTTCAGGATCATGGTAGCGCTTCAGGTGTTGAGCAGCGCACACCAGGGTCCCCCCTAGTCGGGGAGAACACCGCACAGTGATACGGTGACCGTCCACAGATAGAATCTTGTACGGCCCGAAGTATGGGTCATCGCTGGTAGAGCGTGGCCAGGCGGGTAGTCGACTGTGGTGCACCAGCACCCAGTCCCCCTCTTGGTAGGTGGCCGGTACACGGTGCTTGTTCTTCTTGTTCCACTGACGCTCCCTCACTCTCTGGAGCATAGCCTTGGCCTTGTCCACCTTCGCTTGTTGCTCTTGGACCCACTCACCCACAGAAGAATGGGTGTCCTCTGGATAGGGGGCGTGTAGGAACCACGCCGGGCGCCCCATGAATAGCTCATGTGGCGAGTAGCCAGTAGCTGAACTCTCTTGGGAGTTCATCATCAAGGATATGACGGGGAGTAGTCTCACCCAGTCTCTGGTGCGTTCAGTTTTGCACCATATCCTGACGTTCTCCTTCAGGACGCGGATCTGTCGCTCACATAGGGGGTTGCTCGTGTGAGAGTAGGGAATCCCCGTAGACACCTGGACATTGAGGGATCTCAGGACCCTCTTGTACCAGCCAGTATCTGAGCGTACTCGTACGTCCTCATCGGAGTTGATCTCCTTGGGCGCCCCATAGACACAAAACCACTCCTCCAGGAGTATCTTGATAGTCTCCTCTCCGGTAATGTGCTTGGTACATGGGAACACCCTGGTAAACCTGGTCAACCCACAGGTTACCACGAGGGCGAAGTCATAGCCCCCGAACTTCGGCATCTCCGTGTAGTCCACGTATAGAACACTGTTAGCACAGTGAGGGATGGGCAGGGTCGAGTAGAGACCTCTGTCCCTGATATCCCCTGGTTTACAGGACCTGCACGGGCACTTGTCCACGATAGGCAGGAGCGTCTTCCGCAGCTGCTCGTCAGTCCGAGTAGTGTGGAACCACTGCTTGAACAGCCTCAGGGTACGGTCAGCACCCACATGACCACTGGACTCATGGGTCCACTTCAGCAGCGCTGGGACTCGGTCACTAGGCACCACGATGCGGTCCTCGTGCCAGAGGTAGCTCTTGTCCCGCTTCCACTGGTCTTGGTTGACCAGGAGGGGTTCAAGGCGTTTCTCCAGGCGCCGGTAGATATCCCCAAACTCCTGTAGGTACTCCGATTGTTGGAGTCCATCCAGGTGGCGTATCATGGTCATGTTCAGGTCCAGATGTACGTCCATACGGCTGAACGCCTCCTTAGCCAGCGCTTCAGACCGGGCACCAATCAGGGCGTCGAAGTTGTTGCGGCTGATGTAGTCGGCACATTCGTTCTTCACTCCCTGGATATGGTGTACCGTCAGCCGTAGTTGACTGAGGTAGGTCCACCAGCGACGTAGCTTGGCCTTCTCAGGTGGGGGACCCTTCTGGAAACTGCGCACCGGTTCTTGGTCGCATAGCCAGACCACAGGGTTACTCCCCAACAGTCGTGCTTGTGAGGATAGCACCAGCATGCCCGCGAGCAGTTCCTGCTCATAGGTGGAGTAGTTCCCCCTGGCCTGGTTCCACTTCCAGTTCCAGTGGCCCAGAGGTACTAGGACCCACTTGTCGTCAGGGTAGCTGTGCTTGAGGGTTCCATCCCGGTTGAGACCTTCCGTCCCCCATTGGGAAATGGCCGAGTCGAACTCCTCCTTCTCTAGTGCTTGCCATTGGAACAACGTTCCACCACCGCCCACATTGCTGGCGTCGGTCACCAGGATAATCTCCCCTTGTGCCCTAGGCACGCCCAAGCACTTAGCGTTGGCTACCTTGTCTTTGAGCTCGTCAAACGCTTGTTGCTCTTGTGGGCCCCAGCGCCAAGTAGTACTCTTCTTGATCAAGTCAGTCAGTACAGCGCTGGTGTAGGTGAAGTTTTTGATGTGGCGGCGATAGAAGTTGCACGCCCCAATGAAACTGCGTACATCATGAAGTCCTTTCTTGGGGTCTTCGTGTCGTACCTTGGCATCCATCAGGGGTTTGGCCTTAGAGGCCGCTGGGGTCCACCACCCATAGCCAACGTCAAACCCCAAGTACTGCATGGTCTCCTGCATGAACTCACACTTCTCCAGCTTGAGTCGTGTGTGGTTCTCCTGGCAGACCGCAAGGAACTCACCCAAGAGGATTAGGTGATCCTCCTGGGTATTGGTCCCGAGGCATACATCGTCGATGTGAGCCTCCATCTGGGCCCCACGGGATATGAGCTCCTGCACCTTAGGTCTCCTTCGTAGGATGGACAAGATCTTGTTCATCAGCTCTTGGAACAGAGCGGGTGCGTTAGCCACGCCAAATGGCATGACCTTCCACTTGAATACCCTCCCCTGAGGGGTGATGAAGGCTAGTAGTTCCTGCGCGTTGGGCGTCAGGTCCACTTGCCAGAATCCACTTCGCTTGTCCATCTTGGTCTTGTAGCGACAGGAGGCTATCTTCTCCAGGGTAGACTCCATATTGGGAATGGACCCTGAGTGGTTCAACGTCTTCTTGTTCAGCTCTCCATAGTCCACTACCAGCCGTTTGGCTGTAGACCCAGGTTTAGCCACCAGGAAACAGGGGCTGCAGTGTAGGGGGTAGTCCCCGTCCTTGTACTCCAGGACTAGGCCAGCGTCGATACACTCTTGTATCTGTCGCTCGATCTCGTCGGCCTGCTCTTTAGGAGCTGGATAGGGTCTCCTCCGGATCTTGTGACCCACGAACTCGGGTTTCAGCTTGAGGTCCATCTGTACCAGCTTGTCACATGACGCTGGAGGGGGTAGTTCTCCGAACACCTCCAGATAGGTTCTTATCAGCTTCTGTACCCGCGGGTCCAATACCTTGATCTTGTCCTCCATGTCCTCGTCGGAGTGTAAGTTGCTTGCCCCTTGAATAGACGCCGGGAGGTGGTCCTCCACCGACTCTTCGCCCGCGGTAGCATCCTTCAGCCCTTGGTAGGCATATAGAAGGTCTTGCTCGACCATCTCTGGTGGACGATGGCAACATAGGCACGCTCGAGGGGGTTCACATACACATTCCTCCGAGAGGTCGTCCTCCTCTGGGGTCCTCACATGGGCACCCCATACGCTCTTCATGAGCTTGAGATCTACCTCCCTTTGCCAGGTGGTGATCTTCTGTTCGAGGTCCTCCTTCAATTGGGATAGGTCTCCCATACGTCCTTGCTTCAATGGCCACGAGCTGCGGGTAGGCTTTGCGTAGCATAGCTTTTTAGCCACCAACTTCCTCTTGGAATCCACATACTCCCTGAGCCTGGATCGAGGGTCCAGCTCTTCATCCACGGGGTCTTCCACCCTCATGGAGAGTAGGGGTTTTAGTGGGGCGACGTACTCGGCGTTCTCCACTTCTTCCACCGCCGTCTGCACGAAGAAGGCGTCGTGCTCAGTTTCGTCGTCTGAGTGGATAGAGCTAGGTAGCTCAGATAGTCCACACTCAGAGACTCCATCAGGAACAGGTACATGACAGGGAGAGTTGGGGGCGTTGGTGTCAGTCACGACGTACTCATCTCCTCCGGGTGTAGTTTCAACAGCATCTTGAGGTCGTAGGCGATCCTTCAAGTCCCCCAAGGCGAGTCCATCGCTTTCTCGTTGTATAGCCTGGACCAGAGTAGGGTCCAGGTCTTCCCAGGGGATGGTGGTAAGACTTCCGTCCACCACGCTGAGCATACTCCCCCATCCGGGCTTCCCAATAGGCGTCTTGCGTCCCAGAGGCACGTAGATGGCCTCATCAGGTAATCGCACCGAGCTGATAGTCAGCTTGTCAAGGAGGGTTCGCCAGTACTCGTTGCCCCCATGGGCTCCCCAATCGGGGGAACACAGGACCATACGGGAACGTTCCAAGGCCACCTTGGTCAGCACCTTCCCCAGTTCACTGAATCTGGGGTTCCCGTAGGCCATCCCGAAAGAGGGCCAGTAAAATTTGTAGCTGCAGTTCTTCCCCTTGCTGCAGTATAGGTCCAGTACATGCTGCTTGTCGCTGGCGAACAGCTCCACACTTAGGTCTTCTCGAGAGTAACCCAACTCCTTCAGACCTTGGTCTAGGACTTCCCCCAATAGTTGATAGTCCTCAGTTTTGGAGGCCGCCATCATGTTCGAGGGCTCCTCCTTCGATAGTCTCAGGTAACTCGAGGTATGTTCCGACTGCTCCAGTGGCACAGACTCTCTGCCACTGCCGTGGTCCACGTACAGGAGGTAGGGCGCTTGCAGCGTCAGGGATTGTATCTGGGAGTGCTGCACGAAGAAGTCAGTACCCAGTACAAAGTCGAAGGCATCAGTGTCCATCACATAGAACCGATGGGCGATAGTCCTGGAGCCCATAGGTACCTCCACTTTGCAGTCCCCGCAGCTGTGCACCACATGTCCATCCCCCATCCGTATAGCGGCGGTGGTCATGGTGTTCTTCAGGCTCCCACAAGGGAAAATTTTCTTGGCCACTATCGATATTGTGGCTCCAGTATCCAGTACCCCCAGGTATTCGCGTCCCCCTAGTCGGATACGTACCCAAAACACCAGGTCTTCGGTGCCACCAGAGCGTCCCCGTCAGAATTCCGCGGGACAGGTCACCTCGAACCCCTTATTCCGCAATTTGCGGGCCATCCTCATGAAACGGCTTCTCTTCTTGGCGTTGCCGTCATCACCACCTTCATGCTCACGCTTGGCTCCTTGTTCTTGCTGGGCCTGCGTCTGTGAGCGTGTGGTAGGTCCAGACTGCCCTCCAGAGGGCTCGGAGTTCCCCCCTGGATTAGGGTTGGGGTTACCTCCGTTCTTGTCCTTGTTCTTGTTGTCGTTCTGGCGGTTAGCGCCTCCTCCTCGTCCGCCTTGACCCTTGTCTTGACCACCTTGACCACGTCCTTTCGACTTGCCCTTGCCGGAGTCGTTGCCTTTGGCCTTGCCTCCACCTTTGCCTGAGCTTTTGCCAGGATCTTCCCCCTTAAGCTTCGCCGATAGGCATTGCTTATGGTAGCACTCGTCCTCGTAGTGCTTCCGCTTACCGCAGAATGCACACGTGATGGTGCAGCGGTAATGATCCGGCAGCTTCACTTTGGCGCCGGTGATCTTCTCCTGCTGCTTCCCCTGGACGACGAAGCAGTCTCGCTGCTCGCAGTCAGAGGCGTGCTGCTGGTGGCCCTGCTCGTCTCTGGCATCACACCAGAATAGCTCCTTCACGTTCTCCATTAGGCGGGCGTGGGCGTGTTTGGGGGTATTCCCCTGCCCAGGTCGGGACCCTTGGTACCCTTTGCCTCCAGAACCTCCACCACCAGGACGGTAGTGGTTCAGGTGTTGGTCGCTCTCCTTCTCCAGCGCCATCTCCAGGAGCAGCACGCATAGATCCTCGTAGCGGAGGGATCTAGCCTTGCGCTCAGCCGTCAAACGGCACTCGTCCCATAGCTCTCGGGGGAGCTTGGAGCACAACCAAAACAGCAGGTCGTCGCTGCTGTAGGAACCGGGCGTCAGTCGTCCAGCCCAGTGATCCAGATCAGCCAACAGCTCGGAGACCCTGCCAGGTTTGGGGTTGTTGGGCAGCACGGGCAGGTTCTGGATCTCGGCCCTGATGGAGAGGTCGGTCTCGTAGGTCGGGTACTGCCTCTCCAGGGCAACCAACACGTCGGCAAAGGTCGCGGAGTTAGTGACGATCTGCCTGACCTGCTTCTCCAGGTACTTGGTCTTGCAGCACTGCAGGAGCAGATCGCACTTCACTCGCCCACTCGCGTGGGTTTGGCCGGTCAGTCGTAGGAACCGGCCAAAGTTCTCAGCGAACTCGCTGAGGTCCTTGCCTGTGAACTCAGGCAGGTTCACCACTATCTTGGAGGTGGCAATAGCCTTCGCCTCCTGAGCTCGGCGTCCTTCAGGGCGTCGGGTCTTCTTCTTCTTCTTCTTCTTCTTCTTGCCCTTGGGGTCCTCGGGGTCCTCAGGGTCTTCGTCATCCGATGGCGAAGAAGAATCCATCGACGGCGGCCCGTCGTCGGAGGCGTCTCCGCCTAGATCACTGGAGCCATAAGGCTCCACGTCCACCATAGCCCTTAGGGCTGTCAGCCCCAGCTGGTCCAGCTCGGCCCTCGTCGAGTTCGTCACGTGACTGTAGGGCGGCTGGGCTGTCCTCGGGACGAATGGACTTCTCGGTACTGCTGCAGGAGTCGGCATCGGTCGGCTCCTCAGGCTCCCCAGGGTATTTGTCAACCCTGCCGCCAGGTGGTTAGCCTGTACTCGGTGGGGTGACATTCCCACCGTCGTAGGTGACGCATGGGACGGGATCATCAGGGGCTGCAGTTTCTCCCTGATCTCTTGCGTGAGGTCGCTCACGATTTGCGAAGTGGCTCCTCGGAGCACCTCATTGATCTCCGACCGCGTCAGGGACCTGTTGGAGGATCTTCCCGATCCTCTACTCCTGCCTCCCAGAGACTCTGGTCCTCTCCTCAACCCACTCAGGGGTGCATACCCAGGTGCACACCCAGGAGCATACCCAGGAACTTCCATGTAGGTTCCAGTGGCGTGGAGTGGATGGGGATGGTCAGCCGCATACCAACGCGGCGCAGAGCTGGAAGCCACCGGCTCACTGGCAGTAGTTGCCTCAAGGAGCGCAGTGGTAGGTGGGCCCATGCCATAGGCGGGGTAGTGAGGCATGCCAGTAAAGCCTGTGCCCTCTGCCATAGGCGGGTTGGTTGTGGAAGCGGATGTAGCGGCGGCTGGGAGTGTGGTGGTTATGGGAGAGGGTGATGCATGGAGGCCAGAAGCGCTTGGTGCGCCCTCGAAGGTAGGGACATCCGTCGGGTCTTGCCCTTGCTCCTCTCCTTCGTCTGCTCCTTCTCCAGCATCCTTCTCGCTCTCGTTCCCTCTCTTCCTCTTCACAGGCTGAGGTTGAGAGACCACTTCCTTGACCGTCAGGGCCCCGAAGGCCGTCTGGAGGCCATCCAGGGAGTCCTCTGCCGTATCCACTGCCCCATGTAAGGGCTCCACCGAAGGTACAGCGTCAGGCGCCGGCCTTGCCGGTGCCTCAGGCGCTGGCGCTGTGTTCACATCGGCGTCCACTCTTCCTGGATCCATCTTAATCCGCCCTTCTGCTTATGTTTGCCTGCTCGGAGCACTGGTTGTACGGCGCGGGGTCGCTGCCGGTGCACAGAGACAGGCTGCCTCTTGCTACCAGAAAAGTTTATAGTGTTTTCAGCACCGTGTTTTTGCTTCTCCTGCTGCTTGTTGTTGCTGTAGGGTGTCCTGCTGCTGGTTTTGGATGATGAAAAGCTTTTGTTTATTGAAATACAGTAAAGCCAACTCAATCCAGGATAGCCCAAGCCAATAGTATGCAAGGAGAAGGTAATTCAGGATCAAAGCATGAAGGGCTGCAGTGTAAACAGTGAAAGGTGATTAGATATTCACAGAAACTGCAACTCAGGATACAAATGAATGCATATTCACAGAGATAGCTGAAATGTTTTGGGAAAAGAGTTAGAAAACTGCCTCAGGTTCACTCTCTCTCCATAGTGCCATCTTAGGAGATGTGCACTCTTTGTTTTGGGTCCCATATGTGCTGAGGTGGCATGGTATGTGGCGATGAGGTCACTGCCATGTCACATGGGATCTTCCTACTTAGCTAGGCTGACCAGGAATTGAACCCAGGACCTCTCAAAAAGAGGTGCCTAGCCCCCTAGGGTGTATACCGCTAGGGCAGATAAGTATTCATGGAAAAACATAGATAAATTCATAGGCTCTACCTTAGGTATGTCAGTGCTCAGTCAACTCAGGAAAAGATGTTTTACTTCTGATTGAAAGGGGATTAAGGGGTCCACTCCATATCCTGATTGGGTGTTTGGTTCCATAGGTCAAAATGTGTTCTCACCACTTTTGGCTGGACCAATACTAAGATAAAAATGCATGGATGCTCAGTGCATCTCTAATACAACTAGAGTATGTCCCAAAGCAATGGAAAAGCACTTTTTCTTACTCTGATGTGCGCCCTTCTTGGGCAGCTTGGGCTTGCGCAAGGCATTCCTCTCAAGGCCTCGTTCGCACAGCACCACGGCAGCGTAATCGTTACTTCTCCAGAAGCGGCGGGGTCTACGGGGCCGTACTGGGGAGCGGACTGTGGTTGGGACGCCAAAGGAACAACATTCAGGTAGCCTCTGCTACCATGAAAGTGCTGCCCTGGGTCGTGGAAGGTGCCGGAGGGCTCGGGGCCGGCAAGACCAGTGGGGCAGGCACGCGAGGAGTCGACCTGAACGCTGCTGTTGGGGGTAGAACCGGATACACGGACACCAACGGAGGCGAGAGCAGCAACAACGGAAGCAAGATCCATGCTGATTGTTATCCGGCAGAAAATCCCAGTCTATGAAGAAAATTGATGCGGATTATTCTAAGTACATCTGAGTGTCCATATCTATCTGAAAAGATTTAAATAAATCCGATTGTGAAAAATATTTGGCCGATCTGGCCCGCGAGCGCGCGTCAGCGGCAAATGGCGATTCCAGGTAAATGATCGGAACGCGGCGGATTTACGGAGAATGGACCGCGGAATCAGATCCGGCACATCAGAAATATATAGGTCTGATCCTGAGACTGAGCTGCGAGGCGGCGATTCCGCCGAAGCAAAGAAAATGACCAAAATGTAGTCAATCTGGGGCAGATCTACGAAAATCTGAGCAGATGGGGGTTAGCCGCACTTACATCAAGGCACATCTGATTGCATATTCACAAAGATAGCTGAAATGTTTTGGAAAAAGAGTTGGAAAACTGCTTCATGGTCACTCAATCTCCATAGTGCCATCTCAGGAGATGTGCACTCTTTGTTTTGGGTCCCATATGTGCTGAGGTGGCCGGGCATGTGGCGATGAGGTCACTGCCATGTCACATGGGATCTTCCTACTTAGCTAGGCTGACCGGGAATTGAACCCAGGACCTCTCAAAAAGAGGTGCCCAGCCCCCTAGGGTGCATACCACTAGGATGGGTAAGAAATCATGAGAAAACATAGATAAATTCATAGGCTCTGCCCTGGATATGTCAGTTCTCAGTCAACTCAGGAAAAGATGAATTGCCTCACATTGATAGGGGATTAAGGGGTCCACTCCATATCCTGATTGGGTGTTTGGTTCCATAGGTCAAAATGTGTTATCACCACTTTTGGTTGGGCCAATACTAAGATACAAATGCCTGTGTGCTCAGTGCATCTCTAATACAACTAGAGTATGCCTCCAAGCATTGGAAAAGCACTTTTTCTTACTCCCCCCTTGTGCTGTGGTGGCCACCACTGTCGCATTTTCAGGAAAAAGGGTTTTTTCTTGGCATTTCCTTGGTTTCCACATCTACTTTAAAATACCTATAGTCTCCCTCACACAGAAAAATGGGCGCTCACCATGGCTGGCGCCTTTTTGCTGCTCTGTTCGTAACATGTCCTACAGAAAGCTCAGCGCTCATGGCGCTGCCGGGGTTCCTGTGGCTTGGTTGGGTTAGTTTGGGAGCATGTCAAAAACATGTGCACGTGCATCCCTCCCTGCAAGACGCAGCGCGACATAAACCCAACGCAAGACACAATATACACACTCGCATGGGTTCTCGTAAACCTGCTGGCGACCTGTGACCTGTCTTAGGGCGAAGGGAGTCGTAAAAAAATTCAATTGCCCCTTGGTGGGGTCGTGGGTTCTGCTCAGTCTCCTGGCTGCTGCTTTTCAGCCCGAACACGGCCTACTCAGCGACGCTTTCGCGAGGATATCTGCAGACGCAGGAATGGGAGAATTATGGACGAATCCACGCAAACGCGAAGCGACAACACCTAAATCCGTCAAATGACGGCCTAGAATTTTTCTAAGACAACACACCTGAGCAGAATCCAATTGTGCATCAGAAGCACATTTTTATAAAAATCATAGTCATCTCTCAATTTTTTAAATCAAGAAATTCCTACGCATAAAAAGGCGGCGCGCAGGAGCGGCTCCTAGCGAAGCGCCGGAAAATGCAGAAATAATGAGATTATAAACGTATGTCTCACATAGACTGAAAAATGACGAGACACACATTAATAAATAAACATACAGATTCCACCCACACTGATAGAAGAATCAAAAATCCAAGAATTCGAAAATCAACGAAAAGACTTCAATGAATCAGGTATAAACTACAGGTGTGCTCGTCTCGTATGCAGCATACACATTTCTCGTCTCGTGTCTCCGTGAACGAGTCTTGTAGCAGCGCTAACAAACGATAGAGGGCTAGATTAGAAAGATTGCAGATGATTAGAGGTAAGATCAGGGTGATTAGACATACACACAAGTGCATAGCGACGTTTTTCGCTTGCGCCTCGTTTTTCTCCTCACCTTGCTTCACTCTCCAGCGGTAGGTAAGGTAGGTAAGCCCAGGTGGGGCCACCCCCTGGTGGAGTTCGTGATTGTGGGTCAAATTGGCAGGTTTGCCAAAGCAAGATCGCCCACTCGTGCATGCTCGTGCATTCACACACGCATTAAAGGGTAGGCCACGCGAAATACGCACGGTAAACCTTGTTTAGGTTACTCAGGGGCTCCTCGGTACGTTCTTTAAGAGAACCTGAGGAGTCTCTTAACGCTTGCTTGCTTGACAGGGCGTGTTTGCGGACAGTGTATTATAGGTCACACTGAGAAGCGTATAATACGTGGAGTGTGGCTTGGTTCCTCCGCCGCAAACACCCCTTCATTGGCCTTTGCTTTACAGGTAGGCAGGTAGGGTGATTGGTGCAGCAGCATACCATTTATTTCTTGCCCTGCTAAACAAGGGCGCTGATCACACAAACAATTGACTGCACCTCCGCCAGGAGTGGCGAGGGCAGTTCGACTCCATCGACATCCACGCTGTGCACGCATCAAGAGCATCTCTTCCCTTCAAGCCCTAGCAGGGGAAATGCGTTGTGGCGTCCCCTGTTAGGCCACAGTTGCTTAGCAGCGCTGTGTTCTCTTGTCTTCTTCACAGGAGGGTCATTAGGACCCACCACTTGATCTTCAACCACACCCAGTAGAGTGTGCGTGTAGGAGTGGTAGTCCTGAGTGGGGGCTTGAGCCAGTTGCAGAAGTGCTCGCCCACCAGGATGGTGCCACTGTAGGTAGGGTGTGTAGTGTAGTGGTGTCTCCTGTCCCGCGTGCTTTTCCTCGTGGGCAGGGGAGTGCGTTAGCTTTTGGCCTTTAGCAAGAGTGGGCGTTTTGAATGCCCTTAGCACACTTGGCCACCCCTCCCCTTTAGTAGGTAGGGCTTTTGCCGTCTCCCCAAAGGATAGGCGCCAGCACAGAAATTGGGCGCCATAGGAGTGGTAACAGTACCTGACTAGGACCTTCGGTCCAACATCAGCGAAGCCCGGTCTCCGGAAGCCACGCCCGGGAGAGAAGTGAGACACACACAGACATACGTAGCACACTTAGGCATAAGGTAAGGTTCAGTTCCTAGCTTTAGTCTTGGAGGCAAGCGTCTCAGCGAGCCTCAGCAACTCACCAAGGTTGTTCTGGGACAAGTAGTCAACCAGAACTGAGTTTAGGCGTCCCTCAGGTAGAACAAACGCAGAGAAGGGCTCCCAGGTGGCCTCTTCGACTCCAAACGCTTCCCAGAGGATGAGGAAGCGCCAACCCTGGCGATAGCGGTGGCGTAGGACAGACTTCACCAGGTAGAAGCCCTCCTTAGCCATCTCCTCGGTGTTCATGTCGGGGAGTTCCCCTTCAACTTCCATAGGGCTGGCAGCCCCTTGTAGGTCTAAGGCGGCAATTTCCTCGTCGTTCAGCTCCCACTCCTCCCCACAGAGGTCTTCAGGATCATAGTACACTTCAGGTGTTGAGCAGCGCACACCAGGGTCCCCCCTAGACGGGGAGAACACCGCACGGTGATACGGTGTCCAACCACAGATAGAATCTTGTACGGCCCGAAGTATGGATCATCGCTGGTAGAGCGTGGCCAGGCGGGTAGTCGACTGTGGTGCACCAACACCCAGTCCCCCTCTTGGTCGGTGGCCGGTACTCGGTGCTTGTTCTTCTTGTTCCACTGACGCTCCCTCACTCCCTGGAGCATAGCCTTGGCCTTGTCCACCTTGGCTTCTTGCTCTTGGACCCATTCACCCACAGTAGAATGGGTGTCCTCTGGATAGGGGGCATGTGGGAACCATGCCGGGCGCCCTAGGAATAGCTCATTGGGCGAGTAGCCAGTAGCTGAACTCTCTTGGGAGTTCATCATCAAGGATATGACAGGGAGTAGTCTCACCCAGTCTCTGGTGCGTTCAGTTTTGCACCATATCCGTACATTCTCCTTCAGGACGCGGATCTGTCGCTCACATAGGGGGTTGCTCGTGTGCGAGTAGGGAATCGCCGTAGACACCTGGACATTGAGGGATCTCAGGACCCTCTTGTACAAAAGGGTATCTGAGCGTACTCGTACGTCCTCATCGGAGTTGATCTCCTTGGGCGCCCCATAGACACAAAACCACTCCTCCAGGAGTATCTTGATAGTCTCCTCCCCGGTAATGTGCTTGGTACATGGGAACACCCTGGTAAACCTGGTCAACCCACAGGTCACCACGAGGGGCGAAGTCATAGCCTCCGAACTTCGGCATCTCCGTGTAGTCCACGTATAGAACACTGTTAGCACAGTGAGGGATGGGCAGGGTCGAGTAGAGACCTCTGTCCCTGATATCCCCTGGTTTGCAGGACCTGCACGGGCACTTGTCCATGATAGGCTGGAGGGTTCTCCGCAGTTGGTCGTCAGTCCACGTAGTGTGGAACCACTGCTTGAAAAGCCTCAGGGTACGGTCAGCACCCACATGACCGCTGGACTCATGGGTCCACTTCAGCAGCGCTGGGACTCGGTCACTAGGCACCACGATGCGGTCCTCGTGCCAGAGGTAGCTCTTGTCCCTCTTCCACTGGTCTTGGTGGACCAGGAGCGGTTCAAGGCGTTCCTCCAGGCGCCGGTAGATATCCCCCAACTCCTTCAGGTACTCCGATTGTTGGAGTCCATCCAGGGGGCGTATCATCGTCATGTTGACGTCCAAGTGGACGTCCATACGGCTGAACGCCTCCTTAGCCAGCGCTTCAGACCGGGCACCAATCAGGGCGTCGAAGTTGTTGCGGCTGATGTAGTCTGCACACTGGTTCTTCACTCCCTGGATATGGTGTACCGTCAGCCGTAGTTGACTGAGGTAGGTCCACCAGCGCCGTAGCTTGGCCTTCTCAGGTGGGGGACCCTTCTGGAAACTGCGGACGGGTTCTTGGGCGCACAGCCAGACCACAGGGTTACTCCCCAACAGTCGTGCTTGTGAGGATAGCACCAGCATACCCGCGAGCAATTCCTGCTCATAGGTGGAGTAGTTCCCCCTGGCCTGGTTCCACTTCCAGTTCCAGTGGCCGAGAGGTACTAGGACCCACTTGTCGTCAGGGTAGCTATGCTTGGGGGTTCGATCTCGGTTGAGACCTTCCGTCCCCCATTGGGAAATGGCCGAGTCGAACTCCTCCTTCTCTGGTGCTTGCCATTGGAACAACGTTCCACCACCGCCCACATTGCTGGCGTCGGTCACCAGGATAATTTCCCCTTGTGCCCTAGGTGTTATGGCTTCGAACAGCAGCAGCGCAGCAGCGCGCAAATAGCAAGTCGCAGTCGCAATCGCGCTGACAGTCTGTGAATAATAAAGAAGCATCGAATGCCAACTGTGAATGAGCGCTGTAAGATACTTCGATCTTTGAACAGGGTTTCTGTCTTCGAGATTGTGTTATTATTGGTGCCCCGTCTAAAGATCCTGCGAGGTTTGTCGATTGGGATTTTGGATTTCGGATTTTGAGAAACAAAGAGGCACAGGAGTGCAGTCGAGTTCCCAAGAAACGAACCACAACAAGTGGTAGCCAGCTAGGTGGCGGGGAGGATCAATCTTCGAGATCAATCTTCGACGCCGCAACGCCGTCAACTTGATTTGGACTTCGATCTACAGTGGAGCGGCCCTTCGACGACGCAGCTATGCTGCATTTCATCAGAGACAGTTTGTTTCGAAGTGATTCACCCTTGCATCACAAATTTTCGACCTCGTTAGAGAAGTTCATCGCAGAGCGCATCGCTAGTCGAGAAAGCGAGTGGTTTCCATGTCTCTCTGGTGATCTTCACAGCTGTTCACAGAAGCTTGCAGATACTCAAGCCAAAGTTATCGAATTGGAACAACGCATCGATGTCTTGCAGGCAACAGCAGCAAGTGCTACAGCAGCAACTGGCCAGCGCATCGATACCTTGCAGTCCTCGACGGAAAATGCAACGCAAGCTGCTGCGAATGAACTTCGACGCGTAGAACATGAATTGTCGCAATGTTACGCTCTTCTCAACGAATTTGTACGAACTTCGAGTCCACCACCTTCGAACAACATCCAGTTTCCGCAACCACAACAACAACAGTTTCCGCAACCACCGTCTTCTTCGAATTCGAACCAACCTCACCCTCCACAACAACCACTCCCACAGCGGCCTACCTTCGAACCACTACCCCAGTTCGTAGTTCAACGTGCTCCTTCGCAGGAGATTTTGGGACGCCGCGTCGAGCGCCTGAACAAACTGGTCAAGAGGTTCACGGGTAAACCTGGATGTGGAGAATTTCCAACATGGAAAGAAGATTTACTACGAGCCTTCACTTTGTCGGACATCACCTCACCCGTCGGTCAGGCAGCAACGATGTCATTCCTCCTCGATGGTGATGCCGCTGAGTACTATCATAGCCTGACGAAAGTTGTACAAGATGACTGGTTCGAGCTCATGCGTGTGTTAGGCCAGCGTTTCGACTGCATATCCCATGAGCCAGTGTATTTGTCGAGAATGTTGAGCTTGAAAGAGAGCGAGTTTCCCCGACATGCAGATTACGTTCGAGAATTTCGTACATGCGTTATCAAGTCGAAGGTCAACACGAGTGAACTCCAGATGGGTTTCCTCGTCAGCTCTCGATTTGTTGAAGAGTTGTCGAATGACGCTGTGCGTCGGCAGTACATCGTTGAAGTCCGTTCGAGATGGCGTTCTAATAATCCATTTGGATTCGATACCTTGGTAGAGACCATCGCGGAAGCCTACATTGCGGCTGGGTATCAACTAGAAGAGGTACAGAACGCATCGAGAACGACATCAGATCACACCCTTGGTCCTGCAGTGTCGAGACCCCTGCCTATGATGGTCCCACCTACTTCGACTTCCACGTTTCCATCCTACCCTATGCCAACGCCACACGTCACCCCGATGCCGACCCCAGCTGCGGCGCCCACGGCTTCGACCGTGGCAGAGCCGATGAATCTCGATGCAATTGCCAAGCTCCGAGAAGAGTTACATGCCTACATTGGTGAACGGTTCGGACGTCAACATGGCGGACGCCAAGATGGTCGAGAAAGCAGACGTTGCTACAATTGTGGCGAACAAGGACACTTGGCCCGTGACTGTCCAAAAGGTCGACCGCCATCCCGAGGACGAGAACGTCGGGAATCACGGTCGAACACACCGAAACGAGATCAAAGTCGAGACAGCAAGGGACGGTTTCAATCCCGCTCCAAGAGCAGAGAAAGGCCTACAACGGCCTAGAAAACAATTCCGAAGACCTGGTGGCGGACGTCCTCGAGAAGAGCTGAACACCACCACCAGCACCAATAAACCCGAAAAGAATTCGACGCTCGGAAGTGTCACTGTCGAAGGAACCGAACCTGAGCATGCGTCTCTGTTCACGGTTCGAGGGCGCATTTGCGCATGTCGTGAAACCTCTTTTGACTCCAGCGTGGAACTGTTGGTCGACTGTGGAGCGACCGGTGACTTTATGTCGATGCAAACAGCAAGGAGGGCGCGACTTCCCCTGTATAAACTGAGAAACCCTGGTCATGTGTTGACAGCCGGAGGTGTCCAAGTCGAAGTACGGTACTACACGCGAGCTTATGTTCGAGTTGGAGAGCTTGTATTTCGTCATCACTTCAAGGTCTTGGAGATTTTGCCGGATGTAGTGCTTGGACTACCATGGCTTCGAAGCTACAATCCAACTGTCAACTGGAGGGAGCGATACGCCGACATCCAACATGGTTCGATTTCGTACCGGTTGTCTTTTGGCGAATCAAGACATTCCACCCAGCTGCAGTTTCAAGCGGCTTCGAAGCTGGACCTTCTTTCGATACTTTCATCCAGTTCCTCGAAAGCGAGTCCGGTTGGGAATCCTACCCCACATGCCAACGAACGCCCTGACCTACACTCGTCGACACACGTTCAGCGCGGTACTGACATGTACGATGAGTCCGAAACGGAAGATGGTATCACCGATGAGGAGTGCAGCGATATGGAGATTGAGTACATTTCGTTGCCGAAACTCAAAAGAGAGATCCGTCGATCTGATCTCACGGGAGATCAAGTATTTCTGTGTTGCATGCCTCGACCAGCAGTTGCGGTCGATGAAATGTATAAGATGCAAGCCAGTGATGGCAATGATGACGGGCTTGACGCTGTTCGACGCAAACTGCCGAATCGATTACACAAGTGGGCGGACCTCTACGACCGGGAGAAAGCGGAGTACGGAGACCTACCTCCGCATCGACCTGGAAGAGATCATCGAATACGCCTCGATTCGGAAGACAATCCACCGTGGGTACACCCTTACAAAATGGATCCGAGCCAACTAGATGAACTTCGACGACAATTGGACAAGTTGCATCGATCTGGTCGCATCAGACCATCCTCGAGTCCATACGGAGCGGGTTGCCTACTGGTGAAGAAAGCGAATGGTAAATGGCGTATGTGCGTCGACTACCGAGCGTTGAATGCACGAACTGTACGAGATTGATATCCCTTGCCATCGATCCAATCCATCTTGAGTACACTGGGGGGTTCCACCGTATTCTCAAAGATTGACCTTGTTAGTGGGTTCCACCAGATCCGAATTCAAGACGAAGATATCGAGAAAACCGCCTTCAACACACAATTTGGCGCCTTCGACTGGGTTGTTATGCCCTTTGGCCTCTGTAATGCGCCATCAACGTTCCAACGCGTCGTGAACGATGTCCTTCGAGACCACTTGGGGATCTTTGTATGGGTGTACATTGACGACATCCTCGTCTTCTCGAAGGATGCGGACGAACACCAACGACACCTCGACCTGGTACATGAACTACTCCGTAAGCAGGAGCTCTTCCCCTGCATCGATAAATCCACATTCTTTCAGAGTCGAGTGCCCTTCTGCGGATACATCATCGACCAAGATGGAGTACACATGGACCCCGAAAAGATCAAGGTCATTCGAGGTTGGCCTCCACCAACTACGGTCCATGAATTTCGACAGTTCATTGGATTGTGTGGATTTTACCAGCAGTTTGTCGAAGGGTTCCAAGCTGTCGCGGCCCCTCTGACTGCAATGTTTAAGGCAGACTTCGAGTGGGAATGGACAGCCGTCCACCAGGCTTCCTTCGACAAGCTGAAGCGGGCGATGATCAGTGCGACACATCTCAGTGCTATCGACCCCCGACAGCCGTATCACCTGTACACAGACGCCTCGAAAGACTGCGTGGGTGCTACGCTGGCGCAACGATGTGCGCATGGGAAGTACAAGGGACATCTTCGACCTATTGCCTTCATGTCGCGGAAAATGCAGCCTGCCAAAACTCGATACCCGATTCGAGAACAGGAGTTGTTGGCCATCGTATTAGCCTTGAAACAATGGTTTCACCTACTTCGAGGACCGCAACAGGTGCACGTGCACACTGACCACGAAAGTCTTCGATATCTCAAGACCTGTCCTGGACCGCTGACACCACGGCAAGCACCATGGTCCCAATTCCTCGAGGAATACAACCTGACGTTGTGGTACGTGCCGGGCCTCGAGAACCCTGCGGCAGACGCCTGCTCCCGTCTAACTTCGCGGCAGTTGATGGATATCGAAAATGCCACACGTACACGGGCTTTCGCAATTCCCCTGGTCGAAGACTCGGCTTCACCGGAAGGAGAACCTGTCGATGAGTTCCTACATGTACTCGAAGACTCATTCTCTCATGACGAGGTGTGGTCCCAGCCGTACGACCACCTGTACGTTTCACTACGAAGCGGACGCTCCGTGGGAAAGGAACTTGACGCAGATGAGCTTGCGGAACCAGCCCTCCAATTCGACACCGAACCCGCCGTCGAGCCGGAGGACCTGGAGCCGCTACCGTCGAGCGCGACAACTGCTGAGCCGGGGGACCTGAGACTGGATCCAGCACCATCGGACGAGATCATGGCTGAGAATTCACACCGACCAGACATGCATCTCGATGAGGCTGGCAATGAGCCAGACACGTCTACCGACACCGACGACCTCCCCGATGTAAGCATTGATCGCCCCCTTCGAGTCACCTTTGGCAATGAACTTCGATATGCTCCGACCATGGCGGAACTGATTCGCTGTCGACGTCACCGTGACGGCACGTTGCAATCAGTTCCCTTGCCGAAGGTTGGGTCGAACACGCCGTACCCTTCGAGTCTTAAGGGTACACACCGCCGAGTACATCGACATTATCAGTGCAAAGACTTGACTTCGACAGCTGTGTGGGCGGCAGCCTATCGGGAGGACCCCCGGACGAAACACATCTACGAAGTCGCGATTCGAAGCCCTGCGGCACGACACCAGGTTCGAGATGCCAAGTTGTCCTTCGATGATGGCAAATTCTTCCATTTGTCGACGATGGGCAAACGTGTGCTTGTTCCCCGAACGCTGGTTACGTCGATTGTGGCTATGTATCACGAGTCGGAGTTCTATGGCCACTCAGGAGTCCTTCGAACCATGGCCCTGATTAAGCGCGACTACGTATGTTCACACCTTCGACACTATGTCGAGCGATACATACTAAGTTGCGATGTCTGTCAAGCGGCGAAATCAAGACGAGTCGACACCGCCAGAGTGCCAAGACCATTGCCGGTGCCCGACACCAAATGGCACAGTGTGTCCATCGATTGGGTTTCGGGATTGCCGCCGACCACAAGGGGCCATGACGCCATCATGACTGTAGTCGACCGATTCTCCAAGCGTGGAATGTTCATCCCTTGTCGCAAGGATATGACAGCCGACGACCTTATCTATGTGTTCCTACGTGAGGTTATTCGATTGAAAGGATGCCCTCGACAAATTGTTTCTGACCGAGACAAGCTGTTCAAATCTCAGGCGTGGAAGGAGTTGGCTCAGCGCTTCAAGATTGAGATGCATCAAACAGTGGCCAACCGCCCTCGAGGCAATGGCCTGGCGGAGCGCAGCAATCAGTCCATCCTCCAGCGCCTGCGTACACACGGCATCTTCGGCAACAACGAGTGGGACGTCGACCTCCTGTTCGCCGAAATCCAGTTCAACAACCTGACATCCAATAGTCTTCGACTATCCCCGTTCGAGATAGATGAAGGACGAACACCCCATTTTCCATTGGATTTTCCCCGAATGACTTCTCATGCACATGAACCATCGACCGTGAATGATTACATGCAACGAGCGGAACGTACCTTCGATTCTGTGCGTGCAATGCTTGCCGAGGAACGTCGACGCCAGATGCATGTGGTCCTGCAAATGGACCGACACGTTCGAGTGCCTGAAGTCGGTGAACGATGGTGGGTGTTGGTGCCTGAATATCGACATAAAGGGAAACTCGATGTTGTCTGGTGCGGCCCTTAAAAAATACTCGAGGTACTGAACAAGGGCGAGAATGTCAAACTGGACATCCCTGCCCCCTTCGATGGGTTACGAGTTTTCAATCGAGACAGCATAAAACCCTACGTCCATCGAGAGGGACAGCCGGTGTGGGAGTTTCCGATGCCCCCTATCAAAACTGGAGAATCTCCTCGACTTGTCAAGATTGTGGCTAGACGTCGAGTGGGATCTAAAAAGCGCCGCACATTCCTGTACCGTTGTGAATGGGATGACAACACATGGTCTTGGGAGTCGAGCAAGGCTCTAGAGGAGGATCCTGTGTACCTTGAGTTCCTTCGACTCCACCCTGAGTAACTGAGTAACACCCTTACTCTTCTCTGCAGCGTGGTTTTTGGAAAAACTCATGCGAGGTTCCGGGTCGATCACCGGAGCCTCCGCCTATGGTACTACATCCCGGACGCCCCGAACTTCCTCTCGACCTCCGCCTTCTCGAGGAACACCGTCGAACGTCATCGATGTTGACGCGATCGAACCCCCAGCGAGGACGACTTCAACTGGCCGCTGTTTGTCGGTAGCATCAGCGCCAGCTCGTCCGAGTCGACCTCTCGATCCATTCGAACCGCCGAACTACAGCCAGTCGGCATATGCTGGGAGCTCGAAAGGAAAAGGCGGCCCGTCGAAAGGAGGCAAGGGAGGTGTGTTCCCTCGCGGGAAATTTGCAGGAATAGCGCCGAGTGGACGAACCATCATAACAGGAGGCGCCGAAGGCTTGGAAGTGCTCGAGATAGCCCTGGCCAACTTGCCTGTTCTGGAACCGACGAAGGGAGGGACCCCACCCGACATGCCGCCAGAACTCTGTAAGCTGTACGGGCCCCCTCCCCCGGTCGATGCAGAATACTTTCGAGAGCGGTGCTCAAGCCCTGACTGGTTCGATTCTGATGAAGATCTTGCTTGCTACACGGGCTACGACGACTGATCTTCCTTCCTCTGTTCAGCGCCCGGATGGGTCGACAGTTCTTGGACATCGAGGCCAAACACCTGGACATCAAGGTCATCCAGGGAGGATCCGGGTACCGGAGAGCCGAAAGTCGAAGACGACTGGGTCGACCAATCCTGGTATTGGAATGCCCCGAAAACACAAGCTTCTACTCGAACGAACCAATCCGACTCCTATTACCACGACGATGACCACAACTACGACGCTGAGCCCTGGCAACTCGAGTCCGACGACGAAGAAGACTATCCTTACGAGCCCGCGTGGTCGACAGCACCACCCAGCTACGATTCTGTGCCGGTGCCGGAGTCGAAGTGGCAGCCCTATAACATGCCGCAGTACAATCATGAAATCGAGACCATCGACGAACTCCGACACTTGGGCACGTTCGGATTGAAGCCACCCTATCGATTTGGGACACATGAGGATGATCCGATGAAGACGGAGTACACTAAGCTCGAACCATCGGTACTCACTATTGCGTCGAGTACCATGGCTGGTCTTCGAAAACCGCACACATTCCTGAAGGAGAAACATTATGAAGTCGTGTCGAAGGCAAATGCCGCCATTTCCGAGTTAGGCAAGACCATCTGCATCGACAGTTGGGGACGAACCGCACCATTCCCTTACGAATTGGCTCGAAGCGCCCCTGACACGTCTTTCGATGAGCGTGGAAATCTTGGTGGTAAGCCGGGATACCAGTGGTATACAAGAATCGAAGTGGCTTGTCAGAACTTTCGAGCGGCCCTCGTCACATGGCGACATTATGATGAAGAGCTCGATTGGGGATTCCGACAAGGCCTCACCGAACATACCCTGCCGAGTCAAATTGCTCGACTCAACCGCATGCATCGAGAGATCTCGGGTATCGACGACCTGATAAACGTTGCCGATGGAATCGACCTGATCTTCAAATATCGACGCTTCTGGACCCACGAAAGGATGAGACGAGAAGCTCCCGTTGCCGTTTCGATCATGGGAGTTATCCGTGATCTTCAAAAGGTTTGCCAGGCGAACGACTGGCTCTTCGAAGATCGAGCCCCCTTCCTTGCGTACAAAGTCGATTTGCTTCTTCGCCGACACCAACTGCGCGGCCTTCGAGGCACCTCTCGACTTGGGTACAAGCGGTATGGGTGCGCTCCACATCGAACACAGGACCTTGCGGTCCAGCTCCAGGAGTACTTTCGACTCGGAGAACAGATCGAACCCTATGCGTACAACGCCGTCGCACCAGGCGCCCCCATCGACCTTCTCCAGTTGGCGACGATCTACCAGACTGGACCCGGTCGGCTCGGGTACCACGACTTCGATAAGGCGATCCGACGAGTTGCTGCCCTTCACTCATCGAATGAAGAGTATGCCAATCTTTTCCCTTTCGTGGATGCCCCCGAGTTGGTTCGACGCCTGGGTACCTCGACATACCTCATGTCCCCCTTCGAGGCCGGATACGAAGATGGACAACATTGGCGTCGAGCAGTCAAGTTTCGAAAGGGACGTCTATACTGACGAACGGGAGGAGATCGAGAAAACCGACTGGCCTGCGAGCGACCCGTTCCACCCGGACCCCCTCGATTACCGGTTCTTGTCGATGGAGTCGAACGCCTATCAGCACCACTTCGACATCCCGTTCTTCAAGTACCTCACACCGATCCACGATGACTTTAAGGCTGCACATCGACGCAAGGTCAGCTGCTGAGACCAAGTCCTCGAAGCGGTCATTGTTGATACGGCTTCGAGCCTTGTGACTGCAGAAGCGGTTCGATTCGCTCTGCAGAGTTCCCTCGCTGATGGTCAGTATGTCCATCAACACCTCGGTCGACTCCAAGAAGAAGGTTCTCGAACCGACATGCTTGAGATCGTCGACCGATATGCCCTCGGCCCTGAAGTGGACGACATCAGCGCCGTCATTGTCGTACGACGACTTTCGATTGCCGACACGCCGTGGTGGCGAGTCGATACGCGAACTGGTCAGTTCTACCACAGCATGGCCGCTGGTACTGGATCGAAGGAAACCTATCGATGGACTACTGGTCGACATGACGGATGCTCCTTCGAGGCCACCAATCGGGCCGATCTGTGGCGTGAGGACGTTTGGAAACCGTCGAGCCTCTGGGACTTCTATTCGACCAGGGCACAAACACTGGGACCTGGACAATTTCGAGCGCTTGCCCGTGAACATGTCTTCGTATTCCAGTACAAGTGCCCCGTCGACGACCGACCTGGTGATCCCAACCTTCGATTGCTGAACCATCGATCTGGTATCCTGATTCAGAAGCGTGCCCTCGACAGTGATATCCGTCGACACTACACGGGTCATGACACCTTCAAGTTCATGGCTGGCGTCGAGACACTGAAGGAAGTGCATGAAGTATGTCGACTCCCGGTGGATCGTTCATACACGTTCACGTGGGGCACGGACTGCTGATTCGACATGTCTGTGCTGATTCGACATGTCTGGATGCCAAGTAATGGCTTATTCGACAGTCTGGATGCCAAGTAATGGCTTATTCGACAGTCTGGATGCTATTAATGGTATCGACTGCCTTCATATGTCCTGTCGAGCTGACAGATGTGTAGGCCTGTTGGTCTGCTGCGCATCCAGCTCCGATACCTGTGCCCAATGTTATGGTATGTTATGGTTCGACGTGCCCACAGCCTTGCTGCGGGTACAGCGCCCGTGCAGTGTGCCTGGCGAGGTTGTCTTCTGCAGCTTCCGCCGAGAGCCACAGCCGTGGCAGAGTCGAACACGGCGTGTGAATGAGGCGCTGACGACGGGTGTACCATGACTGCACCTCGGTGTGTGAGTTTCGACCAGGATTGGTCCACTGTTTCGACCAGGATTGGTCCACTATTATGCTTCTGTAGCCAACACATGTCGAGGCCCAAAAAATTTTTTTTCTGGGCCTGCTCTGTATTCGACATTGTGACGCCCGCCCAGGTGAGTGAGACCTCTTCGAGGTCTCAACGGGGCGTAGTGTTATGGCTTCGAACAGCAGCAGCGCAGCAGCGCGCAAATCGCAAGTCGCAGTCGCAATCGCGCTGACAGTCTGTGAATAATAAAGAAGCATCAAATGCCAACTGTGAATGAGCGCTGTAAGATACTTCGATCTTTGAACAGGGTTTATGTCTTCGAGATTGTGTTATTATTGGTGCCCCGTCTAAAGATCCTGCGAGGTTTGTCGATTGGGATTTTGGATTTCAGATTTTGAGAAACAAAGAGGCACAGGAGTGCAGTCGAGTTCCCAAGAAACGAACTACAACATAGGCACGCCCAAGCACTTAGCGTTGGCCACCTTGTCTTTGAGCTCGTCAAACGCTTGTTGCTCTTGTGGGCCCCAGCGCCAAGTAGTACTCTTCTTGATCAAGTCCGTCAGAATGGCGCTGGTGTAGGTGAAGTTTTTGATATGGCGGCGATAGTGTAATAGGCTGGCCTGGGCAACTAGGACAGGGCTGCAGGCCCTGGCGCGATTGCGCCTTTGGCGCGTCGCCATGGTAAACGCCAGAGTGGCAGAGATCGAGATTTGTAGTGAGTCTGTGGATTTCGATGATAGTCTGGTTGGGTTTTTTATTATTAAATATAGATTGCAGTGTTTGATTGTTGCTGCTGTTATATCCCATTCTTGAGTGCATCATTTGCGATGTTGTGTTTGTTTCCAGTTCCCCTCTCCATGTAAATATGGGTATAACAAGGCTGCCGTCGAAGTACAATGCTGCATGCGACGCCAGCTGGCATGCAGAGCCCAGCGTCAAGGACATGATGGCCCGTGCAGTGCACCGGCAGTGAACAGGACCCAGAATCAAGTACGTGTTGAGCGTTGTGCAAGTGTGCAAGGGTGAACAAGGAGGGAGACATCACAGTGGGGTCAACGCAGCAAGCAGAACCAAGGAGCGGTAAAAGAGTTTGAAGATTTGGGCAAGCCAAGGCCTTAGGCAAAATGACGCTTTGTGGATTTTGTGGGTTTTGGAAAAGTTGAAAGAGACTGAGTACAGCACAAACAAAAGTGTTATACAAAATCTTCACTCAAGAAGAAGGCCGCGAGGAGTGCGCCAGCAACGGCGCTGAAGACTTGCGCCCGCAGGCGCTATAACGCCGCGCCAGAGGGCGCTGAGGGCCAGCCTGCAGAGGGGGCGTTCAAGAACGGCGCCAGCGAGCGTCCTGAGGTCTTATGGTGCTGGCGGTGAGGCCAGCGAACGTCTGGATGACCTATGGGGCTGGCACTGAAGCCAGCGAGCATTGGGGAAAGCGTGCGCCAGTGAGGGCGCTCTGGGACAGCGTGGACGCGTCAAGGAGTGCACCGGTGAGGGTGCAGTACATGCGCCAGCGAAGGCGCTGAAGACTTGTGCCCGCAGGCGCCAGGAGTCGTGCCACTGAGGGCACTGAAGACCAGCCTGCACCAGGGGCGCCAAGAACAGTGCCAGCGCGAATGGAGGGCGCTCCATTTAGAATGATGGGAATGCAAATTTTGAGTTTGTAATTGAGGCGCCGACAGCGCCAGAAAGTATGCTGTTTGGCATGTATGCATGGAATATATATGCACCTTTGCCCTGGTTTGTCGCTGTGGAGCCTTTTTTGTTCAGTACCACAGGCGTCAGCACAACAGGGCAAGGGTGCTTACAGTGGCTGGGTGTGAAGTAGATGGGCGGGTGGTAAGCTGCAGTGTGTGTGTGTGATTGCCTAGTTGAGTCCCCACCCACTGGCGGGCGAGTGCATGGCTGGTGGGGTGCTGTGTGTGGTTGTTGGTACGCGTAAGGGTCAGCCTCTACGACAGGGGTGGTGGGGGAAGTGGTCCAGGTAGGACGTATGCAAGGGGCGTGGTCGAGCAAGAGTAGCTCCCTTCCAGCCCCAATAAGTATCCCCCAGAAGCCGGACGCCTTTGGTGCCCAGGCCAGCAAAGACTCCATTATCTAGACTGCAGCTCTGCAAGCAAGCATGCAGCCGCAGCCCGCCCCCACGCCCCTAGTTATGCCTTTTGTAGGTTTTGTTGCCCAGGCCAACCATTGAGTTTTTACTTGTTTTACAGACTCTCCACGCTCCGTGTCGTGTCTTAGGAGGGGAGTGTAATAGGCTGGCCTGGGCAACTAGGACAGGGCTGCAGGCCCTGGCGCGATTGCGCCTTTGGCGCGTCGCCATGGTAAACGCCAGAGTGGCAGAGATCGAGATTTGTAGTGAGTCTGTGGATTTCGATGATAGTCTGGTTGGGTTTTTTATTATTAAATATAGATTGCAGTGTTTGATTGTTGCTGCTGTTATATCCCATTCTTGAGTGCATCATTTGCGATGTTGTGTTTGTTTCCAGTTCCCCTCTCCATGTAAATATGGGTATAACAAGGCTGCCGTCGAAGTACAATGCTGCATGCGACGCCAGCTGGCATGCAGAGCCCAGCGTCAAGGACATGATGGCCCGTGCAGTGCACCGGCAGTGAACAGGACCCAGAATCAAGTACGTGTTGAGCGTTGTGCAAGTGTGCAAGGGTGAACAAGGAGGGAGACATCACAGTGGGGTCAACGCAGCAAGCAGAACCAAGGAGCGGTAAAAGAGTTTGAAGATTTGGGCAAGCCAAGGCCTTAGGCAAAATGACGCTTTGTGGATTTTGTGGGTTTTGGAAAAGTTGGCAGTGACTGAGTACAGCACAAACAAAAGTGTTATACATAGATAGAAGTTGCACGCCCCAATGAAACTGCGTACTTCATGAAGTCCTTTCTTGGGGTCTTCGTGTCGTACCTTAGCATCCATCAGGGGTTTGGCCTTAGAGGCCGCTGGGGTCCACCACCCATAGCCAACGTCAAACCCCAGGTACTGCATGGTCTCCTGCATGAACTCACACTTCTCCAGCTTGAGTCGTGTGTGGTTCTCCTGGCAGACCGCAAAGAACTCACCCAACAGGATTAGGTGGTCCTCTTGGGTATTGGTCCTGAGGCAGACATCGTCGATGTGAGCCTCCATCTGGGCCCCACGGGATATAAGCTCCTGCACCTTAGGTCTCCTTCGTAGGATGGACAAGATCTTGTTCATGAGCTCTTGGAATAGAGCGGGTGCGTTGGCCACGCCAAACGGCATGACCTTCCACTTGAGCACCCTCCCCTGAGGGGTGATGAAGGCCAGTCGTTCCTGTGCGTTGGGCGTCAGGTCCATTTGCCAGAATCCGCTTCTCTTGTCCATCTTGGTCTTGTAGCGACAGGAGGCTATCTTCTCCAGGGTAGACTCCATATTGGGAATGGACCCTGAGTGGTTCAACGTCTTCTTGTTCAGCTCTCCGTAGTCCACTACCAGCCGTTTGGCTGTAGACCCAGGTTTAGCCACCAGGAAACAGGGGCTGCAGTGTACGGGGTAGTCCCCGTCCTTGTACTCCAGGACTAGGCCAGCGTCGATACATTCTTGTATCTGTCGCTCAATCTCGTCGGCCTGCTCTTTAGGAGCTGGATAGGGTCTCCTCCAGATCTTGTGACCCACGAACTCGGGTTTCAGCTTGTTGTCCATCTGTACCAGCTTGTCACATGAGGCTGGAGGGGGTACCTCTCCGAACACCTCCAGATAGGTCCTTACAAGCTTCTGTACCCGCGGGTCCAATAGCTTGATCTTGTTCTCCATGTCCTCGTCAGAGTGTAAGTTGCTTGCCCCCTGCGTAATAGATGTCGGGAGGTGATCCTCCACCGACTCTTCGCCCTTGGTAGTGTCCTTCAACCCTTGGTAGGCATATAGAAGGTCTTGTTCAACCATCTCCGGTGGACGATGGCAACATAGGCATGCTCGCGGGGGTTCACATACACATTCCTCCGAGAGGTCGTCCTCCTCTGGGGTCCTCACATGGGCACCCCACACGCTCTTCGTAAGCTTAAGATCTACCTCCCTTTGCCAGGTGGTGATCTTCTGTTCGAGGTCCTCCTTCAATTGGGATAGGTCTCCCATACGTCCTTGCTTCAGTGGCCATGAGCTGCGGGTAGGTTTAGCGTAGCATAGCTTTTTCGCCACCAACTTCCTCTTGGAGTCCACATACTCCCTTAGCCTGGATCGAGGGTCCAGCTCTTCGTCCACGGGGTCTTCCACCCTCATGGAGAGTAGGGGTTTCAGTGGGGCGACGTACTCAGCGTTCTCCACTTCCTCCACACAGGTCTGCACGAAGAAGGCGTCGTGCTCAGTTTCGTCATCTGAGTGGATAGAGCTAGGTAGCTCAGATAGTCCACACTCAGAGACTCCATCAGGAACTGGTACATGGCAGGGAGAGTTGGGGGCGTTGGTGTCAGTCACGACGTACTCATCTCCTCCGGGTATGGTCTCAATAGCATCTTGAGGTCGTTGTCGATCCTTCAAGTCACCCAAGGCGAGTCCATCGCTTTCTCGTTGTATAGCCTGGACCAGTGTCGGGTCGAGATCCTCCCAGGGGGTGGAGGTAAGACCTCCGTCCACCACGCTGAGCATACTCCCCCATCCGGGTTTCCCAATAGGCGTCTTACGCCCCAGAGGCACGTAGATGGCCACATCAGGTAAACGAACAGAGCTGATAGTCAGCCTGTCGAGGAGGTTTCGCCAGTACTCGTTGCCCCCATGGGCTCCCCCATCGGGGGAACACAGGACCATACGGGAACGTTCCAAGGCCACCTTGGTCAGCACCTTCCCCAGTTCACTGAACCTGGGGTTCCCGTAGGCCATCCCGAAAGAGGGCCAGTAAAATTTGTAGCTGCAGTTCTTCCCCTTGTTGCAGTAAAGGTCCAGTACATGCTGCTTGTTGCTGGCGAACAACTCCACACTCAGGTCTTCTCTAGAGTAACCCAACTCCTTCAGACCGTGGTCTAGGACTTCCCCCAATAGTTGATAGTCCTCAGTTTTGGAGGCCGCCATCATGTTCGAGGGCTCCTCCTTGGATAGTCTCAGTTACTCGAGGTATGTTCCGACTGCTCCAGTGGCACCGACTCTCTGCCACTGCCGTGGTCCACGTAGAGGAGGTAGGGCGCTTGCAGCGTCAGGGATTGTATCTGGGAGTGCTGCACGAAGAAGTCAGTCCCCAATACAAAGTCGAAGGCCTCAGTGTCCATCACATAGAACCGATGGGCGATAGTCCGGGAGCCCATAGGTACCTCCACTTCACAGTCCCCGCAGCTGTGCACCACATGTCCATCCCCCATTCGTATAGCCGCGGTGGTCATGGTGTTCTTCAGGCTCCCACAAGGGAAAATTTTCTTGGCCACTATAGATATGGTGGCGCCAGTATCCAATACCCCCAGGTATTCGCGTCCCCCTAGTGGGATACGTACCCAAAACACCAGGTCTTGGGTGCCACCGGAGCGTCCCCGTCAGAACTCCGCGGGACAGGTTACCTCAAACCCCTTGTTCCGCAATTTGCGGGCCATCCTCATGAAACGGCTCCTCTTCTTAGCATTGCCGTCATCACCACCTTCATGCTCACGCTTGCCTCCTTGTTCTTGCTGGGCCTGCGTTTCTGAGCGTGTGGTAGGACCAGACTGCCCTCCAGAGGGCTCGGAGTTCCCCCCTGGATTAGGGTTGGGGTTGCCTCCGTTCTTGTCCTTGTTCTTGTTGTCCTTGTCTGGCTGGCGGTTAGCGCCTCCTCCTCGTCCACCTTGACTCTTGTCTTGCCCTTGTCCACGTCCTTTCGACTTGCCCTTGCCGGAGTCGTTGCCTTTGCCTTTGCCTCCACCTTTGCCTGAGCCTTTGCCAGGATCTTCACCCTTAAGCTTCGCCGATAGGCGTTGCTTATGGTAGCACTCATCCTCGTAGTGCTTCCGCTTCCCACAGAAGGCACACGTGATGGTGCACCTGTAATGATCCGGCAGCTTCGCTTTGGCGCCGGTGTTCTTCTCCTGCTGCTTCCCCTGGACTACGAAGCAGTCTCGCTGCTCGCAGTCAGGGGCGTGCTGCAGGTGGCCCTGCTCGTCTCTGGCATCACACCAGAAGAGCTCCTTGACGTTCTCCATGATACGGGCGTGGGCGTGTTTGGGGGTAGTCCCCTGCCCAGGTCGGGATCCTTGGTACCCTTTGCCATGGTTTCCAGAGCTTCCTCCTCCAGGGCGGTAGTTGTTCAGGTGCTGGTCGCTCTCCTTCTCCAGCGCCAGCTCCAGAAGTAGCACGCATAGATCCTCGTAGTGGAGGGATCTAGCCTTGCGCTCTGCCGTTGAACGGCACTCGTCCCACAGCTCTCGAGGGAGCTTGGCCACCAACCAGAAGAGCATGTCGTCGCTGCTGTAGGAACCGGGCGTCAATCGTCCAGCCCAGTGATCCAGGTCAGCCAACAGCTCAGAGACCCTGCCAGTTTTGGGGTTGCCGGGCAGCACGGGCAGGTTTTGGATCTCGGCCCTGATGGATAGGTCGGTTTCGTAGGTCGGGTACTGCCTCTCCAGGGCAACCAACACATCGGCAAAGGTGGCGGAGTTAGTGACGATCTGCCTGACCTGCTTCTCCAGGTACTTGGTCTTGCAGCACTGCAGGAGCAGATTTCACTTGACCCGTCCACTAGCGTGGGTTTGGCCGGTCAATCGGAGAAACCGGCCAAAATTCTCAGCGAACTCGCTGAGGTCCTTGCCTGTGAACTCAGGCAGGTTCACCACGATCTTGGAGGTGGCAATGGCCTTCGCCTCCTGAGACCTGCGTCCCTCAGGGCGTCGGGTCTTCCTCTTCTTCTTCTTCTTCTTCTTCCCACTTGGATTCTCGGGGTCCTCCGGGTCATCGTCCTCCGAGGGCGAAGCAGAAGTCATAGACGGCGGCTCATCATCGGAGGGGTCTCCGACTAGATCACTAGAGCCATAAGGCTCCACGTCCGCCATTGCCCTCAAGGCTGTCAGCCCCAGCCGGTCCAGCTCGGCTCTCGTAGAGTTCGTCACGTGGCTGTAGGGCGGCTGGGCCGTTCTCGGTACGAAAGGACTTCTCGGTATCGCTGCAGGGGTCGGCATCGGTCGGCGACTCAGGCTCCCCAGGGTGTTTGTCAGCCCTGCCACCAGGTGGTTGGCCTGTACTCGATGGGGTGACACTCCCACCGTGGTAGGTGACGCTTGGGGCGGTATCATCAGGGGCTCTAGTTTCTCTCGAATCTCTTGAGTGAGGTCGCCCACGATTTTAGAGGTGGCTCCTCGGAGCACCTCGTTGATCTCCGACCGCGTCAGGGACCCGCTGGAGGATCTCCCCGATCCTCTACTCCTGCCTCCAAGAGACTCAGGTCCTCTCCTCAACCCACTCAAGGTTGCATACCCAGGAACATCCACATAGGTTCCCGTAGCGGGTAGAGGATGGTGATAGTGAGCCGCATACCATCGCGGCGCAGAACTGGAGGCCTCAGGAAACGCAGTGGTAGGTGGGCCCAAACCATAGGCAGGGTAGGTAGGCATACCAGTAAAGCCTGTGCCCTCTGCCATAGGTGGGTTGGTTATGGGTGTGGATGTTGCAGCGGCTGGGTCTGGAATTGGGAATGTGGTGGTTATAGGAGAGGGTGATGCGTGGAGGCCAGAAGCGCTTGGTGCGCCTTCGAAGGTAGGCTCATTCGTCAGGTCTTGCCCTTGGTCTTCTCCTTCGTCTGCTATGCCTTCTCTAGCATCCTTCTCGCTCTCTCTCTTCCTCTTCACAGGATGAGTGACCACCTCCTCGACTGAGAGGGCCCGGAAGGCCGACTGCAGTCCTTCCAACGAGTCCTCCGCCACGTCCACTGGCCCATGTAAGGGCTCCGAAGGTACAGCGCTAGGTCAAGGTCCAGGTTCACCAGGTGCTGGCCTTGCTGGTGCCTCAGGCGCTGTCTTCACGTCGGCGTCCTCTTTCCTTGTGTCCATCTTCGTTCGCCCTTTTGCTCATATGTGACTGATCTCGGCGCACTGGTTGTACGGCACGGGGTTGCTGCCGGTACGCAGAGACACTCTGCCTCTTGCTACCAGAAAAGTTTATAGTGATTTCAACACTGTGTTTGTGCCCCTCCTGCTGCTTGCTGCTGGTGTAGGGTTTCCTGCTGCTTGTTTTTGAGGATGAAAATGTTTTGTTTGCTGAAATACAATCAATCCAGGATAGCCCAAGCCAGAGATATGCAAGTAAAAGAGAATCAGGATCAAAGCATGAAGGGCTGCAGTGTAAACAGTGAAAGATGAAAGGATATTCACAGAAACTGCAACTCAAGGCACATCTGATTGCATATTCACAAAGATAGCTGAAATGTTTTGGAAAAAGAGTTGGAAAACTGCCCCATGGTCACTCAATCTCCATAGTGCCATCTCAGGAGATGTGCACTCTTTGTTCTGGGTCCCATATGTGCTGAGGTGGCAGGGCATGTGGCGATGAGGTCACTGCCATGTCACATGGGATCTTCCTACTTAGCTAGGCTGACCGGGAATTGAACCCAGCACCTCTCAAAAAGAGGTGCCGAGCCCCCTAGGGTGCATACCACTAGGATGGCTAAGAATTCATGAGAAAACATAGATAAATTCATAGGCTCTGCCCTGGATATGTCAGTTCTCAGTCAACTCAAGAAAAGATGAATTGCCTCACATTGATAGGGGATTAAGGGGTCCACTCCATATCCTTATTGGGTGTTTGGTTCCATAGGTCAAAATGTGTTATCACCACTTTTGGTTGGGCCAATACTAAGATAGAAATGCCTGTGTGCTCAGTGCATCTCTAATACAACTAGAGTATGCCTCCAAGCATTGGAAAAGCACTTTTTCTTATTCACTGGTAACCTGCGCCATGACCAACAGAAATGTGATGAGTTCTGGAAGGTCATTGTACATGACAGGCGCAAGTCTTCTGAGATCCGCCTTTCACTTGCGAACCAGGCACGCGCAGAGGCCGTTGAGAAATTGACGGGCCAGAAGTTTTCCAGAGAGCAGCGTGTCTTTCTGCGGGTGTGTGGTCAGTACATGGAAGAAGAATGACAGTGATCCCCATTGTTTGCCTGTCCACACAAGCGGTGTGTTGTGGTTGCTGAGTGGGGACCACTTTTTAGACGCAGAGTGATCCAGCCAGGTTTTTTCTGCTCATTTCTTCTGCACTGCAAAGTGCCACCCACCTTCCTGTACATTGCTGCAGTGTCTGACAGCCATGGTCATCAACTCCTGGGACATTTGCATCCCAACACATCCGTTCCTGCATTGTGAGCTCATTTTCTGGAGCTTTGGCAGTCTCCAGCCAGTCCCAAGTTCCAGATTCCTTGCTCAGATTTTGTTCACAGGGAGGTTTGTTCACAGTTTTTTTTTTGCGCATTTCTTCTGCAGTGCATTGTGCCACCCACGTGCCTGTGCTGCAGTGTCTGCCAGCCATAGTGATCAACTCCTGAGAACCCTGCATTCAACACATCCGTTCCTGCATTATATGCTCATTTTTTGCAGCTTTTGCTGTCTGCCCAGTCAGTCCCAACGTTCAGATTCCTTGCTCAAACTTTGTTTAGGGGCATTATTCGGTGCACAAAGCCGAGGGGCATTGCCTCGTAGAGGTTGTTTTCAACCACTACTCAGTGGGTGCACAATTTTGCCCATAATTTCATGCTCAAGTTTTGCTCCTTTCAAATATCTGCAGGTGCACACAGGGAGGGATGTCCCTTCTGTATTTGTTTGGCATTTCCAAAAATTCACGGCATTTTAGCCCTTCTCCACAAGGAAGGCGTCTTGTGCATCAGTTGCACAGTGGCATGTCCCGACGCCATCAAGTGGGTTACATCATCTTCACGTAATGTAGTGTGTACTGCAAAAGCACATTCTGCAAGTGCTCAACCATCTGCTCCGGTCTTGTTGGCATTCTTTACCGTTCTTTGCTTTGTGCCTTGTTTTGCAGGGTTTGCCTCAGGAATGTGGATGATTCGTCCGGTGGGGTGCCCCTAGGAACTGCATTTCTGCCTCCCCTCCCCACCCCTGGCTTTGTGTTCTCTTAGTTTTACCAAGAACTCACTTTTTACCTGGCCATCTAAAAAAAAAGATTCTGCTCTTTTGACGTTTTTAAACATGCGAATGACTTTTTTTTTAGATTTTGGGTTTTGTTGGAATCCTTTTTTTTAGATGCGAAATCTTTTTTTTAGATGTTTTGGCTCATTTTTTAGCTGTTTTTGCTCATTTTTTAGCTGTTTTGACTTAAATTTTAGCACTTTTCTTAAATTTTAGCGCATCTAAAAAAAAAGATTTCGCATCTAAAAAAAAGATTATCCCGGGCGGTGGCCCTTGGTTTCCGGACACACAACTTGTTTTTAGAAAATGCACATGTGCTCTGCGGTCGTTTTGACCAACTGAGATGCTCATTATGAGCCACAGTGGCCACACAAAAATTTGGAATACTCTGCTCCTTGCTTCTTAAAAATGAGGTAGAAAACCTTCGTTGTAGGATGGAGCCCATTAACTGTAACCCTAACCTCAACCCAAGACAAAGCACTAATGGGTAGTCCTTGTGGGTACCCCTTAACAAAAAGAGAGTCCTAAAAAACCCCCATGCTTCAATCACACCGCGCATTGCAGCGTGCTTTTAGTAGACACACCATTTGCCAATGCACAACACCGTTTTTGCAAGCAAGGACCCGGTAGCCTAAGGCAACAGCGGTCACTGCATGAGCTGCAACTACCACAGACTTGATGGAGGCGCTAGGTCGCACAGGGCTCTGAGGCAGGGGAATGTTCAGAGGGGCTAGAAAATCTAAGGTGCTGCACTGGGCCATTCCGGTAGAGCTCGGTATGGCCAGAGCACTCTGATATCTGATAGCAGGACAGCCCAGGAAGGATAGGAGGCCAAGAACAGTAGCAGCAGGCACGCACTCTGTGCCTCTTAGAAAAAAAACATCGCTTGAAGAGCTCAGCATTCATGGCCATATGCTCTGTGTACACAAAGGAGGCAAAACATAGCAACAGCAGCATTTTCGAATGTAAAATATCCCCTACAGCCCGCAAGCACGTCACACACAATTGCCCCTGGACCAACACGTTGTTGTTTCTACCCAAACACAGAAATTGGTCACCGAATCTTGGTGTTCAGCCCCCTGTCGCTTTTGTACGACATTCATTGTTACCATCATTCTTCACCAGTCGGGCTTAAAGCACACCGGGCGCTAGTAGCCATGTGCAGAGCTTTTGACACGCATCACTAGCGCATGGCGGATGCGTGGGGCCCCGCCCTGGCACCCACGGGGCACTCATGGCTTGCTGGCCCCCGCGAACTCCGCCCAGGCGAACTCCGCAATTTTTCGCACACCCGCGCACTCTGGTCCCCATCTCTCTCTACCAGCTGATGGACTCTCGACCCTCGAAAGCAACGGGCAATTGGCCAGCCAGCCAGCCAGGAACGTATCAGAACTGAACAGTCATGGATGACGTTTCGAGAACCCAGGGAAATATTACTACACTGTCAGAATGAATGAAAACCGCACAGCCTGAGGTGCGTGTACAAATCAATTAACAACAACAGACTGAAAGAAGGCATGACAGCCACCGTACGTGTCATTCTGAAACTGGGCCTGCTGACTTGAGCTTCAGATGTGTTTCAGGAAGTGGGGCATGTGTGCCCCGTTGCAGACCGAAACAGCATGCGTTTGTTGTGCACTCAGGTCCGCCCTACGTTGGCCTGCGTTGAGGCGTGCAAGATCCTTTCTTGAATGACGGTGTCTTATCATGCGACGCGTGAAACATTGACCAATCCACTGCCTTCTGCGCTTTGACAAGGCTGAGGCCTAGGCAGTGCCTATACCAGTCAAAAGATTCCATGGAAACGGTGATCGGTGTATTGAAGGTTGCAGTATCCAGCGCCACGCACTGAATGCACGATGTGACATCATGTCTGGTACAGCCATGTGTTGTTGTGATGATGACTGGTGATGGACGTGCTGACACCCAAGACCCACACGAGAGCCGAGAATCGCACAAATCGCATCAATCAGTGTCTTGCGGAATGGGGTGAGGGGGAGTGGCTGTTGCAGCCTGAACAATGCTAAAGAAGGGTTGCCAATCAGTGAACTAGGCCTTTGCTTTCTTTCAACATGGCGCTGCAACAAACGACCACTGTTGCCGGGTGTGAACGGCCTGCTTAACGTTAAGTTACAGACGATCTCTGCTGCCCGTGTTCGGCGGTGCTTCACCATTACTGGCCTTCCTCTTGTTGCGCTTGCTGTTCTTTGAGGAGGGAGATGGCAGTTGCCTCGTTCCCGGAGCAGTTGTCGAGGGCTCTTTGGATTTGATCCCGGTTCATGTTTGGGAACATGGAGCAGATGCTTCTCCGCCGACTATCGGCGCCGTCAGGCATGGATGGTGCACCGCCGAGAAAATCAATTGCCTCTATCTCGTTGCCACCGCAATTGTCCACCGCACGTTCGATTTCGTCTGCGGTGAGATTGGGAAACAGGTCGTAGATGGTCTTCTTTGGTGCATCCGCCATGACAAAAAAAAGGTGTAGCTTGGAGCACGACACGACACTTGGCAAGGCACTTTCACAAAGCTGTGCTGAGCCACCGCAAGGAAGTGGCATGCAAATGAAAACGACATCGGAAGGGGGGGGGGCGGGAGGTATTAGCAAATCATCGGGGGAAACGGCCCTTAACAAGCACCACCCACCAGCAATAGCGGTGGGGGCAGAATTGCCAAAGGGGGAAGGATTGAGGTGTAGCAAAAGATACACCCACAAGGCCTCCAGCCTGTTTTAAGGCATGGTGGGCGGGCCCCCACCAGGCAAAGCAACAACATTGCTCCACCCCGAGATACTTCGAATGACAGGTGCCATTCTACACGCCTTTGTGCCCCAGAGTGACACCTGGTGTTCAGCAAACAAAAGTCAACCCTCGGCTCGAATGAGAAAAAAGCCCTGCGTATTTGAATGGGTCTCGCCAGACGTGCAGCTGCACTTCCCTAAGGAACTTGGCTCTAGGAAGGAAACATGTGCCCGCGGGGGGGGGGGGGTGGCAACTATTGTTGTTGAGGCAAGTCGTCCATTACCTTAACTTCAGTCGAATGGCTGTGTAGTCAGTTTTCTGCCTAGTGCCGTGCTGGGCGTGTGCTCCGTCAATGTACCGCACAACCATCTCCAAGCTGACGACGCAAAGAGATAACAACTTGTTGGAAAGATCAAAGATGAAGTTTTGCCTTGCGAGGACACCTGCCGCCCCCTTATTATTGTCATCGTCATCATCATCGTCATCGCCATTGTCATCATCACCATCATCATCATCATCGATGTCTATGTTGCTCTTGTCATGGTTGTGGTCAGCATCATCATTACTATCCTCATCATCATCGTCATCATCATCGATGTCCTGGCTTGTTCCCATGATGGTTGACCAAAGCGTGTCCGCGAAGGGCCATTTGCAACGTTGCTTCGGGATGCCCGTCCTCGAACTTGCAAATTATGTGCAAACCACGTTTGACACGTGTGGGGTTATCACAAGGTAGACAGCAGCAAAGAATGGATGCAATGGCCACATGTGTACACTATCGTGCTCAACACACGAAAGAGATGATCTGGAATAACACTTACTCCCTTTGCCGTGACAATAGACCCACTTGAAAAGTACCATCTAAGAGACCCACCCCCATTTCAGAGCCTTCTTCCGACCAAAGCGATAAGAGACCCACTCGGAAAAGTTACACTTTAAGAGACGCACCGACAACACAGGAGACAAAATCGAACCTAAACCAAAGCCCAAGCCCTATTGTGACAAGACAGCTGAAACCGCATGCTCCAACATCGAATGTTCATGGTATGGTCTCAATTTTTTCGGTGAAAAAAATGAAAATCATCAAAAGTGGGCTCGTTGTGTGCGGCTTGTTTCGGTGCGTCTAAAAAGAGGTCATAACATGTCCCAGGATTCAGAAAAAAGAGACCCAAGACTATTTAAGAGACCTAGGCCCTCGGCTCTAGGTGAAAAAATTAAGAGACCCAGGTCTACTGTCACGGCAAAGGGAGTACATAAGAATGGGAATGGGAAAAAAGATAGCACGCCGCATGGAGTGCTAACAGTGTGCTTCCAAGCGCACCTAGGATTAAAAACGTGAGGGGGTCAACGTGCGTGTACACAACGCAAAAGCAAAACGAGCACTCAATAGTTGACGATGCAGTTGGTAGTAGCGCCTCGCTAGTCTATGCGGCTCAGTCCTTGCCCTACTTGTTTTGCATGGGTGCCTTGTTTCGTGCGAATATAATTACGAAAAGCTCTATGGCAAGCGTTCTCTCGCACTTTTACAACCTAAAGCATGTGCATCATGTGTATTTCTTGGTGACACATATGTAAGGATTTGCATCACATAGCGCATAGAACGAAGGTGCATGATGACATGGTTTTAACATATAGAATTGCTCAAGGGTAGTCAGAGAACGAAAGGCAAAGACAACACAAAAGTGCAGTTGTGCATGGAGAACCATATGACACTTGTTTGTATGGCTGTACTCATGAACCCTCGCTCTTGCCGTTTAGTGTAAAATGCTACATTTGGGATCAGTTGCCCCGACGTGGTGCTTGAGCACCACAACCTACACTATCTTCACAATTTACAACCCACCATTGTTCAATTTTGGGCGTCCTCTATATTGTTTAAAGCATGGTGAGTGGGCTTGGGCAGGCAACTCATTGAATACCGTGCACACACTGTGAGGTACATCAAAGAGCACAATGTGGGCTACAGGTGACTCTCGTAGGTTCGTGGCACATTCATATCATCAAACATACGAGACGCCTGTTTCCTTCAGGCTGCAAGAATAAGCACGCACGTAAATGCAAACTCCTCAGACATGATCAAATTCTTTAGGCTGGTGCACTCGATGCCATGCTAATAGCACATGCAAGCTCAATGTATTAAATGTAGTTCACTGCTTTAATTCGGTGTTTTCGCCAATGGTTCCATGGAAGTGCGGAGCACTTTTAGTATCAATAACAATTATCCACGTGATTCTTCAGTACGTAGGAGGTGAAGTACGCCGTTCCGTTCCGTGCCGCGTGAAATCCGGGATCCTAAATCCCCCCACCCCGGCCCCCCCCCAATGGAACGGTTGGCACGGAACAGTTTGGGGCCAAAATAAATACCCCACCCCCCGAACTCGTCGGCGAGGACCCAAGCCCACGGACGTGTCGTAGACCACGGGGTCAGCCTACCAATGTCGGAGAAAAAATCGTTGGCACGCAACCACAAACCAATTGTGCATGAACATTCTTCAAAGGAAAAAAAAATAAAAGCGCCTTCTTGAAAATTTTTTTCAAAGTGCACAAGCACCATTACATCGCACACCGAAAAATTGTTCCATTTAGCAATGTAATGTGCAACCAAAAGGAAATCAATCAGCAATGTAACTTGGTTCTTGTAAGAGCACGTTCGAAAAGACGCTTCCGACAAATTCTCCTTGAGATTGTCATCTTGTTGACCATCGTTCGTGATGAGCATGTTCCGCGCCCCGGAGTACGTGTAAGGGAAGTGGAACTTACATGTTCCGTACCTTCCTTGGCGTTGAGCATTTCGCAATGTGAATGGTGGCCTGCCCCCTCCTCTTCTTTTTACGACAAACCCTTCGAGATCTCAAGTGCAAACCATAAAACATATCAATTCCGTGCAATCCAATGTCGTGAATGAATAGAGTGCGATTCTATGCGCAGCGGCGCGTTCGCAATAGAGGCAAAATGCTCGTCACCACACGACTGTACGAATTTAAAAAAGTTACGATCCGAAAAGTACGAAGGAAATGACCGTAAACACACCAAACACAAAATACCTTGGTTCGTATGCACATACTGTAAATAGGAGCCGTGTTGCCACCATGCCAAACCTATCGGCATTACATTGCACGTTGCTCGCATTGCCCGCCGTGCATAATTGACGGGTCTCATTTGTTCGTCCAATGTATTGACGTCAACACCACCTTGTTGTGGTTTTGCGGTTTCATGGCCATGCTTTACGTGTGATTTCGTTGGAATTACACAAAATTTGGCCCACGTGCCGTGGTCTTTCGCTCCGCTTCATAACTAACAGGGAGACATGCGACCACTCTCACGAAAAATATGTTTCGGGATAGCTGACACTTGGGGGATAAAATTTGGAGGGCGCCTTGATATATCTAATCTCAGAAAACCACGTGCATGTTTAATTGTCTTTGTTGCGGGTTTGGGTTGCGTGCAGGCGCTTGCGGGGAGCCGAAGTGACCCAGGATCCTCGGTTCGAATTGTGGCTGGGAAGGACTTGGTTGCGATTTCAAGAAAATTTTCAATTTTGATGAGGTTCTCTACAATTTTATTCCTGGAATTTTGAATTTTCATCCACCTGGCTTTCTTTTGCGATCAGAATCGCATGTCGTGACAGACCTATTTATCTCATGTGTTTTCACAGGTAATTTCGGTGGTCGTAGCGGCTTGGCGACCGTCAATGCATTCATGCAATGTAGTGTGAAAGCACGATAAGCTTGGGAATTCCACGACTACGCTTTCGAATCCCGGAGGTGCAGGAGGTCACCTCACGGAATGAATGGTTGAAATGAGGATGCCATGTATGCATTCATGCATCCATGCATGAATATGCATGACACACGCGTGATCATCGTCTCGAGTTGCCTCCACACGGCACCCTATTTATTGGACGATTAAACTTCACCACGACCACAGTGTCTCCTCAGTATCTGTTCTCCCACAATGGACCCGCACGGCACAGTACAATAGCGCTAGCACAACTCCATCATGAAAGATAAAAGCCTGAAGAGTATAGGTGTAATACAACTTGCCATTGACTGGCCCACCCGAGGGGGTGGGCCGGTAGCTGGGGTTGTGTTTGGCTTTTCGTCACGTGTGGCACATACATGGGGAATCCAGAAATTCTGGGCACAATGTGCATTCGCACCTCACTGAGAGACCAGGAGCATCTGTCTGTAAAAAAGCAGTGTGTCACCCGTGTGTCAACCTGAGAGTGCCGTGCTGACAATATGGTTTACAGTGCATGGGCGGAAGCCTTGGCTAGTAAGGCGTCCTCGTAGCGTGGGGAGCCACCATGGTTGTGGGTAACCTTTGGTGTTGAGTTCCTGCACTAGGTGGATGCAATTTATATGAGTGGCTTGCACATCGTGCGCGTAATATAGACATTTCCCTACCATGCTGGGCACCATGCCTTTCAGGACCGTGCGGCAGTTTATGGAGCAGGCGTCTACAAGACGACCTGGTTTCTGTGTGGCATGGGCGGGTTGCGGTGTTTCCAGTGGAGGGAGATGTGGTTCGTGCCGGGATGCAGGGTGACCACAGATTCCAGTGTGGTCAGTGTGTGTCCCACTGCTTCAATCTGGAGTTTCAGACCATACACAGACTGCATGAAGGACATCACATGATTGATGGTATAGCCGGGCATGGCATTCATTATGCCCACAATGTTATCACGATAACGATAGGGGAGCAAAGGCAACATTTGTGGGGGCAGGTGCGCGCTCATGCGTTTACTGTACCGTTTCGGCCACTTCAGGGCCTGGTACTCTTTCCACATACAGAACAGTGAAGCACACTGTGCTGACGCTGTGCCGCCTATCGCCACCCCCCTGACCTGTCTGTAGACCCGGGAGCCCACAATAAACACAGTGTTTTGGAACAGTTCGAAGCGCAGGAAGGTCAGGAGGTCCTGTTCAGAGATGTTAACAAAGTCTTTGGATGTACCCTGTCCCATGCGGTCCAGCCAGCGTACATTCTTATGGATCACAAACCACAGGCCCTTGGCCTGGGTGCGTTTCTTTTGCAAACGTCGTATGTTAGCACATATTGACTTGACGGCACTGTACACCTGGCGTGTGGGGAGTGAGGGGAACATGTCAGCAACATCCAGCTCCCAGAGCTGGGCACTGTGTGGTATGCCGTTAGGGAAAAGTGTGTGCAAATGTCGCTGTGCATCTGCAACAACAACACCTAACAACGGGGCACCGAGGGTGCGTCCTTGGAAAGCCTTCCGTCCCTCACACATGTCATGCGTGCACGCATTCGAACCAACAACTCGTGGCGACACGCAAATCATTCTTAATTTTTCGGCCTTGGTGATACGCCTTGTGCACAAGATGAAGAGCCTCTTGCCTTTGTGAACAAGCTCTTGTCCTTCGGTAGCGAAGTTTTGGGCGTTCCTTTTGACGATTGGCAGTCCCCGAGCTTTGGAGGGCAACTTTCCAAGGCGTCGTGCTTTACCCCTCCTCCACCTCCAAGTCATCAGTTGTGCCGAAAGGGCAACTTAGTGTATTTCTTGTCCACGGAGATAACAAACATTGTTTCAATTTTGTCGCTTTGTTCCCAATCACTCGCCAAACACTCGGTTTGATGTATCGATGGTTCCGTCATCATCACTTGTGAACCCCGGCACATGCAATGCGCGCGCTTGTAGGGGGGGCTCTCGCCAACACCATAGCTATGGGCCGGGCTATGGGTAGGGCTATGGGCCGACTCATGCACTTGGGTTTGACGGGTTGATCACAAGATGCACAATCCGAACGCTACGACACAAGGAAAGCCAAAGAAACGCAATTGTACCTCCAACTCTGATTCGGCATGCTTGACATAGTCGTTTTGTCGGCCCACGACTCGGTTCCAAGAATAACGGTAAGGTAATAAAGGATTAGGAAGGGGAGCGCTCTCTTTGTGGGTTCCAACATGTTCATGGGCCATGCAGAAGAATCTTCACTAAGCTTTACTTCCCACTTATTATCCCGTAAGAAGGTTGCAAACGCCGTGTGCCACCTCATGACCTCTCAAGGTCATGTGCAGGTTGGTGTATTGTCCTTCCGTTTGGGCGAGTTGCAAGCATGGTTGCCTCCACACGGGCGACATCCGTGTCCAATCTTATTGTCGTTGTTTCCTCCAAAAAATGGCCAATGTTCGACCAAGGTTGTTTGGAAATGAAGCGATCTTTTGCCACAAGTGGGCGCGAAGCCGAGGCCAAAACCAAAAATGCAAGGCGGTGGGCTGGCGTGTTGGGTGGATAATGGCCCCTCTGACATGGT
This sequence comes from Eutreptiella sp. 'Long Island Sound 2002', assembly GCA_964036045.1. Taxonomy (NCBI): domain Eukaryota; phylum Euglenozoa; class Euglenophyceae; order Eutreptiales; family Eutreptiaceae; genus Eutreptiella; species Eutreptiella sp. 'Long Island Sound 2002'. The sequence goes on from OZ038392.1 coordinate 7,761,529, forward strand.
CTTTTGTTTTGCTGGTCCGTGTTGTGTGCTCAAAGCACTGTGTTGAAGTATTCGTGGACCCCCCTCCCCTCCTTTGGCACGTGCGATCCCCCCTTTGAGCCACCGTTGAAAGGCCCTTGACATTGGGCCCCAAGATTTTGGCGGCCGGGGAGGATGGTGCAAAACTTGTGAGGCGAATCCTTCTTTCTTGCCACCGGTCAACTGACCAGGGAGTTGGGCAGGGGGCTTTGTCGCCCTCCCCCCCCGCCCCCGAGATCATCACACCATGGCGTCATGCCAAAACCCCCCCGCCCCCAGAATACAGTACCATGGCTTCTTGCCAAAACCCCCCCGCCCCCACCAATTGTCAGGAGAGCAGCAACATCTGAGAGCTTTATCCCAAACCCCGCCCCCCACCCCAAGTATAAACACGGGGCCCTGGCACAGGCCTGTCAGTACTGTTGGCATCCCCCGCTGAGGAAGTACTAGGCAGCCCTGCCAAAGGGGCCCATCCTCGTTGTTGGCAGGGCACGTGCTTACTTTGCTGGCCTGCGTCCCCTAGGGCCCGTCACTTCGCAGCCGTTCCCCATGGGCGTACTTGGGAAGTCTTGCGCGCTGTCGGCAGGAAAGACGAAGGCCGATCCCCGTTTTCGACCCGCTGCTGTTCCTCACACTCTGCCCACCCTCCTTCCGCGTATCATCTCGTTGTCGCCCATGTCTCACCTGATCCACCATCCCACGCCCTCTCATCCCATTGCTACCGCCTGTGTTGGTGCCCAGTGATTGGCGCGTGCACACTCGCGTACCCCCCTCTGCCCACCAAACAACAGTCAGGCAGAGTGCAGGCCTAGAAGCAGAAGTTTCTGGGCACGAATTCATAAAGAAGATTTGGGCGCGATTGACAAAGACGAGATGGCATTGGTTTCGCAGCCTTTCGCCACTTCTCTATTACCGGGGACTTCGACATTGTCGACAGAGCCCTACCTTCGTGAGTGTTTGCGCACATAATTCATGCCACGGTCGTCCGTAACGCAAGAAGATACTAGTGCCATATTTGGCACCAAGAATGTCACAAGTTTTGTCAGGTGAGCCCCTGCGTTCCCGTTGCAATGGCCCGATTGGCTGCACTTCACGTCGCACACGCACGAAAGTCCCTCCCGAAGATGCAGATGTTGATTGCTTGGATCTCCTTCACCCAATCTACCGACAACCAAAGCGCATCCCCTTGTCCTGCTTTGTGGGCGAGGGACTACATCTGCAACTGAAGTGCATTGCGCCGCTGCCTACACATTTGTGAACCAAGGCAGTGATCTCTTTTGTTTGCGTAATTGTTCCCGAACCCAAAGCGTGCCTCTCGCTTCTACCTCATGTTTCGCAATTCCTGCAGGTCTGCTAAACGTGCTTCCCTGATTTCTTTTCGTACTACTGACTCATGTGCCACATGAATTCGTTGTTGTCCCTCGACTTCGTCGACATCAGAATGTCACATTCGTCCGCCGCTGTCGTATTAATCTCCGCCCCATCATCCATCGAGCTAGATCACACCGCTTCAGTAGGCTCCGTAGTAGGTTCTCGTTCGCGGCTGGGAGCTACAGATCCCGACAACATTCTGACTGGGTGAGTATGATCGCGACTGACCAGAAGTTTGGCATACTGCCCACTGCCTTTTGTTGCCCTTGTGCCACCAGCCTTCTGTGTGCCCGCCTGCTGTGGTAGTAGGCTGTGTAAGTGTGTTGGGGCACAGGGGTGGATGATGTGGTTGTGAGGGGATGCAGTTCGCGTTGCATGGCATTTTTTGTGGTGTGCTTGCTCTACAAAGCTCATGCATTTCCCGCACAGGTGCTGTTTCTCTGCACCGTGTGCTTACACACGATTAGTGATCATGTTGTGTGACGGATTGGCCTGCGCCTGCAATGTATGTCTATGATCAATGCAATGCAATGCACCATGGACCACATCACCCTTAGTGTGCACGGACTTTGATTGAACCATGTCGTGGGGATTGCATCCGCAGCAATGCATTGGCAACAATGCTTTGCTGCCGAAAGCCAGCATCCTTCCAGCTTTTTTACCAGATGTTGCCACCCTGTACGTGCTGTATGCACCCTGACGGTGCAGCATTTCTACCTGTCCTGGCGCAGCCAAAAGTGGCCACCTCTCATTTGCACAGGACATGCACCACCAAAAGCAGACAATGAAAATGCATTTTTTGCTTCAATGTTTTGGTTCTGTGGCCAATGTCTGAGTCGCTAATGCCTGGCGCTTCAGGTTACCAAAGCTGAGATCATGAGTCTCCCTCAACACAGTGCCCGCACTGCATCCATTTTGCCCTAAGGGTAATCCAGGCAGGAGTGGCGGGAGCATCGTGGGAAGTGTGAAACCCCTGCACGTCTGTATAGAAGATGAAGTCAGTTTGCTTCAATTCACACAGAGTGTCATGCATGAGCACGGTGGTCCACGGTGTTGCCAGGAAGCCGCTTTGTCTAGTTGGGGACCGAACTCGAGCTACCGGCTGTACACGCCAAAAAGGGGGTTGCAGTACTGGGGCCTAGGCCGCTTTGGCCGGCTCATTGCAGGGGCTTTTGGGAGCAGGGGGCAATATGGAGGCTGATCTCGGGAGTCATGGTCCAAAACTAGCATGCAGTGTGCGCACAGTGCAAGGGTTTCCTCCAATAGGCTGTACGTCTCCCTCTGCTGCACTTGGCACTTCAGTGTTGTCGCACAAGGTTGGTGCCCCAGTGTCTTACCGTCACGTGTCATCCGTTCATGCACTTCTGAGTCCTGGCCTGTGGACACCTTGGACACATGGCTTGAGGAGCCCTAAGCACAGTCAAGCAAGTGTGACAGCAGCAAGCTCATACCTTTATGAGCCGCTACATCGAACGTGAATCACAGGATTGTGTCAAGGTGCCCTGCGGGCTCACGTCCATCCAAATAGCTGATGTGCCCGCGACAGGGATGTATCGTGATTGCCTGCCGCATACAAGAACGTTGTTTCGTGGGCAGGAAGCTTTGATTCACATGAAAGCACATGAAAAAAATGGGGAGTCCAACTACCGTCGGTTGGCCTACAACCGCTCTTATAAAGTTCACCATTGCCGTCTGCTGCCTCTCAACCGCCCCCACCATGCGATCAAAGTAGGTGATGGCTTTGTTCCATCCCGGTGGCAACATTGACCTCGCCCCAAGTGTTTCTTTTCAATGAACTGTCGTCCTGCCACGCTTTGCTTTGTGGCCTGTGTCCCGTCCGAAATGGACCTTGTCCAAGGACCTGTGCAAAAAAGACAGGACCACCCGTGTGGTCTCTGTGCCTCCACCACACCGAGGGTGCCCAGGCATGTTCTCAACACCTGGTGCCCTTGCGATTGCACAGGGCCACTCCCTCAGCTCCAACAGCGACACATCCTGCAGGGGGAGACCGTAAGGTGCAGATAACCTGTAGTGGTGTCCGGGTTATACATTTGCCGCACGATTCCACACGGTTAGTGGGACTCCAAGCATGTGTTTGTTCTCTCAACAGTGTTACCGCTCCACCAGCGGTTGTTTCACAGGCAAATATTAAAATAGCAGACACCTTCTAGCCGTATGCGACACGCCGGGGATGGTTAGCGGACAGAGAGAAGAACATGTTGGAAAACTGGGGTCTTTGAGATGCCAGCCATCTGCACACACTGCCTGTTCTCACTCAAACCAATTTGAACTTCAATAGGCTGTCGTGGCCTGTCAGGACACAGGGAGATGCTGAGTTTATTATATCCAAATGCATGTTCACCATTGCACGAAGACGTTGATGCCAATTAGAGTTTCCCATTCCCAATTAATGCAGTCCAAGTTCTGATTTGATGAGGGGGGCCGAGCTGAAAGGGCTGCAGAAAAAAGCCTGTACCAGCGATGCATCACGTAGCGTGATTTTTTTTGGTCATTTTATCATTTTCTCATTTTAGGACCCATGGAGGGAGGAGGAGCGTCCCAGTGTATGTTCAAAGGATGCATGAGAGCATTCATGTTTTGCTTCCCGGAAGGATGCATGTTCACGAGGGGAGTTTGTCATTTTCTCTTATACCTGTCAATTTTTCTTCTCTTTGGTGTTGCAGCATGTCACAGATAAGACAATTAGAAGACATGTTTTGGGGAAGACTCAAAGGAAGAAAATCAAAGAAAAAGTCGGTGAATTGGAACCCGGGCAATATCAATGTGGGTGACGCAAAGCGGATAGTACAGCTGCATACTCAACCCAACAAGTGTTTGGTTGGGGAAGAACATGCTGCCCACACTCCAGGTCCCCCCCCCCCTCCCTGTGTTTTGATGCACTTTCTCAGTGTCTTTTTTTGTTCGACATTGATGAATGAACCCTCGCCATGGGTATGTTGGATGATCTTTGCGGGGCTGCTATGGGTTGCGGTCGGAGAGCTCAGCCCCCTCTGCGCTTTTTGGGAGCCAACGCCGTCGGAGTTAGAAGAAATCCGCTTCCGCTCTCCATTATTCAATCCACCGGTTCTCGCCAATCGCAAACAACCAGTGGAGTGCAAAAAGTACGGGGATCGCTTATGGGGACCCCAATACCAATGAGTTCAGTTGGCCCGGCCCTACAGTTGTCGCCGAAGCCAATACGCTCACACGAATCAAGATCACAAATGGATTGATGAACCAGGGCAAGTTCGAGTCCCACCTGTTCAACATCGACCAGACATTGCATTGGGCCAACCCTGGCGCAGGGATCAGCGGAAGGGACAAACGTGGAACCGATCCATCGCCTTGGACTGGGCCGGTACCAGTTGTTGTGCACTTGCATGGGGGTTTTACTGAACAGTGGGCAGATGGCTATCCGGAGGCTTGGTATTTACCCGATGCCTCTGATATCGACCCCAATTTTGCGAAGGTCGGCTCTCTGTACGCGGAATATGAGAACGAGGCTACCTGCCCTTGGGCAGCGGGACCTCCATATTTGATTACGAAAATAATCAAGACGCTGCGACCCTATGGTATCATGACCATGCTCTGGGTATTACAAGGCTCAATGTGTACGCCGGCATGGCAGGGTTCTATCTTCTGAACGACAACTCAAGGACGCAGAAGTTCATTAATCGTGCTTTTGGGGAGAGCCCAGACTCCCCTTGCAACCGTGTGGACCTTGCTTTGGCCATTCAGGACCGTGCCCTAATGCCTGACAAGAAATTGCTGTACTACTACCCCCTTCGCGAGTGTTTTGATGATCAAGCTTTGAATTTCCCGTTCATCCCTGAAGAAGCCTGTGATGGAAAGCCCAGTGATGTGTCCCCGATCCATGCACCGGAATTTTTTGGGAACCTGCTGACAGTCAACGGGAGACTGTGGCCACACGCAACGCTGCCGTCTTCATGCCCAATGCTCCGGCTTTTGAATGGGAATTCAGCTCGCGTGCTGCAGATCCAGTTCCGTTTGCCGGATCGTACGGGACGAAACCCATGTGAAATCGCGGATTTCCATGCAAAGTACCCGATGCGTATGGTCCAGTTCATTGTCATCGCTAGTGACCAAGGCTATTTTGCTCCACCTGGTGGGTCTCCAATTGATCCAATCCAGGAACGTACGATCATCCCAGGGGAGCGCTATCAAGTGGTGCTGCGTTTACCAGACCATTTCGAAAATGTGTATATGTGTAATGTGGGCCCAGATGCTCCATTCCCCGGCGATGGCAATATCGACTTCAGTGCCCCAACCCGAAGCGTCATGCGATTCAGCTCTCATCCCAACTCTCCGCCGTGCGATTGTTCTGCAACGTTCTTCAAGGAACTTCAGGAAGTGTTGCAACCCATTACCGATGTGGGCCCCACAAAGAACGTCCGGTCATTAAGCCTCAACGAGCTGGATTCAGAGACCGGGAGGTCCGCACCGATAATACAAACAGAGTGGTTCTCGGCTGCGAAAATGGGACACCGTTCGGGCCAATTACAAGTCTTCTGGGCAATTAGGACGAAAATGACGATGCGCCTGCGAAACCGCTGCTGTGGGAGGACAAGATCACAGAGTCGCCCACGTTGGGTCATCCGGAGGAATGGATTATCATCAATGACACTCCCGATGCTCATCCCATTCATCTGCACCAAGTGAAGTTCGAAGTCAAAGGCCGAATGGAATTCCGCACGGGGATGCCTTTGCCGACCGTGGGCCCTGATGGAGGAGTGGAGGGTCTTACTCCTGCCAACCCATGGGAAACGGGTTTCAAAGATATGGTCGCATCTCCGCCGCAGGAACTGGTGGTCGTTAAGGCTGTGTTCGAACTGCCGGGGTTGTACGTGTGGCATTGCCACATTTTGGACCATGAAGACCACGAAATGATGCGGCCCCTCTGCGCTGTACCCAAGGATATGACCGCGCAACGCCCAAATGCCTGCAACATCGCTGACCGCGGTGTGCTTCCCCCTGACGCCAAGCATGTTGTCTGCAATGAAGAGCTCAAGGGTGACAAGGGATCCGGCTACCGTGGCTGCCAGACCCACACCCGCAGCGGCAAACAGTGCCAACATTGGGATACTCAAAAGCCTCACAGCCATGACTTTGTCGTTGCTGATCACCCAGAGCTCGTGGAGAACTACTGCCGCAACCCGGCCGGAGAAGAGACCATTTGGTGCTACACCAATCATGAGAACACCCGGTGGGAGTACTGCGATCCCCTGCACAAAGTTGTCTGCAATGAAGAGCTCAAGGGTGACAAGGGATCCGGCTACCGTGGCTGCCAGACCCACACCCGCACCCACACCCACGTCTCCCGCTACATCCCACTCCCCCGTGCACCCACGCACACCCCACAACCCCCATCCGCGCAGGAAGGAGAGGGTAGGGGGTTTGTGTTGCGCTCGCCAAAGGATGGACTGAGCGCGGGAACTTGGAGGAGAAAGGTTGTTATGTGCCCCCGTCGGGGAAACGACCCCGCAAGTGGCCATCCCAGGGCCCACCAGCCGCCGTTGGGGAGAGGTACCTCACCGCCGGCTTGGGATGGCCGCTTGGACGCACCTGGCCAACGGCGAAGGCATTTGCCTTCCTCTGCGTGGACTCGACGCAGAGAAGTGAAACAGGGCAAGTCCGGGGGCTCCGTTGGCACAACCGACCGAGGGAAAGGGAAGGGAAGGAGTGTGGTGAGGCCGATGGGCACCACGGCCTACGGAGGGAAAGGCCAAGGGAAGGGAAAGGGGAGGGGAGACGGAAGGTTAGGGCAGGGAGGAAGAGGAAGGTCAAAGGGTGGTGAGAAGCCGATGGGCACCACCGCCTATGGAGGGAAAGGGTCCAAGGGAAGGGCAGCGAATGGCGATCGGCCAGTAGGCGCCGCCAGCTGCAGACGAGATCATCACACCATGGCGTCATGCCAAAACCCACACCCGCAGCGGCAAACATTGCCAACATTGGGATACCCAAAAGCCTCACAGCCATGACTTTGTTGTTGCTGATCACCCAGAGCTCGTGGAGAACTACTGCCACAACCCGGCCGGAGAAGAGACCATTTGGTGCTACACCAATCATGAGAACACCCGGTGGGAGTACTGCGATCCCCTGCACACAGGCAAATGCCCCGACGGAAGTGAACCAGTAAAGTGCTTGATGAATCCATGCGACCATGTGACCTGTGAAGCACACCCCAGTGCCAAGTGCGTGGCAAATTATTGTGGGGGCTGCAATACAGATTGGTTTGATGCCGACGGCAACAAGGTCGATTGCAAGCCGAAGCCAGTTGTCTACAATGAAGAGCTCAAGGGTGACAAGGGATCCGGCTACCGTGGCTGCCAGACCCACACCCGCAGCGGCAAACAGTGCCAACATTGGGATACCCAAAAGCCTCACAGCCATGACTTTGTCGTTGCTGATCACCCAGAGCTCGCGGATGGCTACTGCCGCAACCCGGCCGGAGATGAGACCATTTGGTGCTACACCAATCATGAGAATACCCGGTGGGAGTACTGCGATCCCCTGCACACAGATGACTGTGACCTTCAGGGCGGAGAGTGTGTGACTATGAAGTGCCCACACTACCACATTCTGATGGAGCACTGCTACACATGTTTCCATTATCCCAACAAGGAGGTGATCGTCTGTGATGGCTTCAGCAAAGATGACATTTCGGCCCAATGCGCCAGCCCTGTCCCATTGCAACGCCAGCTTCGTCTGTCAAGAGAATGACACTATATACGGCAATGGGGACGCAGTGTATTGGACGGAAAGATGTACCGTGCGTCGTGTGTCGAATGTCTGGACGCTGAATGGAGGGCAGGCGTCTGGGTATGAGCATGCAACGGACCGAGCCACAAGTAACGCAGCGGAACGTGACACAACGCAACGCAACGCAGCGTCTATGGGCATTGTTTGCGAGCTCGTCTGCGGTTTCGAATCTGCCTTTGTGGTGTGGCGGAGAGATTTCACTCTGCTTCACCCCACAATGCCCGTTTCCGTTTCCGTGTCCCTGGAAGTTGATTGTCGCGTGCCAATGTATTGAATGTGTTTGCACACTAAACAGAGACACGGCGGGATGAGTATTGTCTCCTCCCCATCGTTCCCATCCATTAATGTCAGCAGGAGAATATGCAACCCCTGCTCCTTTCTCGCCACCTCTTTCATGGATGCAATCAGTGTTGGTTTCCGCATCGGCTGGAATTGGTGTTTAGGGGTTTTCAGGCAGGCGACACTGGGCCCATGAACGTTCAACAGACAGGCAACAAATGGTGACACGTGAGCAAACGCGTTCGACCCTTGGGAGTTGGACGTGGGACGAGACTGGAAGCATGCAGAGCCACGTGAAATGCGATTTCGTTCCTGTTTGATTCACCATCTGTTTGAAGTGGAGCCCTGAATTGCTTTCTACCTTGGGGAAAGATCTCGTTCTGCCTCCCCAATTCTGCCATGTCCCTGTCTGATGTTGCCACAGCAGTGAGTGATCGGACACTCCCACAGTACAGGATTTCCAAAAATGACAGTAGTCGGAATGCCACTCTATTGGGCGGCCAGTAAATGCTCGTGCATGAAATGTCTTGTCCGCAGCATGGGACTGCACTGCCCGCTCCCGTTGGCACCATGCTGACCCCCTGATTCGTATCGATCAAAGAATCAAAAAGTGGGTTGCACAAGCTCAAGCCCTGCTTGGCGAGTGTGGAACCCCGTTATGATCAGGTGAAGCATTTTTACTTTGATTTTTGAATTTCTAAAGCTATGTTATGCTTTAGACGTGCATGTGAACAGGCACAGGCACACGTGCTGGCGTCATCTCAGACCAGTGCTGAGCAGGTCAGAAAGGTGGGTTGTACACAGAGGCCTGGCCCTGCTTGGTTCTGCAGATTTTGTGTGTGTGTGTTTGTGTGTGTGTGTGTGTGTGTGTGATTCTTGCCCCGCATCATGTGCCTGCTGCTATTGCATACCTTTGTTTCATGTGTTTTGGCTCAAATTGCACTGCGCTTCAAGGCCGTGAACATGTTGTGTGCTCACCACCTTTATCCCTTTTTGTGAATGCTTTATGCTGTGTTTTGTGCGTCGGCATGGCTGCATTGCCTGAAGACGTGTCTGATATCTGCGATCCCAAAACAGCAAGCATTGACAGTCATCTTTTTGTGAAGTAGCTGACATGTGTTACCAAGAAATGTGCATATCCGAAGCCACAGTGGGTTTTGGTTGCAGTGTTTGCACAGTAAGAATTGTTTTTTTGTGTTATGTTTGTTGTACATCGGTGGACCTTCATACAAGGAAAGGGAAGGGAAGGGCAGCGCAAGTGGCGATCAGCCAATTGGCGCCGCCAGCTGCAGACAGAGAAACCAACCATGGCGTCATGCCAAAACCCCCCCAATCTCTGCCCCCAACACAGTGCTTGGTCAACATTTTCTGACGTGAGTTGTGGGGTGAGTGCTTGCTCTGCGAGTGGCCTCAAGACATGTGTCACTCAAGGAATGGGTCAACATGTTGGAAATTGTTGATTTGTAGGGCAATCAATACTTTCAAGGAAAGCAACCACACAGAGTCACACATGTGTTGGGTATTTTAGATAGCATTGCTTGTTTTGCTGCATTTTCCCCATTTGTTCTGCAACACATCTCGTGCAATCATAAGCCAAGGAGGAGTCGTCATCATGCGGACCCAAACTGCGATGGACGTGGAAGGTGAAGAGGGCGGGCGATTCATAGATTTTGCAGTGCATCCTGTTAATGCAAACACGGGGGACCTCTCTGCATAAAAATACAGGTTTGATGAAGAGAATCCCATTTCATCGAACTGCCTTGACTGGGGAGGAGATGAACCTCCAAAAACCGGAATTCACACCCGGGTGCTGCGGCCCCAGGGTGATAAGAAGTAGGAAGCGGAGGGGAAGTGCTAAGGTCGCGGAGTTGGTGAAACCCCACCTTCGGGGACGCGTATGAAGGGGAATTGGCCGTGGTCCTGACTCCTTGACTGCTGGTGGGCACTACAGCAAGGCATACCTTTGCAGCTCCAACCTAAAGTTTAGCAATAAACTTTGCTTTTTCCTCTGTCGGGAGCGGGGTGGGGGTGGGGCGGCAGCTAAACAGGCCACAATATGCATGCTGTGGCTGTTTACAGTTGATGGAATCTGTTTTATTGCAACAAGGCGGCCTTTACGGCGAACATTTCGGCTGCCTGCTACAAAGCGCCAGTGACAAGACTGTGGGTCTGGCACAGCCATCATTATGGCTACATAATGTCCACCTAGACCCAAGTGAACCATCAGTAGTTTATTTGTGTATCCACTTGTCCATTGTGTGGGTGTGGGGACAGTCGGTCAGACAGTGCAGGCTGATCACGGAAAGCCCCTCTTCACCCAAAGGTTGGGCCATGAGCGTAGCCACGCGGGAAGGTACTGTGCCATGGTACTAGGAGATTATGCTTCTTGGGGTCATGATCTATTCCTGCACCACGTTGAGTCCCTTGAGTAGCTCGAGTTCTCTCTTCCTTTCTGCGGTATGCGGGGGAGGAGAAAGAGGACGACAATGAGGACGCCCAAAGCAACTGCAACATACGTGTGGGTGTTGCGAATCACAAAGAAGTGGATGAAATGGGAAAAACTCCGTTCTCCATGGCCATCAAGTTTATCGACCGTGTGGACCATTCACGATTCTCAACAGCTCCAGCCTCGTGGCATGATCTCGCAAAAATCAGCAGAGGAGGCTCTGTGTCATGTTCACACATAGGAGGGCAGCGGCCCTCGTCATAGTGAAAAGGTGCGTCCAGGGATGCACCCCATGCTGGCGGAGGAGGAACCTCTCCATCGGCAGCTGTTGGGCCCTCTTGTGGGGTCGTTTCCCCAACGGGTGGCGTTTCGTCGTCTTTGGGCTCGGCCGCGGAGGTTTGGGGGTTGGTATCCAAGGCCATGTCATCCCTAGGGTCCTCATTTGCAGCCGCAAGATCTCGGGATAAGTCACTTTGCATAGAAATCAACAGCTAGATGCAAAATGTCGGGGTCTGCAATCTGGGATTCTAGCTTGAGAGGCTGGTACTCACCCTCATAGCAACCTTCTTACGGCCCTAGACCTGCCCTTTCTCGTGCTCACTCTTCCTTGTGGCAAGCGCATCATGTTTCCCCATCCCCACCTGATATCCATGCCCAGCTTCGCACTGTGGCTCCCAGCTATCTGGGTGGGGCCTCCTGGAACTCATCCATCTGTTGTTATGTACAGCATAGACCATGCTTTGTCCCAGCAAAACTGCGGGCAGCTCGTGAAATACTACACTGCAAGCTGCAAGAGAGGCATATCAATCTGGCATGACTTTGCTGACAACCCAGAAAACCGGGACAAGGGAGATGTGCATCTTCGTTTCATGGCACAGAGAGACAAATTAGAATGCCACAAGTCTGCTGACATTGGACCACCTATAGTATATAGTATCGTGACGCTAATTGGGGATTGGATGGTGATGATGGATGACGGATGGTCCCAAAAACGGAAACGCTGAATCCGAACCAATTCCACGAACGAATTCCGGTTCTGTGTGTGCAATAGTCTAGAGTGGAATTGTTTTGATGTCAGTTTGGTGTGAAGGTGATTTTTGGCCTGAGAACCTAAATGGTGACATTGATTGGGGATTTCCTGATGGATGATGATGATGATGATGATCGATGATTGATGATCCCAAAATCGGAGATGTGGATCTGAACTACTTGCAAAAACCACCTACACCATTGTGTTTGCCATAGTCTGGAGTGGACCAATTTTGCCGTCGGTTTGGTGAAAGTGAGTTTCGCCGGAGAATCTAAATTGGTGAGGGGTTTGGATACTGGCGGGTGATGATGGATAATCCCTAAATAGGAGATGCTAAAAGCGGTCTGGGTTGGCATGTTTCTCAAAATCCCCAACAAATATCCTAGAAAAGCTACAGGTTGAGGCTTCCGAGATGTATCCCAGGGCCTTCAACACGCATCTTGGCGCTTCAAGGGGGCTAAGTTGATGGTTCACCCGCCGTATGTACATTGAGCAACAGGTAGCAGTAGCACCTGTTACCTGGTTGGCCTGAGCGTGACGGTGAGGGTGAGGGTCACCTAGCTGGTGCAACCACGAAGGTTTCATATCCTCTTTAGGGTGTGGGGTGGAGCCACCGGTATTGGGAGCAAGTAGGAGCAGCACGCACGTGCACAATAGGTAAAAATCAAAACTCCATTATGGTGGTTTGGGATTGGGTGAAATTTTCATGAATGATACCTGTGAGTATGAAGTACATTCACACAAAGTGTGAGCAAGAGACACAACAATGGCGGTTGGGAATAGACGCCGCTACTGGTGGACCAAGATTTCAAAATCTGTCAAAAATTGCCAAAAAATGCCGTTTTTTGGCTGATTTGGGCGTGTTGTGTCGGATGTTTGTGGAGGGCACGAATTGCCTTGAAACCAACCTAGATGACGAATGAACACCTGGGGTACCGTCGAATACCTTTGGCGCCCAGCTAGTGGGCTTAACACATCATGTGACAACCCGTGTTGGGGGTCAAAAATGGCCAAAATTAGCCTACTTTTTCCAGTCCCACGGTCCTTCCCTTTGTTTGGTTGCCATGTGTTGCCTTGGGAACCCTTTTGGTGATAATTTTAATGGCCAAAATCCTCTCCCAGCAGCATGGCTACGTCGCCATCAAACAACACCAGGTTGATCATGAACTTCCTCCTTGCGCATGCAGGATATGTGGGCCATTGCAAGCAAGTGGCCAAACCCCTATCACCTACGGCAACACCAATATCCACCCATCGCCCTGGGTGGCGCACATGCTGCACGAGGGGATGGACATACAGCACACACACCTCTAAAGGTCTGAATTCCTTATGTACATGTCCCCGAATGCACCATCAACCACCACAACCTCCCCCGCCGGGGTGTCCACTTGGACGCACCTGGCCAACGGCGAGGGCGGGTGCCCTTCTCTGTGTGGACCCGACACGGAGCAGTGAAACAGGGAAAGTCCGGGGGCTCCGTTGGCACAACCTCCCAAGGGGAAGGAAGGGGGAGTAGAGAGGTAAAGATACGCCAGGCAGGGAGAGGGGGGGCACAAGGTGGTGAGAGGCCGATGGGCACCGCCGCCTATGGAGGCAAAGTTCAAGGGAAGGGCAGCAGTAAGTGGCGAGAGGCAAATTGGCGCCGCCAGCTGCAGACCACAAAACACCCAGGTGTCATGCCAAACCCCGCCCCCACCCTGCCTGGTTCTGTTTCCCCATGCCATTGTGTGCAGCTGTGTTTCTAGCATGTCGCATCAGACCTATATATGGGGGCTCCTGACGGGAGCAACGTGACACAGTCATGGGCTCATGTCCACGTGATCGGGGCGAATGGAGAGTCTTACGGGGTTCAAGCTGGTCACAACGCGATGCAGCGGCAGCGGCACATCCCTGCGAATCACGCTGATGTGCACCCCGCCGCCATCAGCGCTCTCTGCCGCTCAGGGCGACTGCACGAACGCACTCTGCCACCGCGGGCTCGTAATGGGGCCGCAGTCCTCGTGGTCCCGGGGGGCGGATACAGCACGGTAATGATTGGCTACGAAGGCACGGACGTTGCAGACTGGCTGTGTGCCAGAGGGTTCTGTGCCTATGCGCTGCAGTACACCCTGAAGCCTCGGAACCGACTGATGTATAATCGGGCACAGGGCGTGGAGCCTGCGGTGGAAGAGGGTGTGGCTGCACTGAGCATCGTCCAACAACGCGCAGTAGAATTCGGACTCGACCCCACGAGGAGTTGTGTACTGGGGTTCAGTGCTGGGGCCCATTTGGCAACGTGCATCTGCCGGAGATTGGCAGAAGTGCCACACGTGTTGCGCCCTCGAGCAGTCGTCCTGGCACACCCCCCCGCCCGAAACCCGCTGTGCGCCTGCATTTTGGGGCATATTTGGAACACACGGGTTCTCTCAAGGGTTGCGGGGCATGGCCCGCAGCACAAATGATGCGATGTGCAGGCGGTGGCCCGCGTCTTGCCCTCGACTCTGCTTGTGGCGAGCACCCGAGACGGGCTGCTGCCGCCCCAAAAGAATGCGGATCTGATCGCGGAGGCGCTGGGCAGCGAGTGTGTGCCGTGCCGATATTTGAGGCGTAATTTTGGGGGCCGGCTGGGGAACGGACCTGCAGGAGTGGCTCGCAGTGCACGTTGTGTGGTGACTGCAAGTGAGTCCATTAGCCCATGTTATGGCAGAGACCTTCCTGAGTACAATTTCATGATGTGCCAAGGCCCTGTGGTGCAGGGTGGTTCCAGTAACTTTTTCCTCCCGCCAAATGATGTCCCCCGCACCCAATCGCTCAACCGACTTCTTCACCCGCCGGTCGCCATCCTTCCCCAAGAAGTGTCTCTTCGAGACAGAGGGTGCGGGATCAACGGGGTGTTCCAGGTCTGTGTGCATTGGTCAAACGTGTGGCACGCAGTCTGGGTGCAGTTCACCGATTTGGAAGGCTACGGCCGGAGCGCTGGGTTTGCGATGGGGCTGGCCCCAGCTTTTCTCTTTGTTGAGGGGATGGGCAAGAGGGTCCTTTAGGAGCCTTTTTTACTCAGTGACCCTGATCCCGCCCCCCCCGCACCTAGTTCACCGCCGACCAACAGCGGTTCCCTGCCAACTGCCTATCATTAGCAGCCAGTAGAACCGAAATATCCGAGGCAATTTTGAGCTCTCAGAGGGTGAGGAGGCCGCAGGCCCCTCCCCTGCCCATCTGCACCTCCAGCCCGTCCCTGACCCTTCTCATGCCTCTCTGTACCGTTGCAGTGAAGCCAGTCCATGGACATTCGATGGTGATCTTGCAGCATCCCATTGTGCTTTGAGGTGTGAAAATGAGTGATGGCCCCAATTTTGGGTGCACGCACAGCTGGTCCAACCAGATATAAGGAATCCCGTCGGTCTGATTGTCAATCGTGCACCCCCCCCCCCCCCCACAAGACCATGGCTTCTTGCCAAAACCCCCCCCCGCCGGTGGAAAGGAGAGTCTCACACCATCAACATGGCTCTGCTGGGGAGCCACCGAGACTCACACTGGGGAGCCGCGGCCCTCAGTGATACAGCAACAAGGCACAACGATGTGGTCTGAGGTACGGCCGTGGACGGGCCTCTGGACCCCTGCCCAATGGAGACGGCGCCGCAGTCTCCATTGGATGCGCCCCGGCTACCACAACGCGCAGCGAGCTTTCTCGCAGGCGGAGTAGGGGGCAAGGCCAAACACCAGGCAGGGGGAAGGCAACCCCCGCACTTTTTCAGCCAGGGTGGTGACCAACACCAACCGCAACAACACAATGATGACTACACGTGCACCGAGTTCTTCTCGGGGGGTCCAATGGGGCCTCAGCGAGATGCCCGATGTGGCAACGCAAGCCCACCGGGGGCCGCGCTCTCAAGGGAGTGACCACGGCAGTAAGTCCCAGCGTGCTGGCACTGAGAAGCGAGCAGGGGAGAGACTCCTTCCCTTGCGTAGCGACTCAACCAGAAAAGGGACGCACCACGTCGTCAAGCGCCCGGACCAAGCCGGGAGAAGGGGGCCAGCAAGGGGCCCTACGCACCTCCACCCAACACGGGACACCACCGTCAACCCAACAACAACTCGCTCCTATGTTGAGGTGGTCCGGGGAGTCGCGCAACGAAGTGGGCGGCCAGCGACGGCAAGTGGCCCACCCCACGTCTCCCGCTACATCCTACTCCCCCGTGCACCCACGCACACCCCACAACCCCCGTCCGCGCAGCAAAGGCATGAAGGAGAGGGTAGGGGGTTTGTGTTGCGCTCGCCAAAGGATGGACTGAGCGCGGGAACTTGGAGGAGAAAGGTTGTTATGTGCCCCCGTCGGGGAAACGACCCCGCAAGTGGCCATCCCAGGGCCCACCAGCCGCCGTTGGGGAGAGGTACCTCACCGCCGGCTTGGGATGGCCGCTTGGACGCACCTGGCCAACGGCGAAGGCATTTGCCTTCCTCTGCGTGGACTCGACGCAGAGAAGTGAAACAGGGCAAGTCCGGGGGCTCCGTTGGCACAACCGACCGAGGGAAAGGGAAGGGAAGGAGTGTGGTGAGGCCGATGGGCACCACGGCCTACGGAGGAAAAGGCCAAGGGAAGGGAAAGGGGAGGGGAGAGGGAAGGTTAGGGCAGGGAGGAAGAGGAAGGTCAAAGGGTGGTGAGAAGCCGATGGGCACCACCGCCTATGGAGGGAAAGGGTCCAAGGGAAGGGCAGCGAATGGCGATCGGCCAGTAGGCGCCGCCAGCTGCAGACGAGATCATCACACCATGGCGTCATGCCAAAACCCCCCCGCCGGTATGGGGTGTCCACTTGGACGTACCTGGCCAACGGCGAGGGCACCCGTACCGGGGAGCCAAACTCAAGCGTCCAAAGACAACAAATTTCTTCCCAAAGTACCAGCACAGCATCTTGAGCAGCTATCCTAGAGCAAAGCCTGCAAGGACTGGAAGTGTACAGGCTGGCAGAGCTGGGAGTGAATCCGCTAGTACAACAGGGAAAGTCCACTACAAGGATTGAATACTCATATCGTTGACTGAGGCACATGCAAAGAGAAGGGGGTGAGGGCCATCAGGACATGTAAAAGGGCCGCGTGAGGCCAGTCTCGTGGTTGAGGGTTCATGACCGACCACACACAAGAGTGACATCGAAAAACCGGGGGCATGACAGGCCCCAATGGAAACGGTATACTTCACATGGTGCATGACAGGGGCACCTTTGGCAAAGTTTGAGGTAGGTGCTCACGATGTAGAGCCGTGACACCAAAAGCACAAATTTGCCTGATGGCCTGACGCGTCATACCATGGGATAGCCAGAATGAGGCATCGTGTAGGCTGAATTCTAGCGGGTACCCCAACCTAGCATAAGGATAAGGAGAGACATGGTGCAAGTTATGAGGTCCAAAACGGACACCTACCATATCCCCACCATCACCATGCAGAACACGGATGTCCGTGGCTGTGACCACAACCACCCACCAACGAGGGCAAAAGTCCTGCACAGCTAGAAGGAATTGGGAGTGAAAGAAGACTGGTACTGGAGGCCGCAAAAGGCATTGGTCCACATAGTGACATATCATGGAGCGTCTGCCATAAAAGGGGTAGGCAACAAATTGAGGCTGTCCCAAACCATGACGCATGTTGACAATGCAGGTGAACACCCCAAGAGACTACACCCCACATGACAAGCTCATTTTTCAGCGTATATTGTGAGGAGGCGTGAACCAAAGAAAGAGACACAGCACAGCACACATAGTCACGTACTGTTGAAAGAACAATGGGCACAGGATCATGTAACTAGTGAGGCGCACCCGGGCGAAAACATACAGTGGGATCTTGCAGACCCGCAATCCAGCCCATCAGTCGGTTCGCTTGGTTCCATGATAGTTGATCTTTTTTTTTTGCAACGAACGTACCAACGCCAACTCAAAAAAGAACAAAGATCGGAAGCTATGTTGGGTCGACATGTTGGCCAAAATCCCTTGGGTTTTGGCATGCCGGCCGGACGTGTCGGTCGGGTCGGATGGTTGGGTGTAACGACCGACCATCACATAATGACGCCCAATTTCTTGGCGAAGCCATGAAAGTGCAAATTTTGCTTGTGATGCAACACCAAGGGCAGTGTGAGCACACGGGAAGGCTTTGTGTGCACGTGCACATCGCATTTTTAACAAGGATGAAAGCCATTTGGCTGCCAAACGGAGATATCTGCAGCCCTGGTGGGCCACCAGATCAACTCCAAATGTCAGAAGTGTACGGTGCACGCCTCATACCTCTAGGTTGTGCGCTGCGCCACAAAGACCTGATGTGAGGGTTGAGCGGTTTTAGAGTGTCGTTTCACGTGGACTCCCTTCAAGCTATGTGTCAGGTCCACACAGAGGAGGGCAACGGCCCTCGCCATTGGCCAGGTGTGTCCAGGCAGTCACCCCATACCGGCGGTGGGAGAACCCTCCCCAACGGCGGTTGTTGGGCCCTAGGATGTAGAGCACGGGCACTATGTGGTGAGAGGCCGATGGGCACCGCCTTCTACAGAAGGGAAGTGTTCAAGGGAAGGACAAGGGTAAGTGACGAGAGGCCGCAGCTTCAAATAGCCATCCACCAAGGCATCTTCCCAAACCCTCCACACACCACGCAAGACATCATCTCCCCCCGTACAGGGGTTTTTGGCGTCAAATGCGCTAGCCGTGCAAAGGAGGCGGCACTTACATGCACTCGCTAGTTGCCCACAAGAAGTAGGGGACGACTCGGGATTGACAAGAGGCAACAGCAAAGCAGTACGGATCTAAGATGGGAAGTGTTCACCTATAGGGAGAGCATTGGCGCGCTGGCCGTGCGCCGGGCACCTTGTAGGGCAAATTGCCCTCAATCAACAGTACATAAAGCAACCATTGTGGTTCCTTCCCAAGTGATATATATATCATATATCATCACACTCTGCCTCCCGTCCAGTGTCTCACCTCTTCAACTATGGAGTGCGGCAATCAAAAGTGGCTAACCCTTGCCTTCTCAGGTTCCCCAAAGCGGGGAGGAATAAAAAAGGCTACAGAACCCCTACCTTCTCGGGCCAAATGACTTGCTGTCCATTTCTTCGCTGATGTGTGTTCTTGATTCCCCTCGTTCCGCTGGTGTACAAGAACTTCGGAGGCCATTCACTGCGTTTGATAAGGCTTGCAGGCATACGCATTTTCTGATCGTCACACGCCATGAGATGTTCTGTTTGTTCTGCAAAAATACCACCCTGACATCTCCGCCTTGTGCACATTGCTCCATGCCGCATATTGTGTGTTCCTTCAGAGCCAATGTCTGTGAGTCTACTTTGGAGACACGTCATCGTATGGGTGCTGTTGTGGACCTCTGCAACTACCAGTATATATATGTTCGAGTATGCGCATCTTCCCTTGCTCTTATCTTTTTGCTGCCCACACAATTTGGCAAGGCTTTGAATCTCATGCCACTGTCATGCAACGGCTGCAACGCTGTAACTGCCTGACATACTGTGTCACAACCATCTAATGCTATGCAGCGGTCTTGCCACGCTATGGAACGGTCGCGCAAGCTGTGCAACGCTCATGCTCATGCCATGCTATGCAACGGTACCGCAAAATACTTTGAGGCTGACCAAGGGCGAGGCACACCACGAAGCCTTTACATGCTTGGCGAGGAAAGGCACCTGACTGAAGTGTCTATTCAATGCACCACATGCAGCTCTTGTCATGCCTCCTCCTCCTCCTCCTCTCTTGAGTGTAGTTGTCCACTGTAAGTCACTCTGTGTGGACACTTTCAGCAATGCACATTGACAAATCAGTGCTTTGTGGTAGCTCTAATGTGGTGCTCTGTACTGGTGAGCAGGAATGGCAAACAGTTAGCATTCTGCCCAGTCAATGATGTGCTGTTTGCAGGAACAGACCAACAGGAGGGTTTCGCTTCACACTACATTCACTCTTCCTTCAGTCAGTTGGGGGCTGATATTGATGGTGAGGCTGCTGGGGATTGGAGTGGATTCAGTGTGTCGATTTCCGCAGATGGCAGTCGTGTGGCTATTGGAGCTCTTTTCAATGATGGCAGTGGGGTAAATGCTGGTCATGTCAGAGTTTACGAATACCACAATTCAGCGTGGGTGCAAATCGGTGCTGATATTGATGGGGATAGTCATTCTGCTGATGATAGGATAGGATACAGTGTGTCGATTTCCGCTGATGGTAGTCGTCTGGCCGTTGGAGCTCCGGGCAATGATGCCGGTGGATCTGACACTGGCAACACTAGGGTCTATGAATACAACAATGGAGCTTGGATGCAAATCGGTGCTGACATTCCCGGTGAGGCGCGTGCGGACCTGAGCGGCCGGAGTGTATCGATTTCCTCTGATGGCAGCCGTGTAGCCATTGGAGCTATTTACAATGATGCCACTGTCGTCCACGCTGACTCACGTCACGGTCACGTAAGAGTTTACGAAGACAACAATGGGGCGTGGGCACAAGTCGGTGCTGACATTGATGGTGAGGCTGCCGGGGATCTTAGTGGATGGAGCGTGTCGATTTCGGATGATGGCAGTCGCGTGGCTGTTGGAGCCATATGGAATGACGGCAATGGAGCCCAGGCAGGTCACGTCAGAATCTATGAATACAACAGTCCCGCGTGGATGCAAATCGGTGTGGACATTGATGGTGAGACTGCTCCGGATGTCAGTGGATGGGCCGTGTCGATGTCCGCTGACGGGAATCGTGTGGCTATTGGTGCTATCCTCAATGATGGCGGCGGAGTCGACGCTGGTCACGTCAGAGTTTATGAATACCACATTTCAGCATGGGTGCAAATCGGTGCTGACATTGATGGTGAGGCTGCTGGGGATCGGTTTGGCTCTGCTGTGTCAATTTCCGCAGATGGCAACCGTGTGGCTATTGGAGATGGCAGAGGAGCTGCCCCTGGTCGTGTGAGAGTTTACGAATACTACAATTCAGAGTGGGTGCAAATCGGCGACATTGGTGGTGAGGCTGCTGGGGATTTCAGTGGACATAGCGTGTCGATTTCCGCTGATGGCAGCCGTGTGGCTATTGGAGCTATTTTTAATGATGACGGTGGTGTTGACGCTGGTCACGTCAGAGTTTATCGGTTGTCAGGTCAATTGTCTTTGTCTTCCATGTCGCGTAAGTGACCCCGCAAGTGGACATCCTAGTCACCAGCAGCCGCCGTTGGGGGGGGCTCCCCCACCGCCGGTATGGGGTGTCCACCTGGTGTCCACCTGTGTGGACCCGGCATAGAGCAGAGCAGTTAAACCGGGATAGTCCGGGGGCTCCGTTGGCACAACCTGCAAGGGAAAGGAAGGGTGTGTAGGGAGGTAAGGATAGGCTATGCCCGGAGAGCAAGGCAACTAGGTGGTGAGAGGCCGATGGGCACCGCCACCTGTGGAGGGAAAAGGTTCAAGGGAAGGACAAGGCGAAGGCGCGAGAGGCCAATAGGCGCTGCTAGTGGTGGTCGTATACTTGGGGAAGGGGTGTTTTGGGACAAGGCCCTCAGATATTGCTGATATTGCTGCTCCCCTGGCAGTTGGCAAACGTAGGGTGGGATGGGGTGGGCGGGGCACGGCACACCTGCCACATGGAGGATAGAGCGCACATGGAAGATATAGTGCGTGAAAGAGAACGTCCAGGGTCATTATGTGCCCCAATTGGGCAAGTGACCTCAGGCATGGACATCCCAGGGCTCATGAACCACCATTGGATAGGGTCGTTCCACCGCCACAATGGGATGTCCATCTAGATGCACCTTGGCAATGGAGCAGGTCTTTGCGCTCTTGTGTGGACCCGAAAGCTGTGAAACAGGGAAGTCCAGGGGCTCCGTTAACACAACCGACCAAGGTGAGCGAGGGCTCCAAGTGGGGAGAGGCTAGTGGGCAGTGCCACACCAAGGGAGAGGTCTTATGGGAAGGATAAGGGTCAGTGGCGACGCAGGCATCATGCCTTACCCACCCATCTACCAGTCTTGCCTATCCTTTCCTCTCTTCAATCCCTTCTTCCCAGGCAGAGGAAGGGCATTAGGTGGCGAGACGTCACTGTGCACTGCCATCTAACTCTGCCTGCTGCTTTTGACTGACTCCATGCGTTTTATTGTTTGCGGTGCTGGAGCTGAGAAAAAAAGCAAAAGCTGTCTGAGGTGCCGGAATCAAGGAAAGAGCAAAATAGCCCGCATCACCCGAGGGTTTTCTTCCAGCCGAATGCTAGTGCACGAAAAAATTCGAATGCGGCGTTTGCATACGTGCAAAGAATCCACAGCAAAATGGATTTTCGCCTACTTCGCAACATATTTCAATCACTGTCTATCTACTGCATGCATAAAGGATAGTTGGATCCCTGGTATATCAGGCAAAACGACGGTCAGACAGGATCGCCATGCTGAAGGGGAGTGGGGGTACGTGTCGAAGTGCTATCCACTGCTGCTGTGCTCCCCCCTGCGCGCGAACTGAGAACACAATACCATGGCTTCTTGCCAAAACCCCCTGCGCGCGTTGGGCCATTCCTGTCACTATTTTTGCAGTATGTGGCCATGAGGATGCTGCACGGCCACATCCCACAGCAGGATGAGAGGTAAACCCAGTTGGGGAGCACGCCCCTTTTCGTTCAGCCACAACCCTTAGCATGGGTTAGGGCCCAGTTACCGCAGATCCAGCGTCTGGAATGTGTCTCAGTGATTTTTGTCTGCTCGCTTATCGGCAGTTTGGGAAAAACAGGTCGTGCATCTCTCAGTGCCGTTGGCACTGTGTGACGCCCTTCGTTCCGCTGGGCACGGCCCAGAATGCTCAGAGAAAAGGTTTTGGAGCAGCGTGTGCAAATGGTTTGCATTTATTAGGAAACTCCGGGAATTCTTCTGAACACAGCCACATTTTGGAAAAGTCCACCCCACTTCCCGTTTGCACATGCCTCTGCATTGCTTTCTACCCAATGTGCTTCCGGATTGCTTGCAGGTACCTTGTGGTGCATACAGTCTTTACTGTTCCAATCACCACCTTGGGCAAGGGATTGCTAGATTTGGGCTCCTTTTTGGTGTCGTTCAATCAACTCTGATTTGCTTCGCCACTCCCCCCCTTCCCCTCTCCCACCCTCACATTGTATCCAAGGAGATTCTTAATGGCCAATCTGTCCTTTCGGCCCCTCCTCTGTGTAGGCCACTATCTTGGTTTTTTTTTTTGCTTGGGCCGAGCCCCATGACCTGCTCTCAGGCTGCAACTGTGCAGCACTGTCCCGGTAAAGGTAGCACAGGTCATTTACGTTTTTTTGCGCTTTGCCCCAAAGGTTGGAATCCAGTGATGGCTGAAGGAGTGGTGTACCCACTGAAAGAAATCGCTGTCTGTATTTGAGGTTGATGTCTGACTCCACTAACAATTATGGTCTTGCCACTGTAGATAGATTGGCAGATGCCGGCTGGAGGTCATTGTATCTTGGACGACATCAACTCTCAAACTGTCGCAGTGTAAATCATGATTGCGCCCACTCCCACTCACACACTGTGTGTCTTCTCCAGTTCCTCCAGCAGAACAACAGATACCAACGTACCTTGCAATCGCCCAGATACCGGCCAGTTCAGGCGCTGCATTCCGTGGGAGCAACGACGAGTATGGAAAAGATGCGGTGGTGCTCCGGGAAAGTTTGCCATTTGGTGCAGATCTTCGAGATGTGTTCTTTGTCAGGTGGGGATCGACCACAGGTGTTGTGCAAGGGGTATCCGTTGATTTGCCACCCTCCCCCGCTGCCCCTATTTTTCAAGGGGCGGATTGGACTGGAAACGTGGCAGTGACAGCTGGCAACAGCGGCATCCAACTGTCCAACTGTGAGGTGTATGCAGAATATGGCTTTGTCACTGAAGACGGCAGCCCGAATATTGGGAAATCCGGAACCGAGTGGTACCCCACGGGAACCGATAATTCCCCCAACGGTCCTGGGTGGGCCACTGGCAACCCTACGAAGGGGCTGATAAAGGGCGTCAACTTCAATAGTCTTCTCGGTGACCTGACCAAGTTGCGTGAATTTGTCGTCAGCCAATTGCCAGCGGACATCGGATGTAGTGTTCCCAATGAAATCAAACAGACAACATTGACTGAGAACTATGATGGATGCGATTCGAACAATGACGGCCTCGTGGTTATCGATGTGAATACAGGGGGCGATGATTGGAAATGCGAAGATGCTGATTGGATTATTCAGGGAAGTGGAAGCAAATTTATTGTGTTCCGATTCACAGGGGAGGCCAATTTGTTGTTCAGCAATTGTGCCATCCTCCTTGGGAATGGCGGAATTGGTGGCGGCTCCTCCTCCAAATTTGTCCGAAACCTTGGGGCTGTTCTTGTGAAGTATGAAAATGAGGATAGTGATCAAGTGTTCAATGGCAACAACGTGGTCCTCAACGGCGTTGGCTGGTGGGATCTCACTCGGATTGGTGCCAACTCCAACCACCAAACTCAGATCCACTGTTCAGATTGTCAAGGCTGCTCTCAGTTCATTGGCCACAGCATTGATTTCAGAAGGGTCTACTGGAACCGCTGCTCTCTGGGAGGTTGGTGCGGGAGCCTAAACAGCTGGATTCCAAGTGATGTCCCCCTGCACGACCTTGCGAAACTTGGAGTGCCACCCTGCTCACCCTGCTCAGGTTGATTCCGCGGCACTTTCCAGCGACTCTCAACCTGCATGCCTGCCCACCTGCCCAATTCCTCGTACCAGCCATTCTGTTAAGCCCTCATCCAGAGTAAGGGGGGGATGACTCGTGTTCATCTTCAGACATTGGCTGTGGCCCATTTGCGATGAGCGTTGGGGACCCCCCGAGAAGGCAGGGGTTATGTAGCCATTGCCCCTTTTGTGGGCCCCCGAGGCGGCAGGGGTTAGGTAGCCACTTCTGATTCTGATCCCCATGCTGAGCGGTTGGGACCCGGAAAAGGCAATGGTTATGTAGCCATTGCCTACATTTGGGACCCCGAGACCTTTCCTCCATAAAAGGCCAAAGTATATGCATCTGCAAGCACGAGCTGGCATACTCAATCAGCCTCTTTGGCATCCCCTCACCACCCCACCCAAGGCCTCCAGCCACCACATTGGTCCAAACCATTGTTGGTTGCAATCTTTGCACCGAAGATGCCGGTTACACAGAAGGAGATTTTCTTTTGGTTCATCCCAGTTGTACTCAAAATGATCAAAATCTAATGGAGAGTATATTTGATGGAAAAGCTTTGAATGTTTTTGACCCCCCACCCCCAATCTGTGCACCCACTGGGCAGTTGGAACCCACCCATAGAATGGTAAAATTCTAGTTTTCTCGGGAAACTAGAGTTTGAGGTTTCAGAATGGGAGAAATATGTGTCTGTTCACAGAAATTTATGTGTCTCTTTTTTAGTTGTTTTTTGGTGTGTTTTGTATACCGCCTCATTCACCATGCATATTCCTACGACATCAGTCAGAGCTTGTGGAGCATACCTGCAGTGCGCCTCCGGTAACAACCGACAAGTCTAGGGCTGGGGAAGAGGATTGCTGTGTACCTAAACAAACCTGATGGTGAGCGTCTGACAAGTCTCGGGGAGGCAGGGGGGACAGGCATGGCAGGCAGCGGAGCCTTCCTCTCCTAGGAGGGTTGCACCTCTGCAGCCTTTTTGGACGTAGTGGAGCAATTCCGCGAACAGTCGGTCGGAAGTCTGGTCGGATCTCGACGCATGCTACGCTGCCATGATGCCCGAGGTGGATGAGGACTTCCTCATCATCATCCTGCCAGGTGAAAGACTCAAGCAGGTGGGTAGGCCCATCCTGAGGCAGAGCATTCACACTTTGCATTTGTATATCAAAGGAAATGGTCGAGTTGGTCAAGGGCGGTCAGGCGCCAATATCACTATGTCAAACAACAACTGTGACAGTTCATGTAGGATTGACTGTCGATCTAATTCAAGATTGCTTTGCACAGTACTCGAACGTAGAATCCCCAGCCCGGCGTGGACGGGTGCGCGTGTGGGGGGGGGCATTGGGTGGGTGTTTGGGGCATTGGGCAAGAGGGCCTGGACGAGTATGTGTGCGCAATCTCCGGGCCGGGCTTGGACGAGTACGTGACTGTGTGCAGTTCCCAGCGAGGAGATTTTCTTGAGCGATCAAGGCAACCCTGCTGTAAGCCCGGTGTCAGTGTTTGTTTCCAAAAACACTCACTTGATGCTTGCACTGTGTTGTGTTTATACATTTTAACAGGCATATGTACTAGTTCAAAGGGACTTTTGCCCCAGATATCCAAAGGGGTTTGTTGAAGGATCCTGGATTTTCGGCCGATAGGCTGCCAACGGGTTTTTATGATTTTGTATATGTACATCAGTGCAGATGTCACGCCGATTGGGGCGTGAGGCGTGGCCCCCCTTTCCCAAGCTACTGCTCATCGAGCCATGTGTCGAAGCCGCCCTGTGTGGCTTTCTAGCTTATGGTCTTGGGTTTGCTGGTGTATACAGCCTGTGCAGTATATACGTACTGTGTGTGTGTGTGTTGCTGTGTTGTGACACTTGAGTCACATGTAGCACAGCCACCCAGGATAGAACGTTGCAATCTAATTTCCTCCCGTAACCAGGGGCAATTTTTGGATTCCCCGGGTGATGTAACCAATATATGCGCCGGTGGGTTCCGCTCCCAGAAAATGGAAATCCGCCAATGGACGCCTGGAAGTTTTGAAAATTGCCCCGAAAATCGCTTGGAAGTTTTGGTCGGGACGTTGGTCCCCAAAACACAACCAATATCGGAGGCAATGTTCATGGCAACTTCCAGCCGACATTGCTGGAAGCATTTTTTCCCGGCTGCAGCTCTATGGGCGGCCGGGAAAGGCCCCACAGGGCGCTTATGCAGTTTATGGCCGTTTTAGGCAGAAAATAAAAAAAATCGTGATTCTTGGCCGTAGGGGGCTTTTTGGAGAACATCTTTTTGGGTGACGGACTGTTCAGAGCCTGGAAATGTATATCCAATGAGCCTAGTGTTGGTCGATTTTGAACCATCCAACCCGAGTTGCGGCCACTTTACAGTCCCGTAAGCTGCATGGGAGTGGGTGGGGTTCCTCTTTGAACCTCTATGAGGTGCTTTGCCGAAGGCATTAGAATTTTTAGGGCTGATCTTAGGATACATTTTAAATTTTGCTAGCGCAGCCTGCTGTATTGAATTGAGTATCAAGATCCCTTGCTTGGCGCATCAGCGCCTTCGTTGGCCACCTGGAGGTGCCTGTGTGTTCTTTTGTCAGGTGCATGGTTGCAGCGGGGAGACATTGATGGTGAGTCACCTACTGATTCATCAGGACAGTCCATATCAGGCAGTGCAGATGGTAGTATCGTAGCCATTGGAGCACCTGGCCATGATGAAAGCCGCGGGCATGTTCGGGTTTATCAATATGATGGGAGCACTTGGGTGCAACGTGGGGCCGATATTGATGGTGAAATGCCTGGTGATCGATTAGGAACGTCCGTATCGCTCAGTGCGGATGGCAGTATTGTGGCCATCGGAGCAATTATCCATGATAATAGACGTGGACATGTTCGAGTGTATCGATATGATGGGAGCAATTGGGTGCAGCGTGGAGCTGATATTGATGGTCAAGTACCTAATGATTTATCAGGATTCTCTGTATCGCTCAGTGCAGATGGCAGTATCCTCGCCATCGGAGCAGTTAACAATGGTGGAGGTCGTGGACATGTTCGAGTTTATCGATATGATGGGAGCAATTGGGTGCAGCGTGGAGTCGATATTAATGGTGAAGCGCCAGGTGATTTCTCAGGACACTCCGTGTCGCTGAGTGCGGATGGCTGGATTGTGGCCATCGGAGCAATTAGCAATGATGGATCTCGTGGACATGTTCGAGTTTATCGATATGAAGGGGTTGCAACTTGGGTGCAACGTGGGGCTGACATTGATGGTGAAATGCCTGGTGATTCCTCAGGATTCTCTGTATCACTCAGTGCGGACGGCAGTATTGTAGCCATCGGAGCAAGATTGAACGATGGAAGAGGCAGCGACACTGACAGTGGACATGTTCGAGTTTATCGATATGACGGGGGCACTTGGGTGCAGCGTGGGGCCGACATTGATGGTGAAGCGCCTGCTGATTTCTCAGGATTCTCCGTATCGCTCAGTGCGGATGGCAACATTGTAGCCATCGGTGCAGATTTCAACGATGGAGGAGGCACTGTCAGTGGGCATGTTCGAGTTTATCAATATGACGGCAGCACTTGGGTGCAGCGTGGAGCCGACATTGATGGCGAATCCGGTGATCAATCAGGCCAATCCGTATCGCTCAGTGCAGATGGCAGTATTGTAGCCATCGGAGCACCTGGCTACGACGGAAGACGTGGACGTGTTCGAGTCTATCGATGGTGTGTTCCTGCTGGCCAAGTTGCACGTTGTGTTGGCAGGTCAATTGCATGTCATCGCTGCAGGATGATTTTGCTCTTTGTTCAAAAATGTGTCAATTTGGTGGCCAGAAAACCGTTCTGACATCCCCAGAAACAGAGATACGAAGCTACCCCCAAAATACAGCTTTGATGCCCCTTGGACTACGAGGGATCTGCCCGCGCGGTGCGGTCAACCTTGGGCATTACCTTTGTCGCTTTTTCACATGGCACAGTTTTGGCTTCCCCTTGTGCTTTTTCTCAGCACCTCACCGGCCCTGCAAACCCCCCCGGGTGAGCCCGTCTGCCATGGCTGCGGGATAGGGCGCCAAGCCAGGTTGCGATGGCTGTCGCGATGGTGGACAATAGCCACGGGTGCCTCAAACCCTGCTCCTTTCGAAAAACACAGCCCACGTGAGGTACATGCCTCTTTGGTGTGACGGCCGTGCCAAAGAGTGCATCTTTCTCCTCTCATCATCAACCTACGGCCTCCCCTGGCAGGGGGTGTGGGCAGCTACAACCACCATTGCATTGGTGAGGAGGTGGAGTGGAGGCCTCCGCTGTTGTGTGCTTACCCCTTAGGCCGCCGCGTCCTTGCCAACCTGAAAATTCCTGGAAAAAACAAAACACAACACCCGACATTGACCGCGCGGTGCGATGCGCGGTGCGCGCGGTGCGGGCAGATCCCTCTACGGGTGGATGTCAGATTAGCGTAATTGTTTCGTCGCTAGGGGGTTGCTGCCAACTGGGGTTGGAGGAGCTGGGGGTGCCCCTCGGTTGTGTGTGCGACGAACCTGCGAGAAGCCGCTGTGGTGTTTGTGTGTGGCCCCGAGCGCGATTCATGGTGGCAATCATGTGGCCAGCGCTGAAAAGTAGGGCTCGGGGAGCATCGGCAAGCATCCTCGCTGTGCGGGCCCTCCCTGGCGCAGGGCAATGGATCTCAAGGCAAGTACCGTGTCACAAAAAGGGGAAGGAGTTACAGCCCAGGCCGCGCCTGGCCGCATGCGCATGGGATGCGCACAGGAGGCCGAAACACCAATACGAGGGCGGAAAGGGAGAAAGAGGTTCGAAGGGAGGAAGGCGGGGAGCAGGATCAGCGGTAGCGCACCAACGAGACAATTTGGGCCCTCCGAGGAGTCGAGGAGCGCAGCCCGGGGGTCTGCAGTTCTGGAGCACTAGCCCCCTGTGCGCCATCAGAAATCCGGCTGGACCCATGCGGAGGGAACAATTCAGCTGTGGGGGGGCGTTCGAGCCCCCGATTGCTGGTTGGGGCGGTTTGGAAAGGGGCTCTCGTGGCCGAGCCCATATTAAAGGGCAGTGCTGAAGGCTTGTACCGGCTCGAAAATGGGCTGCAAAGCGGCCAAAAAGGACACATTTTTTTTGAAAAAATGTCTCCCCTACAATGTATACCCAAAATTATCAGCGCATTGTGGGAAACCTTTAAGGTATGGATGTTGGAGCACCCCCGACAGGGAGGGGGGGCGGGGGCTTGAAAGGGGGGGGGACCCGACACCCCAGCCTTGGATTGCTTGGTATTAATAAAAAAGTTCACCAAAATGCATTTGGAATGAAGACTCAACACGGCGCTGCTGGTCGCAGCCCAAATTGCGGTCTCAACGGCAAAGCTGCTGCATAGATGATGAGCCCTACCTCTGCCCCCTGGGTCCTCTTCCTCTCTATTCTCAAACCTGGCTGCCTATTCAAACATACGGAATGACCCACCTCAGTCGGAGGGCTCAAAGCTCACGGCCGCTCGGCCCGGAGTCTTTCCGGATATGAAAAGACTCAGGTGGGTATTTCCGACCTCGACGGACTTGGGGCCAAAGAACATTGAGTCCTTCTTGCGACACTCAGTTTTCCCAGGAAAATAGGATGTGCAAGGGGTCAGATTTCTTTTGACCTTGCGAACTGGATTTTTGAAAAAGAGATTTATGCACCTTTTGGCCCTTTCCGGATATGGTGCACCGGCGTCTGTGCCTGAGTCTTCCGGGTGCAGAGTCTTTCCGCGCAAAAAGGACTCAGCGGTTTTTGGCCCCTAACTCCGTCTTAATCATGTCGAAAGGTGCTGATTCGGGGCTACCAACCGAGCCACCCAACATTTGGCTTTGCGTTTGGTGCAGCCCCCCGGCATCACATACTGCAAGGGTTTGAGCTGTGTGCCACACACCTTTTAGGTACAGCTCATCCTCAGCCCCAAAATCCATTCCGTCTTATCAATCTAGGGCATCACCGGCCGTTGATGGTGTGCAATGTATCTGTTGTTTCATCCACTTGCTGGGCACCATTTTAGACAGTTCCCTGCCACTCTGCTCAGGTCCTGTTGAGATGCATTGAGAATCATGCCTGTCGATGGTGTTTGTTGTGAATGGAAGGGCCTCGGCCAAGGCTTTGTGGATTTCGCACATGACGATGGCAAAGCATGCAGATGGTGGATTGAAAAGGGGCCAGAAGTGAAGGCCTTGCGTGCAGGATATGACCTGGTGCTCCGTTGGGAGTTGTGTGTTTTTCTATCTTCCAGATCCGGGGCCCCAGAATATATATTCACAGACAGATGTGTCTGTGTGTGTTTGCCTTTCTGAGCATCTAAACGCCACCCCCCTCTCCAATCCTACAATACCATGGCTTCTTGCCAAAACCCCCTCTCCAATCCTACTGAGTCTCCCCTGGGGTTACCCAGACATTGCCTGTTCTTTTTTTTTTTTTTGACGTAACCAGTTCGAACAAAGTTCTGGGCTCGGGTGCCACCCCATGTAACAACAAAGTGGGTTGAGATACATACAAGGAGCGAGGGGGTTAGCGCGGGTCATGCATCACGAGGTGGACCCCATGGCGTCTCACCCTTGACCAGTTTTGGTTTTTTTCCTGGCTGGCATGATTTTGGGTAAGGGTGTGCGCCGATGCATACGTGTCCCTGGTGTTTGGTGGGCTGCTGGGGGGGGGGTTTGGTTTGGTTTGGGTCAAGGCCTGTGCCGGACGCCCTGGCCCATGGTCAGCACTCGCCTTTGTGCCGACACGACTGGGCTAGGCGAATCGCGGTTGTCCGGTCCCAAGGCCTGCCGGACTGTTGACCGCCCCCGTACCCCGTGGTGGCACACACGGGAGGGAGATGCCGCCGTGCCTGTGTGTGTGGCGCGCGCGGGGCAGGAGGGCGGGGTGTGCATGCTGGTGGCGCTCGCAGGGCATGACGGGTCACACGGCTGCGCCGCGCCTGGCCCTGCCCGCTGGCGCCGGTGCCGCTCCAGTGTTTCTGGTTTCCCCCGCTGCGGCTTGGTCCGTCCGTGTCGCCGCTTG
The DNA here is from genome assembly GCA_964036045.1 of Eutreptiella sp. 'Long Island Sound 2002'. NCBI lineage: Eukaryota > Euglenozoa > Euglenophyceae > Eutreptiales > Eutreptiaceae > Eutreptiella > Eutreptiella sp. 'Long Island Sound 2002'. The sequence continues at coordinate 7,793,093 of OZ038392.1, forward strand.
TAGTGGCGTCCCGGCTGTTCGTGTGGTCGTCGGGTGTGAACCAGGGTCCGCCACCACCGGGCCCTGGCTGCTTGTGGTGGAGGCGCGTCGGGGGGGGGGGGGGCGTGTGGGGGGTTGTGTGATGCCTGGTGCTCCAGGCCCCGGCAGGGAGGCCATGGGAGCCTGACGCTGAGCCCGCCGGGGGAGTGTTCGGACTGGACACGCCGCCTCCCGGTCATTGACATGCTGCCAGCGGCCCCACGACTGCATGAGGCACGGGGGCGCGCTCCCTGGGCGCTCGACTGGGGGGGTCCACACCTCCTGACTGCTCTAGGCACTGGTGGTGTTGTCGTGGACTGGACCATCCGCCCACGGCGCTGAGGGACGGCAGGAGGAGGGGCTCCAGGGCGCGCTGAGCGCTGCCCTGCCCTGGAGCCTGCCCGGGCTCGGGGCCTGGGTGGCGGTGCTACTGCCCGCGTAAACGGGGGGGCCCAGAGGGCACCACCCGAGTGACCGCTCCGTTTGGAAGGGGGAGGGGGGGGCAGGGGTCGGCAGGTGGCTGTCTGGCCTCCAGGGGTCGCCCACAACTGAACTGGAGTGCACGGGGCTGTGCTGGCCTAGGCGTCTGTGATGAAGTTGGAGGGGCACGCGCACACCTGGAGGTTCCCTAGGCAGGCCGCTCAAGGGATACCCACAGCAGTCAATCTGCGAGCCCTTCACAGCCTCCACTTTTTAGGCCCTGAGGGCGCCGACTCCGTGCACCTCTCCCGTCGGGGGGCAGGCTGGGGGGGGGGGGGGGGTAGTGGTGGTTGGGTCTACCTGCTCACTTGTTTGGGAGAGGAGGACCACCTGCTGGGTTACCATGCGGGTCCCAGATCCCAACATACCCATCGTTCGGCGTCCGCTCCCTGTCCGTGAGGGGAGGGACCTTGATCACCATGTGACGGCCTGCAGTGAGGGTGCGGGGGTGCGAGGGCATGCTGGGGGGGGGGGGCTGTGCTGGGCCTGCTTTCGGCCCCATTTCTGTTGGGGGGGGGGGGGGCAGCAAAAGGCCTGCTCCCCTGTTTCCTGGTCCCCAAGGGGGACCAGCCCACGGCCTGCACCCTCGCTTTGTGGTGGCTGAAATTTGGGCCGACAAGGGCTGGGGGGGGGGGGGGGGCTGGATTCTTAGTGGTTTGCACCGGTTGCTGTGTGTTGAGGATGGTGGTGGTGAACGTTCTGCATCGCGGATCGTCCATTACACATCATGCGCCGTCCAGTATGCTTCGCACATTGTCAATTGTGCCTCACACAGCGTCCGTTCGGCATCATGCTTCGTATTTTGCCGCGATGCTATGCGATGGCGTGTAGTACTCTTGGTGCTCTATCTTTCATAATAGGGTGCCCAGAATAGATTCATTTAACAGAAATACGTGTGTGTGTGTGTGTGTGTGTGTGTCTTTCTGAGTATCTAGCCCCCTGCCCTATCCAATGGGGCGCACCATTTTGGCTTGGTGTGCAGGGAGCGAGGGATGGGGGGTGCATTCATGCTTCACAGTTCAGCCCCCACCCCCCGCTCCAAGCCTAAGATGGGGTCTGTACCTGACCTTATGATGCATTTCCTGGGGCATAGTCTGGCCTGCGCAATTGGCCCTTTCATGCTGCCGTGTGGCTGTGTGCTTGGCCTGTTTTGCATTACCACTCTTCAACTATGTCATGAAAGTCAAGTGTGTGACAAATGTCAGTCTGTTGAGAACACTGACGGTGCTACCGGCGAGCATGGCACGTCGGTTGCGTTCAACTACCCGCTCACCCTTGGGTCCAAGCTTTTTTTTTTAGATGCGAAATCTTATTTTTTAGCACTTATCTTATTTTTTAGCATAAAAAAAAAGATTTCGCGCTAAAAAAAAGATTCCGTGCTAAAAAAAAAGATTGCGCGCTAAAAAAAAAGATTTTTACATGATCATCATGTATGTCTCAAAACGTTGCACAGGGGGGGGGGGGTTACAAGGAATGCTACTGCATCAAGCCAACCCCTGCCCATGTTCACAACTTCATACAGTAGGGGAACCTGGGTTTCGGGACTGACCCAATATGCACCCAGTGGCCCTCTTTCCTTGTTGCCTGCTGCATGCGGTGAGGAGGTACCCTATGCAGGGATGTCATGAATGTGGAAGGTTTTGGGTGCATTACGCAGAACTTGTGTTTCACAACAGGGGTGTCCCTTTGGAGCTGGGGGGCCTATGCAGAGAGTTCATCGGAGAGGATCACAGGTAATGTCTGAATGTTGTAAAGTAGGGTACTCAGCCACCTTGGCCAGAGCCCATGTGCACAATTTCATCTGCTCAGAGAACAGGGGTTTCCCTTCGCTGGGGGACCTATGCAGAGAGGTCATTTGAACGGATCATAGGTAATGCCTGGATTTTGTGAAGTAGGGCACTCAACCATGTTGGCCAGAGCCCAGGGGCACAATTTCAAGTCTCAGCGGAACGGACGTCTCAAGATCGAGGAAGGGACTACATGCTGGTAGCTGGAACAAATGTCTCACTCCTACCCCCCCTGCCCCCCTTTCCTTCTTGCCTTTCACACCCATGCTTGACAATTTGCTGCACTGATTGCCCCCCTTTCACTCCAGTGTCCACAACCCATGCCTGGCAAGTGTGTTTGTGGGGCAGATGCAACTGTGTCAGTGGCCGAACTGGGCGACGCTCTCCAGCGTGCTGCTGTTGCAATGTACCCACGGTGCCCAACTACTTGCACAACATGTTTCCACATCATCCTGAAAGGTGCCCTGCCTGCAGAACCGACGCTGAGTGTATCTGCTGAAGACCCACCGCGTCCCCCCGCTGTCCCCCCCAGCCCTGCCACTGGTCAAGGCCCTGGTCAAGCCCCTTCCGGTTCGCTAGACAACGGTTCCACTGCCGGTTCGGCAAACAACAATTCCACCGAGGCCACCGTTGAAGACCCAGATGTAGAGTTTGCACCTTTGCACCCAGCCCACCCCCTTCCCCTCCCCTGGAGCATGCTTCTGCCCCAGTCACAGAACCCAGCCCGTCCCCTTCCCCTCCCCTGGAGCATGGCCCTGCACAAGTTCCAAAACCCAGCCCATCCCCCTCCTCTCCGTTGCACGGTCCATCAGTCAAGTCAGTGCCTAAGGATTTGCATCGCAAAGCCTCAAAGGGCGACAAAGTGTGTGCAGTGTTCACTCACCACTTGCGTACAGGGGACAAGGGTTATTTGCATTGGGGTAAGGTGCTCGCGGTGGAGGGCTCTGAGTGCACGATCAAGTGGCAGACTGATAAGAAACCCAGTTCTCATTCCATTGCAGATGTGTTTCTTACTGAGGAAGCTGCATGGGCTGCTTTTCATAGCATTCCAAGTTCTGATAGTGCATCAAAGGCCCCTTTGTATCCAGACTCCGACCACAAAGCTACAGGCCCAAAAACGTCCCTGCGCTCAGCTGCACAGGTGAATACCCAGCCAGGGACATCGCAAAGTCGTGAAGCCTTGTACATCAACAAGAAACGTTTCGAGGTGCCCGTGGGGTACACTGGTAACCTGTGCCACGACCAACAGAAATGTGATGATTTCTGGAAGGTCATTGTACATGACAGGCGCAAGTCTTCTGAGATCCGCCTTTCACCTGCAAACCAGGCACGCGCAGAGGCCTTTGAGAAATTGACGGGCCAGAAGTTTTCCAGAGAGCAGCGTGTCTTTCTGTGGGTGTGTGGTCAGTACATGGAAGAAGAATGACAGTGATCCCCACTGTTTGCCTGTCCACACAAGCAGTGTGTCGTGGTTGCTGAGTGGGGACCTCTTTTCACACGCAGAGTGATCCAGGCAGGTTTTTTCTGCAATGCAAAGTGCCACCCACCTTCCTGTACATTACTGCAGTGTCTGACAGCCATGGTCATCAACTCCTGGGACATTTGCATCCCAACACATCCGTTCCTGCATTATATGCTCATTTTCTGGAGCTTTGGCAGTCTCCAGTCAGTCCCAAGTTCCAGATTCCTTGCTCAGATTTTGTTCACAGGGAGGTTTGTTCACGGTTTTTGTTGCGCATTTCTTCTGCAGTGCATTGTGCCACCCACGTGCCTGTGCTGCAGTGTCTGCCAGCCATAGTGATCAACTCCTGAGAACCCTGCATTCAACACATCCGTTCCTGCATTATATGCTCATTTTTTGCAGCTTTTGCTGTCTGCCCAGTCAGTCCCAACGTTCAGATTCCTTGCTCAAACTCTGTTTAGAGGCATTATTCGGTGCGCAAAGCCGAGTGGTATTGCCTCGTAGAGGTTGTTTTCAAGCACCACTCAGTGGGTGCACAATTTTGCCCACAATTTCATGCTCAAGTTTTGCTGGTTTCAAATATCTTCAGATGGCGGTCAACATGGACGGACCAAGGTGCACACAGGGAGGGATGCTGGTTCTGTATTTGTTTGGCATTTCCAAAAATTCACGGCATTTTAGCCCTTCTCCACAAGGAAGGCGTCTTGTGCATCATTTGCACAGTGGCATGTCCCGACGCCATCAAGTGGGTTACATCATCTTCACGTAATGTAGTGTGTACTGCAAAAGCACATTCTTTTTTTTTGTTTTTGTAACACAAGTCCTGAGTCCAACACAAGAAGTCCAAACTAGGAAGGGCCAGCCCATTATACACACATCACCCTCATCCCACGGGGGTCAGGGGTCAGGGCAGTTGGGTGGCCTGTGGACAACGTTGGTGGGTCAGGGATCTGCAGAGTAATGAGCTAATAAACAAAGGCAGTGTCATGCGGGTGATCGCCCCGACTCATGTCTCGTGGATCATGCAGTCAAACGGGGGTACCATGCACGTGGGTAGTCACTGAGCTAAAATCCCATATGGCTGAGGTGGAGAAAGGGGGGCTGGGGCAGTAGCCTACAGGGGCGTCACTTGAAGTCAGGTGGGGCCGACAGAGTTCACAGGATCATCAGGGGGCTGGCTGGGAACTCAGTGTGACACAGAGGAGCAGGCAACTGCAAGACATAAAATAAAGGGATGAAAAATAAATCACAGGGAAAATGTTTACATCAACAGGCAAAATCTGCAGGGGGAGGGGCAAGGGAAAGGCCGGCCAGCCGGGTGTGATATGCACTGACGCGCGCGTTTCGAAGGGCACGAAGAGAAGCCAAGCAGAGAAATGCTGTGGAGTACTCAGACAGTGCCGCCGGTTGATCGAGCCTGTGTGCGCCCTGATGGCACATGCGTGCATGCACACATTAGTTTAAGACGGAGGCATGCTGTCGATGGTCGATGGACACTTGAACCGATGCGTTGGTGCGTGGGCCTGCAAACGTGAGCAGAGGGGTATGTGAACCAGGTGGGGGGCAGGTGGTGCTGGTCGAGGAAAGAGCGATGTTTGGGGGTAGGGGGTTCAGCATACAGGAGTACGGCCACTCCGGACGGGGGCGGGGACGGGGTTCAGAACAGCTGCATGGGGGCGTTCCACTGGGTGGGGTCGAAAACATTGGGGCGCCGCGTTTGCGGGGGGGGGGGGGGGGCACTCTGACAGAGCTGAGGTGACTGAGTCCAAGACAGAGCGTTGGAACCGGCCTACCTGTCTTCTTGCTGCTGAGAGTCCACCCTGTGTGGTACGCAGATACTTGTAGAGGCTGTGGGGGACAGCCAGACGGCCCACGATGCGTAGGTCACGGCGGAGCGCTGTAGCTCTCCAGCGAGCGACAGATTCAGGGTGGGGCCAGGAGTCTAGCCAAGCCTTAACCAAAGGGTGATCCCGGCTGCAGAAAGCAAGTACACCATGAACGCTAGAGTTATGGCGGCTATGGCAAATGGGGCAGCATACAACAGGGGTTTCATCCCTCCAGAATGTCGTGTAGTGCTGGTAGCCCATTCTGGATTGGAGTCCAAAGAGCCACTTGTGCCATGCCAGTCGGCGAAATTTCAGCGGAAGCCAGGACACCGGGTGGAAGTGTTCGTGGCTGTGGGTGGGTATAAGGTCGTGTGTCCAAACCTTATGGGGGGGTGCCATCAGTTCACCGTGCCTGACAACGTCCCAGGGGGATGACGAGGTTTGGGGGGGAGGAAGGGGCAAAGTGGTGCCCAATTTGGCATAGTGATCAGAGGCCTCATTGTGTGCAATGCCGGCATGCCCTTCAACCCAGCAAAGACTTTGTTCTTTGGATTGCAGTGACTGGCGCACTGCTGTGACCCACCTTGCTTGCCGAACGGGTCTTTTGGAGCCGACTGCAGAGGCGATGGCGCCTTGACAGTCAAGGTGTAGCTGTTCACCTTCCGGGGAGAAGTGGGAGCCCAAGAGGATGCCCACCAGCTCAGCCTTGTAAGAGTTGGGGACACCTGGCACTCTGCACACTACTATCCTACCATCTCTGAGCAGGGCCGAGGCGCCGGACGCAGGGGGTTGCCCCAGTTTACTGCCATCCGTGTAGGTTCCATCAGGAGAGTATCGTGACGGGAGAACGTAAGCGGACAAACCAGCTACACTCACAATTTGAGTGGCAGATCTTATGGTCTTCTGGGCTTCCCATGTGATAGGGAGGGGGAGACAAGTGGTCGTGCGGGGGGGGGGCCAATCATGTGCAGGGCGGTAGCGAATAGCCTCCATGGCGACATCGGCCTGCGGGGGTGTGTGTTGTACTGTGGTAGGTACTCGTTGCGATGAAGGGTGTCCAGGAGCCGGGTGGGGTAGAGTACAGGGAGGTAGCCTAGTCCGAGGCCATGACTGCGGTGGGTGTACAGAGTCTTGCGAGCCACAAGGAGGGGGAGCCCTGCTACTCTGAAAACGAATTTCTCAACAGTGGAGGACAGGTCCTGCACTTGGCTTGAGGTGAGTGGCAGGCACTCTATGCGATACAACAACCGGGGCAGAACTAAGGTATTAACTAAGAGAACTCTGTCAAGGACCTGGATGGGCTGTTGGTGGAGTTCGCTCAGCTGGGCCTGCAACTCTTCTTTGACTACTTTAAAGGCAGCAGGGACAGAAAAGTATGCGGGTATGGGGTGACCCAAATGCATGAAGCATGCAGATCGTGCAAATGTATGGGTTATCTGTGACGACCAATCCGGCAGTTCATCTGCAGGTACCGAACTCCACAAGTCCCCAGGCATAGCCTGAACAGGAGTAGGCGGGTGGAGGTATTTAGGTAGGGCAGGAGGGGCGGGGGGGGGGGGGACTGAGGGGTAGCATTTCGCTTTTAATGACGTTTGTCTGGCAAGCGATGAGGCTTAGGGCGCGTTGCACGGCGCGTGCAGTAGACTGGCTGTGTCCTTTGGGTGTGGGGGTAGCAATATCATCAACATAAGCAGAGAAGGATACGCCTAGTGTCTGCAGGTACCTCAGGGGGATCTCAAAAACAATCACAAACAGGAAACACGACAACGGGCACCCTTGCTTAACTCCATGGGTGGTACGGAAGACTGTGGTCTCCGCTCCTCGCAGATAGGTGGCCCCTTTCTCAAGCACCAGAAAAATTAAGCGCAGTAACTTGGATGGGGTGCCCAGTCTGTCCAGGACGCCATAGATCAGTGGCTTAGGCGGGCTGTCGAATGCATGGTACACATCGAATGCAAGTATGGTTTCCAATATGCCTATGTTATCGAGGTCCTCAAGAAAGGCCTGCGTGGCGTGCGCTGTGGACGAACGCTGTTTGCCACCAAACTGTCTGGGGTGCAAGTGGGGGGACAAGATGGGGTACAACGTGGAGTGGACCCAGCGCATGAGCAGGCGGTAGATGGAATTGCTCATGGCAATAGGTCTCCACCTGTCGGGGTCCTGCCACTGCCCCTTACCTTTAAATATGCAAAGGGTCTCTGAAACTAACCAGTCCTCAGGTATGGTGCCGTGCTCATACACAGAAACAATGCTCCTGTGGACATAGCTGAAGACTGAGTCGGGCAGGGTAGCAATAAGGTACGGCGGGACGCCATCAGGGCCCGGAGACTTTTTCCTAGAGGCCTTAGCAAGCTGACGCAGTGCATCGAAGGTGGGGGGGGGCACATCTGGTACCCGTGGTTGGGGGTGTATTATGTCTAGTGCATCTCGACACCACGGGGTGTTGCGTTGCAGGATGCGCTGTATCTTCCTCGTTGGGACACGAAGGGTTGACTGTGCAGGAGGAGTGAGGAGGGAGTGTTTTACCCTTCGGTAAAATACCTTGGATCGGCGTTTAGCTTGTCGGGCAAGTTGTTTGACAACAGCAGACCAATCAGATGGGTCTGTTGCGGGTGACGGCTGATGTCCCTTCTGTTCATTGGTCTCACGCATGGCACGGAGCATGTGCTAGGTGAGGGATTTATATGTGTGTGATGCATCCTCCGGTGACTCCGGGAGGGGGAGATGGTGTGTATAGGAGATAATCCTACTCTGATAACGCTGTACATCCCTTCTGTTCCAGAGTGCGCATCTGGGCTCGGGCACTTGGGGGGATGACCAAGGTACAGTGCAGATGACAATGGGGTCGTGGTCCTGCGCCCCAGTGACTGCAGAGAAATCAATGACCCTCGCAGAGGTAGATTGGAAGAGTGAGGCAAACATGCGGGTCCCGTACGCTCTGTCAATGTAGCTGCGGGTGCCACCATATCTACGGACTCTGGTAAAGGGTGTGGAACTACAGTGGGGTGTGAGTAAGTCTGTGAGGGCAGACGAGCGTTCCTTCGCAACCAGCCAGGGCCATATGTTTGGTCGGAGGGCGGTGGTATGGGAGGAGTGGGTGACTGCATTATAGTCCCCAAGGCTGGCGTGGAACGGGGTGCGGTCTGAGAGGGACCTGTTCCTTCCCGGACTCGAGGAGTTCGATGCCAAACAGGTCTACCGCGACGAGTTGGCCGCCCGTCGCCAGTGCCTGGACGCGGTGGCACGTCGGGCCGAGAGTCTGCTGTTTGAAGGGACCTCCAATCACCCGGACAACCTGTTCGGAGAGTTCGCACCGCTCGAAGAGTGTGCGTGTCGTTGGGATCAGATCGAAGAGTGGGCACGGGTGTGGGCAGCGGCGCGGTGGCACCTCGTGGGATGGGTGTGCTCCCCGGCGGAGCTGCAGGCGCGTGCGTACTTCCCGGCGCTGCGGGGCAGCGCGGACAAGCTGCTGAAAGTGGCGGAGATCTTGGAGCAGCGCGAAGACAGTGCGGTCCGGAAGAACGTGCTCCAACACCGCGATTGGTGGAACGACCTGGACCACAGCACTGCGTTGGACCAGCCTGAGGATGTCGTTGAGTATCCCCTCACTCTACTGCGTGGCATCGGAGACCATATTGCTGATTTTCTCGATCTAGCCGGTGTGCCTGATCTACGGGCGCTGGCTCAGCTGGATGAGGGGCAGCAACGGGCACTTCTGCCGGAGCTCCCGGGATTCAACGCCGCGATGCTGCAGCGGTTTGTGAGAGAGGCACGGGCATTTTTACAGCTGCCGCCGCTCGCACTCGACGCTGGGGCAGGTCCGCAGTCGTCGACAGTCCTGAATGGACGGCGCCAGGCCCGGTCGAGAACCGTCAAGACATTGGGGGGGTTTACAAGGGGGGTATAAGGTACATGCTATTATGGGGTTGCATACCGCCTGCCACCTGCGCTTGTGATGCATACTGCCCGCTTTTCGCTGCTATTTGCTTAGGGTCCTTCATTGTTTTATGACCTCTTCCGAGACCGACAGTGTGGTGACATTCAACATCAAGGGCAGACTTTTCACGACGCTTCGCTCCACACTCCTCAAAGGAGGGGGCGACACCTTTTTGGCAGCCTGCATCCGTGACTCTGCCCCAGTCACGTGTGACCGTGCAGGCAACATTTTCATCGATCGATCGCCCGATTACTTTGATGTGGTGCTGGACCTCCTTCAGTATGGGCGTCTGACGTGCCCTCCTTCGCTCCACATGGACCGCCTTTGCGAGGAGCTGGACTTCTATGGCTTGACAGAGTGGACATCGGAAGTGCAGTCAACCAAAATTTTGTCGAACACGGACCTGGAGGAGCTCTTGGATTCGCAATTGTCTGCATCCTTTGCGGCCCACATGGACACGCTGAAGGCGTTGGCAGTGGGTGTCTCTTGTGCCCTGCGTCACGCAGCTGAGGGCGTGGATGGCAGGGAGCGCCGTTTGTCTGTGCACTTTGCGGTGCTTGCGAGAGAGCCACGGGATCCGGAGCTGAGGCGAGCCTTTGAGTCTTCTCGCGTCTATTTTATTGATGTCAACCCGCAAAGGGACATTGGCAAAGCTGTGGACCTACTGCCACAGTATCTGCAGACCCGCCATTCTCTGACTGTAAAGATTACCCCCTGTCGTGCCAAAAAGGTCAAACAAAGGTCAGACTCTGAAAGATCTGAAAGATTCCAATACGGGCCGTATTGGGATCTCTTCCACGAGTGTCCCAAGGATGGATGGTGTGATTATGTCCACCTGGAAGGCTGTTATTTTTGGACGTTGGAGTGGCAGCATTGAAGGAGGCACGCACCTGTACACTTTGCCGTGACCCTGCAGATGAGCATAGTCTCATGGGGAGGCATGAGGGCATGAGTGGCCAAGTACAATGCATTGGTGCTGCACTAAGGGGTCATGGTCATGTGGCAGGGGCGCGGAGGGCTCGCATGAAAACGCTCTGGCCTCGGCGGTGGTGGCGGAATGTTCTAAGAGCCATGGTGTGACATTGCATGCAGGCAAACAGGCAAGCTAGTGCAGCCGCAGCATGCCGCAGCATGCCGCAGCGGATCCGACAACAGCCCCAATCCCTGTGTAGAGTTGTGATCCTTCCAGAGGCCCGGGTATTGCAGACTGCCCGATTTTCCAGTTTTGTGACATTTGCAGTCATGAGATGCTCTTCTTGCTTTAGCTTCGTTGCTGCCATCCCATGCGGCAGATGCCGGAGCTGTGCACGTGGCCTCGGCTGCAGGTCTTCTGCCGCACCGGGTCTTGTATCTACGGAGAGTGTTGAGGGCACCGCTGCTGATGTGGAGTGCGGGGGCCTTTTCCCGAGTGCCTGACTGTAACATGCCGATGGTCTGTACGTAGGCCTGAACGAGAGGCAAACACAAGCAATGCATAGGTCTGGGGGCATAGAGTTCAGTGGTTATGTCTGAGAGCGTTGTGCTGTTGTACACATGTGTTGCAGGTCAGATAAGTGCGTGCGATGAAAGGTACATGAGGTGACTGTTGCGGGAGTTCCCCGAGTTCCCCGAGCCCCCGGATGTTGCGGACATCGCGCCCCGTCCCTTCCTCGGCCTCGTCATTGTGGTCAGGCCTCCGAAGAATACCAAAGGACACTGGAACCCGAAGAATGTGGCTGGACCGTCGCCAGCGCCCGGGTCCCGGTCCGTTGGTGCGGCCTGCCTCTCCCACCGCCTGCAGCACGCACGCCTTGAGTACGGGAGACGGGGAGGGCAGTGGGAGGGCCCGCACGCCGGAGTCAGTCCGGCCGATGTGCTTTACTCAGGAGTCGTGCCACAGGCCGAGTGCCGCACACAACGCACGTGTGGCCGTTGCATGCGTTGGCCGCCAGGAATGCCAACCCGCAGGGGAGGGGGGCGTGACCTGGTGCAGTACGGCACACCTCTGTGCCCCCGCATCCTGCGGCACAAGGGCATGCGGATGTGTAATACCCATTGCACGACCGTCACTACCGCTTGATGTGGACGTCCGCCATCGACGCTTTAAGGGGCGCACGCATGTGTTGTTCGGTTGCGTGCTTTGTGTATTTGTGTGTGTCAGCCACGGTGGCAGAGGGGAGGGGGGCTGGTGTTGTGGACAATGGGGGTCGGCCTCCTCCGGGCCTCTGTTGCCTAACCACCGCCAGTCGCAGTGCGGCCGATGCCGAAGTGATTTCCCTTTGCATTGCTGTGAGGAAGAGGTTTGTGTGGCTGTTCCCAACGCTGTTGTATTCTGGCAGACTGCCCGATTTTCCAGTTTTGTGACATTTGCAGTCATGAGATGCTCTTCTTGCTTTAGCTTCGTTGCTGCCATCCCATGCGGCAGATGCCGGAGCTGTCCACGTGCCCTCGGCTGCAGGTCTTCTGCCGCACCGGGTCTTGTATCTACGGAGCGTGTTGAGGGCACCGCTGCTGATGTGGAGTGCGGGGGCCTTTTCCCGAGTGCCTGACTGTAACATGCCGATGGTCTGTACGTAGGCCTGAACGAGAGGCAAACACAAGCGATGCATAGGTCTGGGGGCATAGAGTTCAGTGGTTATGTCTGAGAGCGTTGTGCTGTTGTACACATGTGTTGCAGGTCAGATAAGTGCGTGCGATGAACGGGAGCCGGGGCGACTGTTACGGGACTCGAAGCCCATTGCCAGACGGTCGGGATAGTATGCCGCAGCACCATTTGGTGATATACTGCATTTGATGCTTGCCTTTGACACAGTACTTCGAGGCATGCGCACGTGCGTCGGGAGCTGTGTTTTTTGTGGTCACTGTCATCATGGAACCGGAAATGGTCGTGCGGGTGGGGACACACGACCGCGTGTGACTCGATGCATCAATGCATGAGCGACTCTGACCCCCTCCTCTCCGCCGCATGGCCTTCCCTTCCCCAACTGATGTGTGACATGCGCAGCCATCTGCACCACCCTTTTTTAGTTGCTGCCCCGCCACAGGGGGTCGGGGCGTGGGTGGGGTTTGGTTCGGGCTTGGCAGGCGTGGCTGAGCTGGTCGATCAGGTCCCCCATGTGCGACCGAACACGCGCACGCGACGCACCCTGGCCTTCCCCAGGGCAGTGGGCGAGCACACAGTTACCGACTCTCTTGGAAGTTCGTTGGGCAGTCAACAGAACGCCACACGTGGCGGCCACAACACTTTGACGACCCTTGGGCAGTGTATGCAATCGTCGAATGAGGGTGAACTACGTGCCCCATGGTTGGTCTGCACCAAGTGGGTGTGTGTTCAGTGGTTGCGGGGGGGGCAGTAAATATTGCCCATCCGGTGCATGCCCTGAGGCTATTGCTGAAGGAGACAGTGGGTCAGAGGCCCAAAAAAGGTTTTGTGTACCTAAAACCGGCCGCAAATTTCCGGCCTCCGAAGAATACCAAAGGACACCGGAACCCGAAGAATGTGGCTGGACCGTCGCCAGCGCCCGGGTCCCGGTCCGTTGGTGCGGCCTGCCTCTCCCACCGCCTGCAGCACGCACGCCTTGAGTACGGGAGACGGGGAGGGCAGTGGGATGGCCCGCACGCCGGAGTCAGTCCGGCCGATGTGCTTTACTCAGGAGTCGTGCCACAGGCCGAGTGCCGCACACACCGCACGTGCGCCTCACCTATCACCCCTTCCCCCCTGCAATTCCCCCCCCGACGCCCCGCGGCAGTGCGGCACACCTCTGTGCCCCCGCATCCTGCGGCACAAGGGCATGCGGATGTGGGAGACTGTAATACCCATTGCACGACCGTCAATACCGCCTGATGTACAGAGGCAGCCTCCATTGATGCTTTAAGGCACGCGCTTGTGTTGTGAGGGTGCGTTGTTGTGTGTCAGCCACGGTGGCGGATGGGAGGGGGGCTCGTGTGGTGGACAGCGGTGGTGCTAATGCGCTGTGCCGGTGCTGTGCGCAAATGCGGCCGTTTGGGACCACCAACCGCGGGTAACTGCAGAGGGGCGTGGGCATATGCCACCAGAAAGGCACTTTGACACATGCATCTTCCCGGACGGTGACGTGTTGATACTGAAAAGACGTTTGTTAGGTCTGTTTTGAGGGCCATGTTGCTTCACGTTCACTGCCCCACTGATCCCATTCCGATGGTCTCTGTTCTGACTTCGGCATCACTGACCTCCATGGGCACAAGAGGCGTGTGTCCCATCGGGTGCGGACCGATCCTCAGGTCCGCGACCAGAGGCATGTACACACACTCTCTCGTACTGACACGGGCATGTGCATTGGCGCTAGCCTCTCGGGATGAGGGAGTGGGTGGTCGCGGCGAATCTGCGTTTGGATGTTTTTGAAGGGTGACAGCCTGTAGCATATCATGACGTATGGCATATCCTGTGACCAGTCCGACTCAGAACCCCTGGAGCCAATGCACCGACCGCCTGCCCCACTGTACATAGCTGTTGGATGTTGACAGCGGTTGTCAATGGCTGCTCCCTTGCCTTCCCTTTACGCACGTCCATCTACTTAGCGCCCGAGTACGGGCACCAGTTGCCTGGGCAGCCATGGGTTGGCTCCATAATGTTCCATTGGAGCCCCAAGTACTGGCATTGGCGCTAGGTTCTAGCAATGCAGGATTTCAGTGATGGTAGCGAATCTGGATCTTGATGGTCGTGAAAGGCCAGCGGTCAGTTTGTTAGATGTTGCACTGAGTGCTGCTCCACGTTGCAACAGATGTGCAACAGAAACGTGCCAAAGCCCATCTGCAATGTGTCTCACCGTGTCTACGAATTTGGCCCATCCTTTGCACCCTTGACGATTGATCCATTTATGATGATGGCAAGGGTGGTGGTTGGAAGTGGTGGGAGTGACATTTTGTGTTGTTGTATTCTCATATTTCGGTATTTCCAAGGTGCCTTGCAGAGAAGGGTTGCAGTCTAGTGCGGTGTACTTTAGGAACTTCCCAAGGTGAGGATAAACTTGGGGCTAGAGATAAGATACTAATATACAAAGGTAGCGCGCCAGGCATGCGCCTGGCAAACATTCCCCCTGTGTTCAAAAAGCGTGAATTCCAGCAGCATTTGGTGGGTCCACTGGGAAAGTGAGACGTGGTACATTAGGACGTAAAGAAGGTGCCCTCGTTTCACATGTGTTTTAACTGGACACAATGACAAAAGCCAATGGGTTTTCAAAATGTTGTCCTTCAGCCAAGTCCTGCTCAATCACAAAGTGGGTCGGGCCTCATGGGGCGTGCCCTACCCTCAAGCTGCCTGAACTGACCTCAGCCCGACCAAGAAAACAGTCGATAGCCACGAACGAGTGGCGAACTCAAGGCAACATTCGGTGCTGGTTGAAGCAGAACTGAGTGAGTCTGGCACAAGGCCGGGATCACGCGGGTCAGGGCCCACACAGGGTCCAGGCGATCCAGGGTCGCATTACGAGTATTCTCAAGGTAGGAGTAGAGGTGGCTGTAGCGGCTGCTGGGCCCAATTACCCAGGGCCATGCCCCCCTCCCCCCCACAAAGGGTTGAAGTGGAACTGAGTGAGCCCCGCATGAGGTCGGGGTCATGTGCGTTACTTCAAAACCCGACGTCAATGCCCCCCCCCCCCCCCTTGGGGCAGCCGGGTCCTTTAATGACTGCTGACGACTTTCAATTCTGTTCTGGGTGTTGCTGCTGCAATCTCGCTCACTAGCACACAAACCAGCACAGCATTCCGAGCCCCGATGACCCAATGACCCGGGCGCCGAAGTTCAGGGCAAATGAGAATGGTACTTTTGGGATCAGAGCGACGAGGGGTCCGGACGAGTGATCACTGGTCCGTGATTCAGTGAACGCTTCTTTGACCTTTTTTGACCCCCAAATAACTTTCCGCGGGGTGCACACCAGAGTGCCCCCCCCCCCCCCCCAAAACAAAAAATGGCCAAAATTTTGTCACTTTGCCTTTAAACCACCTAAAACAATAAAAAACGGCTTTCAG
The DNA here is from genome assembly GCA_964036045.1 of Eutreptiella sp. 'Long Island Sound 2002'. NCBI lineage: Eukaryota > Euglenozoa > Euglenophyceae > Eutreptiales > Eutreptiaceae > Eutreptiella > Eutreptiella sp. 'Long Island Sound 2002'. The sequence continues at coordinate 7,808,587 of OZ038392.1, forward strand.
AGGGCAACAACGCTTGCAATGTGAAATGTAAAGTTACACAATGCAAGTAGCTAAATCTCTGGTAATACCAACCATGGTGTTAGCAGAGTTGTGCGAAAAATGCTTTGAGAATCACAAACAGGTGTCTGTGCAATAACACTTTTTTGTCCCCCCAAAATGGCCAAAAATCAGTCATTTTGCCTTAAAACCACCTAAAATAATAGAAAAACGACTTTTGGAGCGCAACAACGTCCGTACTGTGCCACAGATGACGCGGTTGTCGCTGCGGTTTGCTGGTCAACAGTGCGGTAGGAGGACAGGGCATGGGCTCCCGCTCCTGTTGGCCGCGGCCGCCACGGGAGTGGTCGGCCTGCGTCGCCCTCGCCGGTGGTCATTGGCTGCTGTGTCCTCCGCCTCCGATGGGGAGCCTGCAGGCCTGGGGCTCGACCGGGGTTCGGTGCGGGGGACGAACTCCGGTCGCGCACCCGCTGCGCTGGTCGCGCAGGTGGAGGAGCTCCGCGGTCGTTGGCTGGACGACTTGACGGGGCGCTTGCTGTCGCGACTGCAAGACACCGGCTACTGCGACCTGGACGAGGGGATGCACGTGGCGGCTCGTCATCTCGAGGCCGTGATTGGCATCGGCCCGGACGAGCTGCAGGTGCTGCATCGGAACGCGGACTTGCCGACCTGCATTTACATCCCGGAAATGTCGGATTACTGTCGTGTGTTGGGGTCGCCGGCTGATGACCTCGTGGGAAGCGAGGCATGGGCCCTGGCGCGCAAACGACTGCTGGCGTGGAACGGGGTGCGGTCTGAGAGGGACCTGTTCCTTCCCGGACTTGAGGAGTTCGATGCCAAACAGGTCTACCGCGACGAGTTGGCCGCCCGTCGCCAGTGCCTGGACGCGGTGGCACGTCGGGCTGAGAGTCTGCTGTTTGAAGGGACCTCCAATCACCCGGACAACCTGTTCGGAGAGTTCGCACCGCTCGAAGAGTGTGCGTGTCGTTGGGATCAGATCGAAGAGTGGGCACGGGTGTGGGCAGCGGCGCGGTGGCACCTCGTGGGATGGGTGTGCTCCCCGGCGGAGCTGCAGGCGCGTGCGTACTTCCCGGCGCTGCAGGGCAGTGCGGACAAGCTGCTGAAAGTGGCGGAGATCTTGGAGCAGCGCGAAGACAGTGCGGTCCGGAAGAACGTGCTCCAACACCGCGATTGGTGGAACGACCTGGACCACAGCACTGCGTTGGAGAAGCTTAAGGATATCGTGGCGTACTCCCTCACTCTACTGCCTGGCATCGGGGAAGGATATCGTGACTCGCTCATCTGGGCCGGTGTGCGTGATCTACGGGCGCTTGCTCGGCTGGATGAGGGGCAGCAGCGGGCACTTCTGCCGAAGCTCCCGGGATTCAACGCCGCGATGCTGCACGTGTTTGTGAAAGAGGCACAGGCGTTTGTAGAGCTGCCGCCGCTCGCGCCCGCTGGGGCAGGTCCGCAGTCGTCGACAATCCCGAATGGACGGCGCGAGGCCGTTGCTCTTGACGTCCGGTCCGACGACAAGGTCCCGGAGGATGGCAGCGCGGCCCCTTTGCCAGAGGCCCGAGAGAAGTTGAGTGTTTTTGTTCCCGAGGTCCAGCGGCGGGCACATCGTCGCGCAACCGAGACGGCCTCCGCCACCGCAACCGATCTGGTTGCGGAGTGTGTGGCACAGCTCCGCGATGGCGAGAAGGATCGGTGGCTGCGCCTCGTGGCCGAGCGTTCTGGGCCCCAAGTGCAGGAGAGCCTGAGCGGAGGCGACGACGGGCGGGATCTCACGGACAGTCTGGGCGAGGGGATGCATGTCGCTGTTCGCAATCTGCAGACAGTGACCGGCATCGACATGGACCTACTGAACGCACTGCATCACAGGGGGACTTGCATCGGTGAGGAGCCTGTGATGGGCACATCTCAGAATCCTTGTTATTCTAAGGGCCAATCTGATCGGTACCAACTGTTGCAAGCCAGCCTGGGACCTCTGACTGCTGAACAACGTCGACGCCATTACACAGGGCTGGAGTTGTTGCGGCATCGATTGCTGACGTGGGTCCCGGTCAAGCGTGGGAGGGACTTGTTTATTCGTGGGCTCGGGGGCTTCGACATCAAAGACGTGCTCGATCATACGGTGCTCCTGCGCCGCTCGTTCATGGAGCAGGTGGCACGTCGCGCCGATTACGGCCTGTCGGCAGGTCCAGCAACCGGGACCAGTTATGCCTTTTTGTTCCGAACGCCGTCCCGCAGATTACTGCAGCTGTCTGCGTTTGCGCGGTGGCACCCTGCGGGTTGGTTGCCCTCGCCGGCGGAGCTGCAAGCGTACGCCTACTTCGACGCATTGCGGGGCAGCCCCACGAAGTTGCAAAGCATTGTGAACATCCTCTCGCTTCCCGAAGGCAATGTGGTGCGGGCACACCTGATCCGGCACCGCTATTGGTGGAATGACCTGCAACACGCCAATGCCTTGGATGAGCTTGACATGACGCACCGCGTCGGGCAGAGGCCCCCGCTGTGGCCTGAGGGCGGTGAAGGGCTGCATCCGAGGCGACTGCTGCAGCTGCTGCGAAGGGCGCGATCATACGGTCCTCACATCCGTTTTGACTTCCTCAAAGACCTGATTGACGGCGCTGTGGAGGCCGATGGACAACAGCTGCGGGTACTCCGGGACTCCCACAGCGTGGGGGACGTTGCAGAGCGGCTCCGCAACTGCGCCCCGTATTATAACGGGAGGTGTGCAAGAGGGGCATACATCCTCGTGGCTCTGTTTGACGCGAGGGGCCGTCCCAAGGCTCTTGGGGGGTACCAGTGGCAAGGGTGGCGTACGTGGTCTGTTGATCAAGTCGTCGGGCACAACAACACGGATCCTGCCTCGAACGTGCTACAGATGTTCACGGATTATGCGGCCGTTGTGCAGCGGCGGTGGGAGGACCAGCGAAGGCCGGCAGATCCGACAACAGCCCCAGTCCCTGTGTAGAGTTGTGATCCTTCCAGAGAATCCAGCGGATCCAGAGCCGTTGTGAAGCGGTGGGAGGACCAGCGGGGCAGGCACAAGCACAGGCACCCGCAGGGGCAACGGAGGAGGTAGCGGCCTCGGCGAATCCGACCACCGCCCCTGAGTTTGGTCAATTTGGTGAGTGACGTTGGCGCTATCCCCGAGTGAAGTTGTGATCTACCCCGAGCCGCCGGATGATGCGAACATCGCGCCCCCGTCCCTTCCTCGGCCTCGTCATTGTGGTCAGGCCTCCGAAGAATACCAAAGGACACTGGAACCCGAAGAATGTGGCTGGACCGTCGCCAGCGCCCGGGTCCCGGTCCGTTGGTGCGGCCTGCCTCTCCCACCGCCTGCAGCACGCACGCCTTGAGTACGGGAGACGGGGAGGGCAGTGGGATGGCCCGCACGCCGGAGTCAGTCCGGCCGATGTGCTTTGCTCAAGAGTCGTGCCACAGGCCGAGTGCCGCACACAACGCACGTGTGGCCGTTGCATGCGTTGGCCGCCAGGAATGCCAACCCGCAGGGGAGGGGGGCGTGACCTGGTGCAGTACGGCACACCTCTGTGCCCCCGCATCCTGCGGCACAAGGGCATGCGGATGTGGGAGACTGTACTACCCATTGCAGAACCGTCAATACCGCTTGATGTGGACGTCCGCCATCGACGCTTTAAGGGGCGCACGTGTGTTGTTCGCCTGCGCGCTTTGTGCGTTTGTGTATGTGGTGGCAGAGGCGAGGGGGGCTGGTGTTGTGGACAACGGCGGTTGGCCTCCTCCGGACCTCCGTTGCCTTACCACCGCCAGTCGCGGTGCAGCCGATGCCGAAGTGATTTGCCTTTGCATTGCTGTGAGGTAGAGGTTTCTGTGGCTGTTACCAAATCTGTTGTATTCTGGGGGTTCCGTAGCGAACTAGATTTCTTTTTTGTTAGGGACCGCCGTCTTAAGGACCGCTGCAAGGAACCATGCACCGCCAACCACCAACCACCACCAACCACCACCAACCGCCACCAACTGCCAGTCGCCAACCGCCAACCGCCAATCGCTACCAACCGCCAACCGCCAATCGCCACCAACCGCCAACCGCCAATCGCCACCAACCATCGTTGAACATATCAGCTACACGCGGTCTTTTTACAAAACTGCCTTTCAGGGACACTTTTTTTTCCTCTTCAGGACCCCTGGTTGTTTTCCAGTTTATGACATTTGCAGTCATGAGATGCTCTTCTTGATGTTGCTTCGTTGCTGCCATCCCATGCGGCAGATGCCGGAGCTGTCCACGTGCCCTCGGCTGCAGGTCTTCTGCCGCACCGGGTCTTGTATCTACGGAGAGTGTTGAGGGCACCGCTGCTGATGTGGAGTGCGGGGGCCTTTTCCCGAGTGCCTGACTGTAACATGCCGATGGTCTGTACGTAGGCCTGAACGAGAGGCAAACACAAGCGATGCATAGGTCTGGGGGCATAGAGTTCAGTGGTTATGTCTGAGAGCGTTGTGCTGTTGTACACATGTGTTGCAGGTCAGATAAGTGCGTGCGATGAACGGGAGCAGGGGCGACCGTTACGGGACTCCATGCATCAATGCATGAGCGACTCTGGCCCCCTCCTCTCCAACGCATGCCCTTCCCTTCCCCAGCTGATGTGTGACATGCGCAGCCATCTGCACCGCCCTTTGTCAGTTGACGCCCCGCCACAGGGGGTCGGGGGGTGGGTGGGGTCTGGCTCGGCCTTGGCAGGCGTGGCTGAGCCAGTCGATCAGGTCCCCCATGTGCTTATGGACGGGCTCCTCGCCGCAGGTGCACCGAACACGCGCACGCGACGCACCCTGGCCTTTCCCCGGGCAGTGGGCGAGCACACGGTTACCGCCTCTGTTGGAAGTTACTTGGCAGTCAACAGAACGCCACAAGTGGCGGCCACAACACTTTGACGACCTGTACTTGCCCATCCGGTGCATGCCCTGAGGCTATTGCTAAAGGAGACAGTGGGTCAGAGGCCCAAAAAAGGTTTTGTGTAACTAAAATCGGCCGCAAATTTCCGGCCTCCGAAGAATACCAAAGGACACCGGAACCCGAAGAATGTGGCTGGACCGTCGCCAGCGCCCGGGTCCCGGTCCGTTGGTGCGGCCTGCCTCTCCCACCGCCTGCAGCACGCACGCCTTGAGTACGGGAGACGGGGAGGGCAGTGGGATGGCCCGCACGCCGGAGTCAGTCCGGCCGATGTGCTTTGCTCAGGAGTCGTGCCACAGGCCGAGTGCCGCACACACCGCACGTGCGCCTCACCTATCACCCCTTCCCCCCTGCAATTCCCCCCCCGACGCCCCGCGGCAGTGCGGCACACCTCTGTGCCCCCGCATCCTGCGGCACAAGGGCATGCGGATGTGGGAGACTGTAATACCCATTGCACGACCGTCAATACCGCCTGATGTGTAGAGGCAGGCTCCATTGATGCTTTAAGGCACGCGCTTGTGTTGTGAGGGTGCGTTGTTGTGTGTCAGCCACGGTGGCGGATGGGAGGGGGGCTCGTGTGGTGGACAGCGGTGGTGCTAATGCGCTGTGCCGGTGCTGTGCGCAAATGCGGCCGTTTGGGACCACCAACCGCGGGTAACTGCAGAGGGGCGTGGGCATATGCCACCAGAAAGGCACTTTGACACATGCATCTTCCCGGACGGTGACGTGTTGATACTGAAAAGACGTTTGTTAGGTCTGTTTTGAGGGCCATGTTGCTTCACGTTCACTGCCCCACTGATCCCATTCCGATGGTCTCTGTTCTGACTTCGGCATCACTGACCGCCATGGGCACAAGAGGCGCACGTCCCGTCGGGTGCGGACCGATCCTCAGGTCCGCGACCAGAGGCATGTACACACACTCTCTCGTACTGACACGGGCATGTGCATTGGCGCTAGCCTCTCGGGATGAGGGAGTGGGTGGTCGCGGCGAATCTGCGTTTGGACGTTTGTGAAGGTCCAGAGTACATTGGGTCGTTGTTGCACTGAATGCTGCTCCACATCCCAACAGATGTGCCTCGGAAATGTGCCAAATTCCCTCTGCAAAGTGTTCCTGACGCCCGTCCTGTGTGCATAGCCTTTGTTCCCCGTCCCAACAGATGTGCAATACACACAGCAGTTCAGAGGGTAACGCTTGTTGTGCCAGGGTCAAGGCACGCAGATTGGCAGGTATAGCGACCAGGGGTATCGGTGACTGTTAAGGCCTGTAGCATATCATGATGTCCTGTTCCCAGTCCGACTCACAACCCCTGGAGCCAATGCACCGACCGCCTGCCCCACTGTACATAGCTGTTTGATGTTGTCAGCGGTTGTCAATGGCTGCTTTCTTGCCTTCCCTTTACGCACGCCCGTCTACTTAGCGCCCGAGTATGGGCACTAGTTGCCTGGCGCCGCCATGGGTTGGCTCCATAAGGTTCCATTGGAGCCACAAGTATTGGCATTGGCGCTAGTTTCTAGCGATGGAGGATTTCAGTGATGGTAGCGAATCTGGATCTTGATGGTTGTGAAAGGCCAACGGTGAGTTTGTTAGATGTTGCACTGAGTGCTGCGGCAGATGTGCGACAGAAACATGCCAAAGCCAATCGGCAATGTGTCTCCGGTGGTCGTCCGGTGTGCATACCCTTTGTTACCCGATGCTGGGCATTGGGCTGTCTCTGCCGCGGGAGTCGGGGGGGGCAGGGTGCCGACTGCTTTTGCTGGTCTTTCGGTGCAGCCGGCTCGAGTAGGCGCGCTTGGTTTTGGTTTTGCAGAACCCCCTTTGTTTGTTATGGGTTTGCTTGGTACTCTCCGGACTGCCCCCACTACTTGGACCACCTGTGTGCTTTGTACTTCCTGGGCATTTGGGGGCTGGTTACCCCCTCTCTTTTTGTTGTTGGCAGTGCCAGTGGGGCTGGACGGGGGCTCAGGAAGACATGCAAGGGTGTGTTCAAAACGGCGTGAATTACAGCAGCATTTGGTGGATCCACTGGGGAAGTGAGACGTGGTACGTTAGGACGTGAAGAAGGTGCCCTCGTTTCACATGTGTTTTAACTGGACACAATGACAAAAGCAAATGGGTTTTCAAAATGTTGTCCTTCAGCCAAGTCCTGCTCAATTACAAAGTGGGTCGGGCCTAATGGGGCGTGCCCTATCCTCAAGCTGCCTGAGCTGACCTCAGCCCGACCAAGAAAACAGTCGATAGCCAAGAAAGGGTGGCATCATTCGGTGCTGGTTGAAGCAGAACTGAGTGAGTCTGGCACAAGGCCGGGATCACGCGGGTCAGGGCCCACACAGGGTCCAGGCGATCCAGGGTCGCATTACGAGTATTCTCAAGGTAGGAGTAGAGGTGGCCGTAGCGGCTGCTGGGCCCAATTACCCAGGGCCATGCCCCCCTCCCCCCACAAAAGATTGAAGTGCAACCGATGGGGATGAGGACGGGATCATGCGGGTTTATGCAACACCTGACGTCATGTTACTCCCCCTTGGGGCAGCCTGGGGCACCCTTGGGGCAGTGTGGTGATGACCATGCGCCTGTGACACGGGGGCGTATGCGAGCCCAGTATCCGTTGCCTCATGGCCCTTGGGGCAGCCGGGTCCTTTAATGGCTGCTGACGAGTTTCGATTCTGTTCTGGGTGTTGCTGCAGCAATCTCGCTCACTGCACCAGCACAGCATTCCGAGCCGCGATGACCCAATGACCCAGGCACTGAAGTTGGGAGCAAGTGAAAATGATACTTTTGGGACCAGCGCGACGATGGGGTCCGGACGAGTGATCACTAGCCTGTGATTCAGTGAACGCTTCTTTGACCTTTTTTGACCCCCAAATACCTTTCCGCGGGGCGCACACCAGAGTGCCCCCCCCCCGTCCCCAAAACAAAAAATGGCCAAAATTCGGTCATTTTGCCTTAAAACCACCTAAAGCAATAGAAAAACGGCTTTTGAAGGGCAACAACGCTTGCAATGTGAAATGTAAAGTTACACGAGGCAAGTAGCCAAATGTCTGGTAATACCAACGATGGTGTTAGCAGAGTTGTGCGAAAAATGCTTTGAGAATCACCAACAGGTGTCTGTGCAATACCACTTCTTGTCCCCCAATGATCGGTCATTTAGCCTTAAGACCACCTAAAACAATAGAAAAACCGGCTTTTTAAGGGCAACAACACTTGCAATGTGAAATGTACACAATGCAAGTATGTAGTAGTGACATGGTGGTAGCAGAGATTTGCAAAAGATACTTTGGGAATGACCAACAGTTGTCTTTGCAATAACACTTTTTGTCCCCCCAAAATGGCCAAAAATCAGTCATTTTGCCTTAAAACCACCTAAAAACAATAGAAAAACGGCTTTTGGGGCGCAACAACGTCCGTACTGTGCCACAGATGATGCGGTTGTCGCTGCAGTTTGCTGGTCCACAGTGCAGTAGGAGGACAGTGCATGGGCTCCCGCTGCTGTTGGCCGCGGCCGCCACGGGAGTGGTCGGCCTGCGTCGCCCTCGCCGGTGGTCCTTGGCTGCTGTGTCCTCCGCCTCCGATGGGGAGCCCGCAGGCCTGGGGCTCGACCGGGGTTCGGTGCGGGGGACGAACTCCGGTCGCGCACCCGCTGCGCTGGTCGCGCAGGTGGAGGAGCTCCGCGGTCGTTGGCTGGACGACGTGACCGGGCGCTTGCTGTCGCGACTGCAAGACACCGGCTACTGCGACCTGGACGAGGGGATGCGCGTGGCGGCGCGTCATCTCGAGGCCGTGATTGGCATCGGCCCGGACGAGCTGGAGGTGCTGCATCGGAACGCGGACTTGCCGACCTGCATTTACATCCCGGAAATGTCGGATTACTGTCGTGTGTTGGGGTCGCCGGCTGATGACCTCGTGGGGGACGAGGCATGGGCCCTGGCGCGCAAACGACTGCTGGCGTGGAACGGGGTGCGGTCTGAGAGGGACTTGTTCCTTCCCGGACTCGAGGAGTTCGATGCCAAACAGGTCTGCCGCGACGAGTTGGCCGCCCGTCGCCAGTGCCTGGACGCAGTGGCACGTCGGGCCGAGAGTCTGCTGTTTGAAGGGACCACCAATCACCCGGACAACCTGTTCGGAGAGTTCGCACCGCTCGAAGAGTGTGCGTGTCGTTGGGATCAGATCGAAGAGTGGGCACGGGTGTGGGCAGCGGCGCGGTGGCACCTCGTGGGATGGGTGTGCTCCCCGGCGGAGCTGCAGGCGCGCGCGTACTTCCCGGCGCTGCGGGGCAGCGCGGACAAGCTGCTGAAAGTGGCGGAGATCTTGGAGCAGCGCGAAGACAGTGCGGTCCGGATGAACGTGCTCCAACACCGTGATTGGTGGAACGACCTGGACCACAGCACTGCGTTGGACCAGCTTGAGGATGTCGTTGAGTACTCCCTCACTCTACTGCGTGGCATCGGAGACCATATTGCTGGTTTTCTCGATCTACCCCGTGTGCGTGATCTACGGGCGCTTGCTCGGCTGGATGAGGGGCAGCAGCGGGCACTTCTGCCGGAGCTCCCGGGATGCTGCAGCGGTTTGTGAGAGAGGCACAGGCATTTGTACAGCTGCCGCCGCTCGCACTCGACGCTGGGGCAGGTCCGCAGTGGTCGACAGTCCTGAATGGACGGCGCGAGGCCGTTGCACCTCACGTCCGGTCCGACAACAACGTCGCGGGGGATCACAGCGCGGCCCCTTCGTCAGAGCCGCGAGAGAAGTTGAGTGTTTTTGTTCCCGAGGTCCAGCGGCGGGCACATCGTCGCGCAACCAAGACGGCCTCCGCCACCGCAGCCGATCTGGTTGCGGAGTGTGTGGCACAGCTCCGTGATGGCGAGAAGGATCGGTGGCTGCGCCTCGTGGCCGCGCGTTATGGGCCCCAAGTGCAGGAGAGCCTGAGCGGAGGCGACGACGGGCGGGATCTCGCGGACAGTCTGGGCGAGGGGATGCATGTCGCTGTTCGCAATCTGCAGACAGTGACCGGCATCGACATGGACCTACTGAACGCACTGCATCACAGGGGGGCGTGCATCGGAGACGAGATTGTGCTGGACACATCTTGGAATCCGTATTATTCTCAGGACCAACGGTTTGGGGGACCTCTGACTGCTGAACAACGTCGACGCCATTACACAGGGCTGGAGTTGTTGCGGCATCGATTGCTGACGTGGGTCCCGGTCAAGCGTGGGAGGGACTTGTTTATTCGTGGGCTCGGGGGCTTCGACATCAAAGACGTGCTCGATCATACGGTGCTCCTGCGCCGCTCGTTCATGGAGGAGGTGGCACGTCGCGTTGATGATATCCTGTCGGCAGGTCCAGCAACCGGGACCAGTTGGGCCCTTTTGTTCCGAACGCCGTCCCGCAAAATACTGCAGCTGTCTGCGTTTGCACGGTGGCACCCTGCGGGTTGGTTGCCCTCGCCGGCGGAGCTGCAAGCGTACGCCTACTTCGACGCATTGCGGGGCAGCCCCACGAAGTTGCAAAGCATTGTGAACATCCTCTCGCTTCCCGAAGGCAATGTGGTGCGGGCACACCTGATCCGGCACCGCTATTGGTGGAATGACCTGGAACACGCCAATGCCTTGGATGAGCTTGAAGGGTTGTTGGACCCCGCCGGGCGACTGGATGAATGGGATGAATGGGATGAGTCTTGCTACTTAGCCCGCGCTCCCCTCTGTGAGCTCGACATCTGCGAGCTGTCCCATGCCGGGGTGTTCGACGTTTCCCTATGTGACCTGGACATCTGTGATCTGGTCCGTGCCGGGGTGTTTGACCTCCGTGGGCTGGCCCAGCTCAACAAGGAGCAGCAGTTGGCAGTCATCCCGGAGCTCAAGGAAATGGACCAGGCGATGCTGCAGGAGCTTGTGGAATGGGCCAAAGGGCATGTGGAGAGCCTGCCGCTGTGGCCTGAGGGCGGTGAAGGGCTGCATCCGAGGCGACTGCTGCAGCTGCTGCGAAGGGCGCGAAGGTACGGTCCTCACATCCGTTTTGACTTCCTCAAAGACCTGATTGACGGCGCTGTGGAGGCCGATGGACAACAGCTGCGGGTACTCCGGGACTCTGACAGCGTGGGGGACGTTGCAGAGCGGCTCCCCAACTGCGCCCCGTATTATAACGGGAGGTGTGCAAGAGGGGCATACATCCTCGTGGCTCTGTTTGACGCGAGGGGCCGTCCCAAGGCTCTTGGGGGGTACCAGTGGCAAGGGTGGCGTACGTGGTCTGTCGATCAAGTCGTCGGGCACAACAACACGGATCCTGCCTCGAACGTGCTACAGAAGTTCACGGATTATGTGGCCGTTGTGCAGCGGTGGGAGGACCAGCGAAGGCCGGCAGATCTGACAACAGCTGCAGTCCCTGTGTAGAGTTGTGATCCTTCCAGAGGCCCGGGTATTGCAGACTGCCCGATTTTCCAGTTTTGTGACATTTGCAGTCATGAGATGCTCTTCTTGCTTTAGCTTCGTTGCTGCCATCCCATGCGGCAGATGCCGGAGCTGTGCACGTGGCCTCGGCTGCAGGTCTTCTGCCGCACCGGGTCTTGTATCTACGGAGAGTGTTGAGGGCACCGCTGCTGATGTGGAGTGCGGGGGCCTTTTCCCGAGTGCCTGACTGTAACATGCCGATGGTCTGTACGTAGGCCTGAACGAGAGGCAAACACAAGCGATGCATAGGTCTGGGGGCATAGAGTTCAGTGGTTATGTCTGAGAGCGTTGTGCTGTTGTACACATGTGTTGCAGGTCAGATAAGTGCGTGCGATGAACGGGAGCCGGGGCGACTGTTACGGGACTCGAAGCCCATTGCCAGACGGTCGGGATAGTATGCCGCAGCACCATTTGGTGATATACTGCATTTGATGCTTGCCTTTGACACAGTACTTCGAGGCATGCGCACGTGCGTCGGGAGCTGTGTTTTTTGTGGTCGCTGTCATCATGGAACCGGAAATGGTCGTGCGGGTGGGGACACACGACCGCGTGTGACTCGATGCATCAATGCATGAGCGACTCTGACCCCCTCCTCTCCGCCGCATGGCCTTCCCTTCCCCAACTGATGTGTGACATGCGCAGCCATCTGCACCACCCTTTTTTAGTTGCTGCCCCGCCACAGGGGGTCGGGGCGTGGGTGGGGTTTGGTTCGGGCTTGGCAGGCGTGGCTGAGCCGGTCGATCAGGTCCCCCATGTGCGACCGAACACGCGCACGCGACGCACCCTGGCCTTCCCCCGGGCAGTGGGCGAGCACACAGTTACCGACTCTCTTGGAAGTTCGTTGGGCAGTCAACAGAACGCCACACGTGGCGGCCACAACACTTTGACGACCCTTGGGCAGTGTATGCAATCGTCGAATGAGGGTGAACTACGTGCCCCATGGTTGGTCTGCACCAAGTGGGTGTGTGTTCAGTGGTTGCGGGGGGGGGGGGGGGGGCAGTAAACATTGCCCATCCGGTGCATGCCCTGAGGCTATTGCTGAAGGAGACAGTGGGTCAGAGGCCCAAAAAAGGTTTTGTGTACCTAAAACCGGCCGCAAATTTCCGGCCTCCGAAGAATACCAAAGGACACCGGAACCCGAAGAATGTGGCTGGACCGTCGCCAGCGCCCGGGTCCCGGTCCGTTGGTGCGGCCTGCCTCTCCCACCGCCTGCAGCACGCACGCCTTGAGTACGGGAGACGGGGAGGGCAGTGGGATGGCCCGCACGCCGGAGTCAGTCCGGCCGATGTGCTTTGCTCAGGAGTCGTGCCACAGGCCGAGTGCCGCACACACCGCACGTGCGCCTCACCTATCACCCCTTCCCCCCTGCAATTCCCCCCCCGACGCCCCGCGGCAGTGCGGCACACCTCTGTGCCCCCGCATCCTGCGGCACAAGGGCATGCGGATGTGGGAGACTGTAATACCCATTGCACGACCGTCAATACCGCCTGATGTGCAGAGGCAGGCTTCATTGACGCTTCAAGACACGCGCTTGTGTTGTGAGGGTGCGTTGTTGTGTGTCAGCCACGGTGGCGGATGGGAGGGGGGCTCGTGTGGTGGACAACGGGGGTGCTAATGCGCTGTGCCGGTGCTGTGCGCAAATGCGGCCGTTTGGGACCACCAACCGCGGGTAACTGCAGAGGGGCGTGGGCATATGCCACCAGAAAGGCACTTTGACACATGCATCTTCCCGGACGGTGACGTGTTGATACTGAAAAGACGTTTGTTAGGTCTGTTTTGAGGGCCATGTTGCTTCACGTTCACTGCCCCACTGATCCCATTCCGATGGTCTCTGTTCTGACTTCGGCATCACTGACCTCCATGGGCACAAGAGGCGTGTGTCCCATCGGGTGCGGACCGATCCTCAGGTCCGCGACCAGAGGCATGTACACACACTCTCTCGTACTGACACGGGCATGTGCATTGGCGCTAGCCTCTCGGGATGAGGGAGTGGGTGGTCGCAGCGAATCTGCGTTTGGATGTTTTTGAAGGGTGACAGCCTGTAGCATATCATGACGTATGGCATATCCTGTGACCAGTCCGACTCAGAACCCCTGGAGCCAATGCACCGACCGCCTGCCCCACTGTACATAGCTGTTGGATGTTGACAGCGGTTGTCAATGGCTGCTCCCTTGCCTTCCCTTTACGCACGTCCATCTACTTAGCGCCCGAGTACGGGCACCAGTTGCCTGGGCAGCCATGGGTTGGCTCCATAATGTTCCATTGGAGCCCCAAGTATTGGCATTGGCGCTAGGTTCTAGCAATGCAGGATTTCAGTGATGGTAGCGAATCTGGATCTTGATGGTCGTGAAAGGCCAGCGGTCAGTTTGTTGGATGTTGCACTGAGTGCTGCTCCACGTTGCAACAGATGTGCAACAGAAACGTGCCAAAGCCCATCTGCAATGTGTCTCACCGTGTCTACGAATTTGGCCCATCCTTTGCACCCTTGACGATTGATCCATTTATGATGATGGCAAGGGTGGTGGTTGGAAGTGGTGGGAGTGACATTTTGTGTTGTTGTATTCTCATATTTCGGTATTTCCAAGGTGCCTTGCAGAGAAGGGTTGCAGTCTAGTGCGGTGTACTTTAGGAACTTCCCAAGGTGAGGATAAACTTGGGGCTAGAGATAAGATACTAATATACAAAGGTAGCGCGCCAGGCATGCGCCTGGCAAACATTCCCCCTGTGTTCAAAAAGCGTGAATTCCAGCAGCATTTGGTGGGTCCACTGGGAAAGTGAGACGTGGTACATTAGGACGTAAAGAAGGTGCCCTCGTTTCACATGTGTTTTAACTGGACACAATGACAAAAGCCAATGGGTTTTCAAAATGTTGTCCTTCAGCCAAGTCCTGCTCAATCACAAAGTGGGCCGGGCCTCATGGGGCGTGCCCTACCCTCAAGCTGCCTGAACTGACCTCAGCCCGACCAAGAAAACAGTCGATAGCCACGAACGAGTGGCGAACTCAAGGCAACATTCGGTGCTGGTTGAAGCAGAACTGAGTGAGTCTGGCACAAGGCCGGGATCACGCGGGTCAGGGCCCACACAGGGTCCAGGCGATCCAGGGTCGCATTACGAGTATTCTCAAGGTAGGAGTAGAGGTGGCTGTAGCGGCTGCTGGGCCCAATTACCCAGGGCCATGCCCCCCTCCCCCCCACAAAGGGTTGAAGTGGAACTGAGTGAGCCCCGCATGAGGTCGGGGTCATGTGCGTTACTTCAAAACCCGACGTCAATGCCCCCCCCCCCCTTGGGGCAGCCGGGTCCTTTAATGACTGCTGACGACTTTCAATTCTGTTCTGGGTGTTGCTGCTGCAATCTCGCTCACTAGCACACAAACCAGCACAGCATTCCGAGCCCCGATGACCCAATGACCCGGGCGCCGAAGTTCAGGGCAAATGAGAATGGTACTTTTAGGATCAGAGCGACGAGGGGTCCGGACGAGTGATCACTGGTCCGTGATTCAGTGAACGCTTCTTTGACCTTTTTTGACCCCCAAATAACTTTCCGCGGGGTGCACACCAGAGTGCCCCCCCCCCCCCCCCAAAAACAAAAAATGGCCAAAATTTTGTCACTTTGCCTTTAAACCACCTAAAACAATAAAAAACGGCTTTCAGAGGGCAACAACGCTTGCAATGTGAAATGTAAAGTTACACAATGCAAGTAGCCAAATCTCTGGTAATACCAACCACGGTGTTAGCAGAGTTGTGCGAAAAATGCTTTGAGAATCACAAACAGGTGTCTGTGCAATAACACTTTTTTGTCCCCCCAAAATGGCCAAAAATCAGTCATTTTGCCTTAAAACCACCTAAAATAATAGAAAAACGACTTTTGGAGCGCAACAACGTCCGCACTGTGCCACAGATGACGCGGTTGTCGCTGCGGTTTGCTGGTCAACAGTGCGGTAGGAGGACAGGGCATGGGCTCCCGCTCCTGTTGGCCGCGGCCGCCACGGGAGTGGTCGGCCTGCGTCGCCCTCGCCTGTGGTCATTGGCTGCTGTGTCCTCCGCCTCCGATGGGGAGCCTGCAGGCCTGGGGCTCGACCGGGGTTCGGTGCGGGGGACGAACTCCGGTCGCGCACCCGCTGCGCTGGTCGCGCAGGTGGAGGAGCTCCGCGGTCGTTGGCTGGACGACTTGACGGGGCGCTTGCTGTCGCGACTGCAAGACACCGGCTACTGCGACCTGGACGAGGGGATGCGCGTGGCGGCGCGTCATCTTGAGGCCGTGATTGGCATCGGCCCGGACGAGCTGCAGGTGCTGCATCGGAATGCGGACTTGCCGACCTGCATTTACATCCCGGAAATGTCGGATTACTGTCGTGTGTTGGGGTCGCCGGCTGATGACCTCGTGGGGGACGAGGCATGGCCCGTGGCGCGCAAACGACTGCTGGCGTGGGACGGGGTGCGGTCTGAGAGGAGCTGTTCCTTCCCGGACTTGAGGAGTTCGATGCCAAACAGGTCTACCGCGACGAGTTGGCCGCCCGTCGCCAGTGCCTGGACGCAGTGGCACGTCGGGCCGAGAGTCTGCTGTTTGAAGGGACCTCCAATCACCCGGACAACCTGTTTGGAGAGTTCGCACCGCTCGAAGAGTGTGCGTGTCGTTGGGATCAGATCGAAGAGTGGGCACGGGTGTGGGCAGCGGTGCAGTGGCACCTCGTGGGATGGGTGTGCTCCCCGGCGGAGCTGCAGGCGCGCGCGTACTTCCCGGCGCTGCAGGGCAGTGCGGACAAGCTGCTGAAAGTGGCGGAGATCTTGGAGCAGCGCGAAGACAGTGCGGTCCGGAAGAACGTGCTCCAACACCGCGATTGGTGGAACGACCTGGACCACAGCACTGCGTTGGAGAAGCTTAAGGATATCGTGGCGTACTCCCTCACTCTACTGCCTGGCATCGGGGAAGGATATCGTGACTCGCTCATCTGGGCCGGTGTGCGTGATCTACGGGCGCTTGCTCGGCCGGATGAGGGGCAGCAGCGGGCACTTCTGCCGAAGCTCCCGGGATTCAACGCCGCGATGCTGCACGAGTTTGTGAAAGAGGCACAGGCGTTTGTAGAGCTGCCGCCGCTCGCGCCCGCTGGGGCAGGTCCGCAGTCGTCGACAATCCTGAATGGACGGCGCGAGGCCGTTGCTCTTGACGTCCGGTCCGACGACAAGGTCCCGGAGGATGGCAGCGCGGCCCCTTTGCCAGAGCCGCGAGAGAAGTTGAGTGTTTTTGTTCCCGAGGTCCAGCGGCGGGCACATCGTCGCGCAACCGAGACGGCCTCCGCCACCGTAGCCGATCTGGTTGCGGAGTGTGTGGCACAGCTCCGCGATGGCGAGAAGGATCGGTGGCTGCGCCTCGTGGCCGAGCGTTATGGGCCCCAAGTGCAGGAGAGCCTGAGCGGAGGCGGCGACGGGCGGGATCTCACGGACAGTCTGGGCGAGGGGATGCATGTCGCTGTTCGCAATCGGCAGACAGTGACCGGCATCGACATGGACCTACTGAACGCACTGCATCACAGGGGGACTTGCATCGGTGAGGAGCTTGTGATGGGCACATCTCGGAATCCTTGTTATTCTAAGGGCCAATCTGATCGGTACCAACTGTTGCAAGCCAGCCTGGGACCTCTGACTGCTGAACAACGTCGACGCCATTACACAGGGCTGGAGTTGTTGCGGCATCGATTGCTGACGTGGGTCGCGGTCAAGCGCGGGAGGGACTTGTTTATTCGTGGGCTCGGGGGCTTCGACATCAAACACGTGCTCGATCATACGATGCTCCTTCGCCGCTCGTTCATGGAGCAGGTGGCACGTCGCGCCGATTACGGCCTGTCGGCAGGTCCAGCAACCGGGACCAGTTATGCCTTTTCTTTCCGAACGCCGTCCCGCAGATTACTGCAGCTGTCTGCGTTTGCGCGGTGGCACCCTGCGGGTTGGTTGCCTTCACCGGCGGAGCTGCAAGCGTATGCCTACTTCGACGCATTGCGGGGCAGCCCCACGAAGTTGCAAAGGGTTATGAAAATCCTCTCGCTTCCCGAAGGCAATGTGGTGCGGGCACACCTGATCCGGCACCGCTGTTGGTGGAACGACCTGGAACACGCCAATGCCTTGGATGAGCTTGACATGACGCACCGTGTCGGGCAGAGGCCCCCGCTGTGGCCTGAGGGCGGTGAAGGGCTGCATCCGAGGCGACTGCTGCAGGTGCTGCGAAGGGCGCGATCATTCGGTCCTCATGTCCGTTTTGACTTCCTCAAAGACCTGATTGACGGCGCTGTGGAGGCCGATGGACAACAGCTGCGGGTACTCCGGGACTCTGACAGCGTGAGGGACGTTGCAGAGCGGCTCCGCAACTGCGCCCCGTATTATATCGGGAGGTGTGCAAGAGGGGCATACATCCTCGTGGCTCTGTTTGACGCCAGGGGCCGTCCCAAGGCTCTTGGGGGGTACCAGCGGCAAGGGTGGCGCACGTGGTCTGTCGATCAAGTCGTCGGGCACAACAACACGGATCCTGCCTCGAACGTGCTACAGATGTTCACGGTATATGTTGCCGTTGTGCAGCGGTGGGAGGACCAGCGAAGGCCGGCAGATCCGACAACAGCCCCAGTCCCTGTGTAGAGTTGTGATCCTTCCAGAGAATCCAGCGGATCCAGAGCCGTTGTGAAGCCGTGGGAGGACCAGCGGGGCAGGCACAAGCACAGGCACCCGCAGGGGCAACGGAGGAGGTAGCGGCCTCGGCGAATCCGACCACCGCCCCTGAGTTTGGTCAATTTGGTGAGTGACGTTGGCGCTATCCCCGAGTGAAGTTGTGATACTCCCCGAGCCGCCGGATGATGCGAACATCGCGCCCCCGTCCCTTCCTCGGCCTCTTCATTGTGGTCAGGCCTCCGAAGAATACCAAAGGACACTGGAACCCGAAGAATGTGGCTGGACCGTCGCCAGCGCCCGGCGCACTCTCTGAGGCATTTCTCTAGATGGGGTTCTGTAGTATGTTTCTCTTTTAGTGTGTGGGACCCATAGAAAGAAGCCACGCGGACTGGGGGCATTAATGGGTGTTCGTGCAGGGGGAGGGTAGTGGAGATGAAGCGCCCTGGTATGTGTACATGTATATGGGGTTGCACGGGTGAGATGGATGTGTGGCAGGGTTGGTACCATACAGTACGTGTACCGTTCGGTATCGATACCATACAGTACTCCGGTGTCCTGTATGGTATCGCCTAGCCCCAATGAAGACCCAGTAGGCACCACTAAATGTCCGCTGAATCCTTGGTTTTACGATATATTTGAGCTGATTCCAACAACCAAACTTTTGTCCCAAAAACACCAGAAAATTTCAACAAATATTTGTTACCACAGACCTGCTTTTAAATGTTTCTCAAAACACCCTGCAAATGATTCACACCTTAAATTGTTTGCTTCCCTTTTATGCACTACCCTGCCTGAAGTTCAGCCAAAAAGAAAACGTTTCTTAAAACACCGTGCAAATGACTTTTCAGCTCTACCCTGTCTTGCCCTGCAACTCAGACACAAAGAATACTTTAACGTCGACTTTACTGCACACTGTCTTCTTCCTGGTCCAGCGGTAAGCGTGGGCCTTGAAAGAGGGGTCCCAGGATTCAACAGAGCTAAACAAAGGCAAGGCTACACATCAGGATATCAATACACACATGCATGCCACGCCTCAGGGTTGATGGAGGCACAGAGGCCAAAGTCAAATTTACAGATCCACTCATTGCATGTGAATGACAGGCACACGCACGTGACACACACTGAAAACAAGACTTCTGGCGAATACAACTGGAGGCAGACGACGCTTATTTACCTTGGCGCTTGGGCGCAGCGCGGAGGTCGCCCCAGGCAGTGCTGCGTCGCCCTGACTTCACGCGTCGCCCTGACTTCACGCGCCGTGCGCGCAGTGCTGCTTCGCTCTGATTCTACGCTCAGTGCTGCTTCGCCTTGACTTCACGCGCAGTGCTGCTTCGCCTTGACTTTACGCGCAGTGCTGCTTCGCCTTGAGATCCCGCGCAGTGCGCGCAGGGCTGCTTCGCCCTGATTCTATGCCCATTGCTGAGGCTTGCACGTTGGTGGACGCATCACTGGAGCATGAGGCTTGCGCTTGCACAGGGAGAGGGGCTGAGGCCCAAACATACACGCCGCTCGTCAGTAGGGTGGTCATCACGCTGATCGCTGCAAGCTTCGGCGACGGGTTGCTTCATTTGGGCTTGGCGTCGGTGGAACTTTTCTGACGCGGTTTTGAAGGGGTCTCCCAACTTCTTTTCCCCCACTCCTTTGACGTCTTCGTGTTTTCTGGATTTCACCGTGGTAGAATTCGTCACGTTTCGCTCCAAAAATTCACGGACAAGGCACATGGTAGCACAGGAAGCACCAGCAGCAGCAAATTGGTACCGCACACGCCTATTTGTAGTTCCGCAGCTTCACTCATCAGTTCTCCCACTTCTGACAAGCTCGGCATGGCCAAAAAGTTCCATGGCCTTTGCCGCCCATGACACCACTGAGCTAAAAGCAAAATACAGAGATGCAATGTGCATAAATCCAAAATTAATAATACAAACACGTGTTTTTCGCAATATTTCAATTCATCTGGCAATT
Source organism: Eutreptiella sp. 'Long Island Sound 2002' (assembly GCA_964036045.1). Classification (NCBI taxonomy): domain Eukaryota; phylum Euglenozoa; class Euglenophyceae; order Eutreptiales; family Eutreptiaceae; genus Eutreptiella; species Eutreptiella sp. 'Long Island Sound 2002'. The sequence goes on from OZ038392.1 coordinate 7,828,570, forward strand.
TTCCGTCTAGCGTGCGCGCGTGCTGCAATGCGGTGCCTGTCTGCGGCACCATCTGTACTACGCACGTACTGTGCGGTATTAATACCAGACGGTACGCGTTCGCGGACGGTACGCGTTCATGAACGGCGTACGGTACCAACCCTGATGTGTGGACCAATAAGGCTACACCTTCTTTGCGCGAGGGTGTGCTGTGTAGTAGGTGGTAGCCCCAATATTTGGCCACGCGTTGGTGCTGTCTTATGTGTGAGGTGGAGCTGGGCCGAAATTCCTGGAGTGATATAGTATGGGGCTGGGGGAGAAAGCCACTGAGGATGTGGCATAATCTATTTGGGGTTATTTCCATGCCCCCTACGTTGAGTTGGGCAAAGGTGAGGGTAGGGTACGTTTGTTTGACGAGAGTGTTGGGGTCGGGCGGCGGCAAGGGGGGCGGGGGATGTGCCTCAAAGGGTGCAGGGCAGGTGGTCCCATTTTTGTCAGGAGCAGGTGGGGGGTGTTTTATATCGAGTAACTTCGTAATCGCACACACGAGGTAAAGGAGTATCGATGCGGCGACGTATGGACACTTCCAAACAATGGATAAATTGTGTCTTACTCCAATGAGCACGCCAGCAGCATGATGGAAGTTCCACGGTAGCCCATGTTTCACTAAGGCGGTGCGCAATGCGGAGTATGTGTGTACGTGTATACCTTCTTCAGCGAGCAACGCGGACGTTCGGACGGGGAGACTCCCTCGACCTCGACCCTTTGTTGACTCTTGAAGCTCATCTGTACATATGGGGGCATTGGGCAAGGGAGTGGGGTCATGGCAGGGAGGGTGCGTGTAGAAAAGACCCATCGCTCAAGCAGGCATCCAAAACTGGGCTATGAGACCTTGGGGGAATTCCAGAAGGCACTGGGGAGACAGGTCCTACGGACTGAATGTTGGGCAGATTCAGTGGCTGTAGTGGGGCATCGCCAGCTGCGGCGAACAGATTTTTGGCATTGAGCACTGGGGGGGGCAAATTCGAAAGTGAGATCGCTTTGAGTCGATCTGCTATAGTCTCCGTAGTGTCGTTGTCACCGGCATCGGAGAAGTAGACAGGCCCGGGCAAGGTGGCTCCATAAGAAGCACGTGCAGATTGGTCAGATTGGAATTTAATCAGGAGACTTCCTGATTGTTGGAAGAGCTGATGGCTGTCCACCGGCCCAAAGGTGGCAGCTGACCTAAGAATCTCAGGCACGGCGAATGTTGGCGGAAACCGCGCTAGTGTGTATGGTGGGGCGACTGTCCTGTTCACTTCCTGTGCCTGAAGCCGCTGCTGGGTTGTGGCACACATGACAATCATTTCACCAAGGTTCTCATCGCAAACAAATCATATTTATTCAAAAGTACAATAAAAGAGAATTTTTTCCTAAGGGACGCATTCATGCATATGGCGTCTCTTATCTCCGGTGACAGCATCTTTTTCCTTTTTGGACCACCTTTCACATACTGGGGTTGGTGTGTGATGATGAGTGATGTGGGCTTAACAGATTCATGCAGCAGTCCCAAAGATATCTTCATTTCTTCAAGTGCGTCCTGTTCTTCCCAAAAACGGGCCAAGACATCCAAGGGCACGTGAAAATCAAAAATTTTGTACCCATCTGGGTTCTCTTTGGCCGGGATGGGCCAGTGCTCTTTTGTTATCCTAGGGGCAATGATATCCCTGAGTACTGTGGACGTGTCGTCCAGGCTTAGCCCGTTCAACATTAACATCAAGGGCAACGTGCCATTGATGTTCCACGTGACCTCCGTTCCCTCACAATCCAAAATAACGTTTGTGGGTACATCAATTCGTAATTGATACAGGGACGGTTGGGGGCTATAAACTGCTCATTCGTTTTTGGGGTCCGGGAGCCGTGGGAAAAATTCAACCGTTTTGGCTACATGCTTTTTTGGCAAGGGGGCGGCTGTAAGGTGCATCAATATAAAAGGGTGGTCCAATGGGCATGTTTGCTCAGCAATGAAATTGGTAGCGGGGTCACGACTTGCAAGATGCATGATGGGACACACAACAGATAGATATAAAAAAGACGGAGCCGGTATAAGATCAATGCGCCGGTCAAGCAAGGTACCAAAATTGACATCGGCAACATTGGATCTTGAGCTATAGGCAAGCCACACATTGGTTGATTTGTTATTTTTTTTGGAGAGACGGAGCAAGGCAACCACTTGTTTTATGATGGTTTTGTGAGAGTAGAATGGTGGATCATCGTCGAAGGGAGCAAATGACGGAAGTATGATGAAAACGGTGAGTCCCGCAAATTTATTCCACTCCAAGGTGGGCATATCTGCGAGGGAAAAAGATCGCAAAAAACCCGGATATGCCATACCGTCGCCGTAAATTAGGATTTGAGGGGCGGGCTTTAACGATGCTAAAAGATTGGGGGGCGGGAGTGGAGACGTATCGTGGTACACAAGGGGGACCGTCGTAAAGATGTCTACCTTGGGGAAGCGTGATTGCGCACGCACGGGAATTTTACCTGTTTGGACATCTTTATTTAGGTCACGTGACTCAGAAAAGCCCGTGGGGAGGACACCGTGTTCTTTAAACGATGGGTTGACGATGAGGGCCCGTGGATTGATTGGATTGGGCGGCAATGGGGCACAAAACTCGTTATTTGATGTACAATCCGGCTCTTTAGTCTTTGGAAACCAATCTTTTTGAGGCGTGAGGAAAGCGTCACGTAATACCTTTTTATGGTGTTCTTGTGCATCGTTTGGGTCATCCATATTGGCGTCATCTACAAGAGACAGTGAAGGGGAAGGAGCACGGTGATCAAGATCCACATCTATAGGCGGGTTACCAAGCTCATTATTGGTACCATTTTTTTCTCGTTCTTCAACCTCATGTTCATCCTCATGTTGAGGGTTGCTTGTATTTTTTTCTTCGTCTTTTTTTTGATCGCCCAGGCTTACGGCAAGCTCCGGGGTCGCGTTAAGGAATGAACTTGAAATAGACGGAGGCAAAGAGCGGTTAGGAGAGGTAAGGGCATCAACCGCATGTTGGTTTCGGATCATGGAAGAAATTAGTTTCCCAAAGTTGTCTTTGGGTTTTGGCTTAGCCTTGGTAGAGGACTTGGTGGTGGGGGAAGTGGCTCTCAAAGTAGACGCTTTTTTTTGTCTTCACGTTTTCCCCTTGGTTTCACGGTATCTGTCTGTTTTTTTTGCATCTCAGACGGCATCGAATGCGCCCGCGGGCGGGAAGGGAGAGCATGCAACGGGGACGGTAGCATGGAAGCCGAATGGGCCTCAGAAGGTGCATTTTGCTCGTGATAATCGGACATGGGTCAGAATCTCGCGATTTTTGCAAATTATGAAAGAGTAGGACAAAAGCACATTCTGCGAGTGCTCAGCCATCTGCTCCGGTCTTGTTGGCATTCTTTACCGTTCTTTGCTTTCTGCTTTGTTTTGCAGGGTTTGCCTCAGGAATGTGGATGATTCGTCCCTAGGAACTGCATTTCTGCCTCCCCTCCCCACCCCTGGCTTCGTGTTCTCTTAGTTTTACCAAAATCTCACGTTTTACCTGGCCATCTAAAAAAAAGATTCTGCCTTTGTGACGTTTTTACACATGCGAATGACTTTTTTTTTAGATTTCGGGTTTTGTCCGAAACCTATTTTTTAGTAGGGAATCTTGTTTTTTAGATGCGAAATCTTTTTTTTTAGATGTTTTTGCTCATTTTTTAGCTGTTTTTGCTCATTTTTTAGCTGTTTTGACTTAAATTTTAGCACTTTTCTTATATTTTAGCGCATCTAAAAAAACGATTTCGCATCTAAAAAAAAAGATTACCCCTCACCCTGGTTGTGGGTATAAAACCACCCCCAAATGGGGGATAAAACCAGCCCCAACCTCCGTTTTGGCAGTTTTTGACCCCTGGGGTGGTTTTATGCCACTTGGGGGTGGTTTATCCCCCCTTTTGGGGGTGTGGTTCTATCCCCTCATAGGGGTGGTTTTATCCCCCCAAGGGGGTGGTTTCATCCCCCCAATGGGTCATTTGGGGGGGGGTATTGCCCCTTTGGGATGATTTTGTCCCCCCTTTTCAGTGGTTTTATCCCCGCATTGGGTGGGTTGGTGGGGGGGGTTGTCACCTTTTTAGGGGCAGAGGGGTATGGCCGATCTCTATGTTAACCTAGAACCATAGTACCGGAATACAAGTTTGGGTATGGAAGTAGGAGAGGTGATGGAGGGTGAGGGAACGACATATGGTTTTACACTCACTGTTTTATTTCAAGTTGCTCTTTGTATATGCGGTATAGGATGTCTGAGCTGGCAGGCGACAAGTTTACAAAGGGGGTCTGAGATCGGATTTCAGACATGGTTTGGGTTTGCTATTAATCCAGTTCAACATGCATTGCTTTTTTGGCAGCATTGCTCAGACTGCTTTCATTTGCTGCGTTGTTTCATTTGTTGCTTTGGTGGCATAAAACCACCCCTGGGTGGTTAAACCACCCCGGGGTGGTTTTATCAGCCCGAAGGGGGTGGTTTTAACAAGGGGGGTGGTTTTATTCCCCCAAAGGGGTGGTTGTATCCCCCCAAAAGGGGTGGTTTTATCCCCCCAAAGGGGTGGTTTTATCCCCCCAAAGGGGTGGTTTTATCCCCCTAAAAAGTGGGCATTAAACCACTTGGGGTGGTTTTAAGGGTGGTTTTATCCCCCATTTGGGAGTGGTTTTTTGCCCGGGACCACCCCTCACCCTTGGGGTCCGTAAACCCATGTTCACGGCCCCTACCCATCTCTATGCTGCACGAGCGTTGCCTGGGCCATAGCGCTGTTTACTGCAGCCCACCCTGAACACAAACACGTGCCGTTCATGCTGCTGCCCAATCTTCCCCATTTTGTGCACAAAGGCTTGCTCAAACAACATGGGTTATGTTTCGGGAGCACTTGTTGCTTTAGAGCACATGAAAATTGACAGGAGGCAACATGCACCAAAACTATGCGCATGGGAAACTCCATTTCAAAGGTGAGGATACATGAGGATATTCCCTATTTGATGAGGGTTTTTGTCCTCTTTACAAATCACCCTTCACATACAACCCCGGGAGTGAAATCAGAGGGAGTCACACATAATGAGCAAAATGGGGGAAAATGGTAAAAATGGCCCAAAAAGTGTGGTCACACCAGCTTTCATATATATTGGTACAATTAGAATTGACTAGAACCCAACTAACCCAAGGTAGCCCAACACGTCAAGTCCCCGGGTCGGTAAACCCATGTTCACGGCCCCTACCCATCCCTATGCTGCACGAGCGTTGCCTGAGCCATAACGCTGTTTACTGCAGCCCACCCTGAACACAAGCACGTGCCGTTCATGCTGCTGCCCAATCTTCCCCATTTCGTGCACAAAGGCTTGCTCAAACAACATGGGTTATGTTTCGGGGGCACTTGGTGATTTATAGCACATGAAATTTATAAGAGGCAACATGCACCAAAACTATGCGCATGGGAAACTCCAATCCAAAGGTGAGGATACATGAGGATATTCCCTATTCGATGAGGGTTTTTATCCTCTTTACAAATCACCCTTCACATACAACCCCGGGAGTGAAATCAGAGGGAGTCACACATAACGAGCAAAATGGGGGAAAATGGTAACAATGGCCCAAAAAGTGTGGTCACACCAGCTTTCATATCTATCGGTACAATTAGAGTTGAATACAACCCAACTAACCCAAGGTAGCCCAACACGTCAAGTCCCCAATGAGCGATTTACATTGACTAAACGAGCCTCGTAACAATTTTTAACACGGCAAAAGTTGAGGCACGCAAAAAGGTAGAATATTGGCAATATTGGCCAAAAGTACGTAGTTCAAACTAAGGTACCTTGTGAAGTTGTCGATATGACCTATAGTCAAATTGAAGGTACCATAGTACTACTTTACAAATGTACTTAGTTTTTTTTTTCCCACGGCGTTGGCCGCCACCCATAACGTCATCATCATTGTCCCATTGTGCATGTCACACCGTCATTACCGTATGTACATTTAAGTATGTACAGTAACCCCACTTGGAGGTGGTTCTGGTGGTGGCCTGAGCTGAAAAAAATCCCAGAGGGAAGGAGAGAAGAATGGTTGAGGTGGTGGCAATGTACTTAGTTTGGGTTGGGTAGTTCATACATACCAAGAGAGATCCAACAGCCAAATGAACACATGCCAAAAAGTCCATATTTGCTTGTGCGTCAACTTGACGGACATATAGAGAATAGACCACGGGGCTGGAAAAATGAGACAACAATTGACAATCACGTAAGTGGTCTCTACTTTGCATATTACTTTGCTTGAGCGTCCGATTCACCATGGGCTTCGCGCAATACTCGAAGCAAAATACGCATTTTGCCTCAAAATTGCGAAAAAATACGCACGAATAATAAACACGCTTGTACTAAGATTATCAAAGCGCGGATACAATGTTGAATTAAGACGTATTTCAAAAAACTTCTCGGGCGTTTGGTCTTAGGCACACCATGCTCGTACACTCTTTCAGGCACACCATGCTCGTACACGCTTTCAGTCGTGCACACTCACAATGCAACGGAGCTAGTATTTGACTACGTAAAGACCTCATGTAAAAACATGGTGTGTAGAAACTCGCTTTTGAATATACATAGCACAAGAAGGGAATAACGGTAGAAGCAGTATACCCAACCTATAACAGCGTCACGGCGCACACAATGGAACATGGAGGAGGAGTGAAACTCTCATTGGCGAATTTAATGGGGCCAGAGTTCCAGCAAGATGGCTAAACTAAAGAAAAACCTTGCGCGTCGATCTTCTGCTATACCTGTTGTTGCTTAGCTCATCTTAGAGAGGACAAAAAGACCTCTTGATCCATGTATTCAAATCTCTTAGAACCTACCACAATCTAGAGATATTCCGCAGAACAAAACGCCACGCGCAAAGGCGACATTTAGCGCATTTTCAAAGGGAAACCGAAAATGGGTTAGAATTGGATATAACGGCTCAAAATAGCACCATTGTATAGAAATAAAAAATATTGATTTTGTACTTTAAAAAGGGCATCAAACAAGACGCCAAAAAAGGTTTCGTCTTCTCAAGCTTCATTACTCATCACAAACGGGCCGCAAAGGCGACATACCACAACGACAACAACATATGGAGAATTGGATATAACGGCTCAAAATGTCACCATTGTATAGAAATAAGAAATATTCATTTTGTAATATAAAAAGGGCATTAAACAAGTCGCCAAAAAAGGCTTCGTCGTCTCAAGCTTCATTACTGATCACAAACGGGCCGCAAAGGCGACATACCACAACGACAACAACATATGGCCATGCTATGGTGTGTACGGATGCCAATGAATGGCTGTTTTATGGACAGCAATGTTTGTGAAATGTGCTCTAAAATCGAGGGTCATTTCACATTTCACATGCGCTACCAGTGCCACTTGTTGCGTTATTGTACAGAACTCTGATCCCGATTGGCAAAACGAATGGATTCGCAGGGTGGCTGCTCAAGCAATTTTTTGTGTTGCCCACCAAATAGTAGGGCTATTTCTGTAGCATTGATCTGGGATAAGGAGGAAATGGCTACGTTGATTTTCAAAGTGTTGTAGGTCAATCTTTGCAAGAAACTATGTTAAACTTTTCCCATGACGTTTTGAAAAACGCTAATGTTTCCTGGTATGCTCGGTGAAAGAAGAATTTTATTTCATGTGATTTAGGTTGGCAACAATGACACATTTGGAGTTTTTTCGGATTTTAGGTCAAAATCATTTTTCAAAAAACTGTTTTTTCACAAAAAAAATTTTGAATTTTTTTTGTATTTGATTTTTTTTCGTTTTTTTTGTGGCGCATAAAATCATAGGTGACTGCCCCAGCTTCCCACCGTGCCATCGTCCTACACAGTGTAATACCATGAATGCGCCCACGCGCTGGACTAGGTACCCATAGGGTTGGATCAGTCCGAGGCCACCTTGGAAGGCCCTTGAGTAGGCAAGCATGCACAGGAGAGCCCGTAATACCACGCTTTGACAAATTGTCCTAGAAGCTTTGCTCGCCCTATGATACAATCTGGTGTCCTATGAGAGAAGGAGAGGGCAAACAAGGCAATACAATAGGTTAATAGACATGTAAACGTACTTAAGTACCAAACCATATCCGAAGGTTAAATCTTTAGGGAAAATCGCACTAATTGTAATAAGCTAGTCCCTAAGGGGGCAGAGCAACTAGCTCATTATCGAAACTTCCGGCTATCCATAAGTTAAATGGTTGGTTAGATGGGGAGGACCAAGACAAAGATTCAATGCAAAAAATAACTTCATAAGTTAATTGGTTGGTGAGATGGGGAGGTATACCAATACCATACCAATACCAAAAATTACCAATGCAACGAAGCAATGCAAAATAAGGACAAATGACATGAAAATGGTTCGAATGAGCATGAATGAAAAAACATTTTGAGTCAACAAAGGTTTAAAAGAAATTGAAAAATGAAGGTTGGTTAACTACAAATGAGTATTCAGCCTACAAAGCCCCTAGAGGGGGGGGGGGGGGCATGGTCGCAACCTAAACTGCTACCATGTAATAAGCTACATGGTATGAAAAAGAAAAGCGAAGAGCAATCAGGCACCAATCCAAAATTCACTATGGGGGAGGGGGACAAGGATCTTACCTACGAAGCTACCATGTAATAAGCTAGTCCCTAAGAGGGCAGAGCATCTAGCTGATTATCTAAATTCCCGTCTAGAGAGGAGTCTTCTAAGACTCCTACCCAATCCGGGGCGTAGCCTAGGGGCTCATGACTAAGCTACACAAATAAAAAGAAATATAATTTAAAAATAAAATCCCAAATCCCTTAAAATACTAAACCTAAACCGAAATCCCTACACACACACAGCGCAAGTGCAAAACACCATGATCACCATTCTCCTTGAGTCCGCTGGCTGCCAGACTTTGCCACCGGACTTGGTTCCTTGCTTGGCTTAGCCATCGCGAAGCGGACTCATGGTGGGGGGTGGCTCACCAACCCTCATGTCTAAGAGACAATGAAAGTATGAGCACATACACTTTGCACTACTACACTTAACATTACACAAACATGCATGACACGCACATGGCTAACACTAACAATCACAAAATCTGACCAAAACGGAAAATTGTCACCTCAGAACGACCTGTTAACACCGTAACATCGGCACAAACCTAAAACTGACAAATCTATGTTAACATCCTACAGAACTAAATGGAATCTACTTTCAGACTAACACTGAACAGGCGACAACGACAAAATCCAGCACAGCGCGATTTCAAGCGCGCGCACACACACACACAACAAATACACGGAAAATACAACTCTAAATCTAACACTTAAATAATGAAATTTTATATACCTATATAAAACTACAACAATTACGCACGCATCTGACCCATTGCTGAAGCCTGAATTGCAATCTGGCCTGAATTGGACGTGCTTATACACTAAATCAGGGCTCCACGGGCCCTGCAACCTGTGATTCAGGTCGTCGACGAGTGTCGTCCCCAAGAACTGTCCTATGGTCAACGGGTCTAAGTCAGTTTGGGGTCATAACAGGGTTAAACCAGTCAAACATAGTCAAAAACATGTTGAAAACAAGGTTACAACTTGAAACATGGGTCTCCCCCCATGCGCCAGCCTAGGGGCCTTAAGGCAATCTGGCGCCATATGCTATTGTTCTTGAAAACCTACAGACATATACTGAATATCCCCCATAGGGGAGGGAGTGGCCATCACTTCAGGCCACCAGGAGAAAATTGCCAAGTTAGTGCATTTTTAAGAAAAATGCCATATTGTACCCCTCTTTGGGGCGGGGTATGGACACCACTCCACACCAACCACTAACCAGGGCATACGATGTAATATTCATGGCCGGTCAGTTGCTCGTTGTAGGTCGCTCAAGGATCTGGGATTGACGGAGACATGCGTGCATGTTTGAGTGCATGTGTCGCAACTGTTGGGGCCACCAATTTTTTGGAGATCTACTTTTGCTCTGGGATGCCCCGGGTGAAATACAAAGCGGCCTAGAGGGAAACATTTTCAGGGGTTTGAGGAGGGCAATGGGTCAGAACAAAAAAGGTGCACATGAGCTCTGACAATGAGGACCGTGGCATGGTACTGTTTTCAAAAAATGAAAACTCTTACCTTTTTGTGAAAGAGGTAAGAGGTTTTAAAAAGGTTTTCTCGACGAGTTTGTAAAAGAAACCGCTTGAAAACCAAAAGGGTTTCCTTTTTTCAAAAGAGGTACCTTCTTAAACCAACTTACCCCCGAAACATGTGCCATGCCCTAATGAGGTCTCAGTTCCCCATGCCAATACATTCCGAGGCACTGTGTATTCCTTGACTCTATCCACTCCAGCCAAGTACAATTTGAGCAGCCTGGCAAAGCGAATGGCTTCTTGAAATTTTCGGCGTTGGACTCATGGCTGCCTCAAGGTCCTGCTGCAAAAAGTGCCCTGTGCCTGTAGGCTTTAGGTACCTATAATGAACTTGGGCTTTCTTAACGAGGCTTTGATATTTGTTCCTTGCTTTTATCTTTCTGGGAAACACCCTGAGATTTCTTCAAAGCCCTTCAGACTTTTTCAAAATCCGTACTTTGCCGAAACCCTTCATGAAAACCCTCGTAACCCAACAGCATGCATACAACTCGATTCAACATCCTTTTTGTGATACTCCTCCATCCCATCGTCCTTTGAGCTGCCTGAACTTTGCCACCAGGCCTTGGTTCCTTGCTTTGGCTGAGTGATTGCTCGGGGACTCACTGTTAGACACAAAAGCACAGTCAAATCAGAGGCAAAAAGACAATCTAAATTTCATAGTTAAAATCTCAGAACACTTGAATAAAATCCCATCTCCTGCAGTGCTTCCCGCACACGTGTTCCCTTTCCCTGCCGCGCGGGACTGCCGCTCGCAGTCCTATCTCACTGCCACAGGGAAGTCAATGCAGACAGTGCCAAGGGCCACAAAAGAGGCATACAGCCCTGTCTCATTACACGGAGTAATCTTTTTTTTTAGATGCGAAATTTTTTTTAGATGCGCTAAAATTTGAGAAAAGTGCTAAAATTTAAGTCAAAACAGCTAAAAAATGAGCTAAAACAGCTAAAAAATGAGCAAAAACATCTAAAAAAAAAGATTTCGCATCTAAAAAAAAAGATTCCCTACTAAAAAATAAGATTCCAACAAAACCTAAAATCTAAAAAAAAAGTCATTCGCATGTTTAAAAACGTCAAAAAAGCAGAATCTTTTTTTTTAGATGGCCAGGTAAAAAGTGAGATTTTGGTAAAACTAAGAGAACACAAAGCCAGGGGTGGGGAGGGGAGGCAGAAATGCAGTTCCTCGGGGCACCCCACCGGACGAATCATCCACATTCCTGAGGCGAACCCTGCAAAACAAGGCACAAAGCAAAGAACGGTAAAGAATGCCAACAAGACCGGAGCAGATGGCTGAGCACTTGCAGAACGTGCTTTTGCAGTAAACAGTACATTACGTGAAGATGATGTAACCCACTTGATGGCGTCGGGACATGCCACTGTGCAACTGATGCACAAGACGCCTTCCTTGTGGAGAAGGGCTAAAATGCCGTGGATTTTTGGAAATGCCAAACAAATACAGAAGCAGCATCCCTCCCTGTGTGCACCTCAAGATATTTGAAACGAGCAAAACTTGAGCATGAAATTATGGGCAAAATTGTGCACCCACTGAGTAGTGGTTGAAAACAAGCTCTACGAGGCAATGCCACTCGGCTTTGTGCGCCGAATAATGCCTCTAAACAAAGTTTGAGCAAGCAATCTGAACGTTGGGACTGACTGGGCAGACAACAAAGGCTGCAAAAAATGAGCATATAATGCAGGAACGGATGTGTTGAATGCAGGTTTCTCAGGAGTTGATCACTATGGCTGGCAGACACTGCAGCACAGGCACGTGGGTGGCACAATGCACTGCAGAAGAAATGCGCAAAAAAAAACTGTGAAAAAACCTCCCTGTAAACAAAATCTGAGCAAGGAATCTGGAACTGGGGACTGACTGGGCAGACTGCCAAAGCTCCAGAAAATGAGCATACAATGCAGGAACGGATGTGTTGGGATGCAAATGTCCCAGGAGTTGATGACTATGGCTGTTAGACACTGCAGCAATGTACAGGAAGGTGGGTGGCACTTTGCAGTGCAGAAGAAATGAGCAGAAAAAACCTGGCTGGATCACTCTGCGTCTGAAAAGAGGTCCCCACTCAGCAACCACGACACACTGCTTGTGTGGACAGGCAAACAGTGGGGATCACTGTCATTCTTCTTCCATGTACTGACCACACACAATCTGCGTTGCAAAGCTCCCAGAAGTTGATCACTATGGCTGTCAAATGCTGCAGCAAAGCAGGGGCAGCTGGGTGGCACAATGCACTCCAGAAGAAATGAGCAGAAACAACCTGGCTAGATGTAGTCCCTTCCTCAAACCCGAGACCTTGGTTCCCCGGAAACATGCAATTGTGCACATGGGCTCTGGCCAACATGGCCAAGTACTCGGCTTTACAAAATGCAGGCATGACCTACCAGACAACCTCAGTCTGCTCCATAGGAGACTTGGAACATTTTGAGAAATGAAAATCTACATTTAAAACCAAACACATGACACCAAGGATGGTGCCCATCACATGCCATTGCACACTCAGGAAACTAGGCAAAAAAGGGCAATTTTGTGCGATTTGGTGAAAAAATCTCGGGGGGGGGGATGTTTCTTCCTTCGAGAGGGGGTAGCCAGGGGGGCCATGTTTCTTCTTTTGAGACGGGGGGGGGGCATTGGCATGGCGGGTCCATTGGCATGGGGGGTCCATTGGTATGGGGGGCAGGGGTTGGCTTGATGCAGTAGCACTCCTTGTAACCCCCCCGTGCAACTTTTTGGGACATACATGATGATCATGTAAAAATCTTTTTTTTTAGCGCGCAATCTTTTTTTTTAGAACGGAATCTTTTTTTTTAGCGCGCAATCTTTTTTTTTAGCGCGGAATCTTTTTTTTTAGCGCGAAATCTTTTTTTTTATGCTAAAAAATAAGATAAGTGCTAAAAATTAAGATTTCGCATCTAAAAAAAAAGCTTGGACCTCATTACACTCCCCTCACTATTCACAAACCATGACAGGTACGGAGTGGGCTTGTAGAAAAAGACCACTAAACATTGGTTGTCCTCCAACCAATGATTACAACAGTCGCGTGTTTTTTGTTGACAACTCCACCGGAGTTGGCACTGCACATTGGAGACTGCTGGTAGAGCACTCCCCTCATAGACTACTGCGCACTCTGCTACAGTCACATGCCACTCCCCTCACATGACAGCACATGGAGAGTGGCCACCAAAACAGCAAAAAACAGGGCTGCCTGCAGAAACCAAGGGCAGACCCAAACCTTCTCATAGGTCACCTATACCTATGGAAGATACATACTTGCTGCACAGGCCACGCACACTGTGACCATTTTTCACATTCTCATCAAATCCATCAAGATGCAGGCTCTCCTACCCCCCCCCCCTTGTATAAGCTACGCCAATGTACGGAATTATTACGGTCCCTACGCCCACTGTAGCTTGGACAAGGGCGTAGCTTGCGCGCAACACATACAACTACCGGCACACATGTACGCATGCGCATGGTATGAGTGCACCTTGACCTTCACCCACATTTCCAAGTGCATGCAAACACAAGAAAGCCTTGGGAACATGAAATTTCAGGTTCACACCCATGTTGGCACAAGCAATGAAGGATGTGAAGCCTACAAATGTTTGGCTTGGAAACCCTTCTTGCGTTCGTACACCATGCGGAACAATTGCACATGCTCACCACTTGAAGATGCCTTTGGCTGAGGCTTTGGGGCTGGTTTGGGCCCGGGCAACTTCAAATTCTTGGCAACGAAATTGCCTTGCATGTGGTCCCTTGTACCCCCCCCCCCTTGTATAAGCTACACAAAAGTCCCAAATTAATACGGTCCCTACGCCTACTGTAGCTTGGACAAGGCTGTAGACGCCCGGGTTCAAAAAGAGAATTTTGCATGGTGGGCTGGTGCAAGAAAGAGGAATATAATGCAGAAAATATCCCCAAAACCAGGGCTATGTGTGTTCAAATGGGCAAACACTCACAACAGATGTGTCCATGACCCTAGGTGACTGGCAAATCTGTCACCAAACCCATGTCTTATGTGGCCGCACTGCATTTGTACCGATTAGGTACCAAATTAATACCATCCCTACACCCGCTGTAGCTTTGACAAGGGAGTAGCTTATACAAGGGGGGGGGGGGATACAACTTCCCATCAAAGACATGGGCCATTCCCACGTCTTATGTGGCCGCACTGCATTTCGTACATAATTAAAATTATGTACACAATTATTACGGTCCCTACACCCACTGTAGCTTGGACAAGGGCGCAGCTTGTACAAAGGGGAGGGGGGGTACGAAAAGAAGTCACAAAAGAAAACTTGTAAAATATTGTGTGTACTCTGGCTCTGTCAGTTTACATTCGTACTCACACCCGTGCTTGGCCACTTGCGCTCACTCTCATACTCTCATATCTCTCCCCCTGGCCACACACACATGCATCAGCACACTCATACCCAGGCTAGTACCCAGCCTCCACAGCTGGCCACCACACTGATATTGTACCTTGCTCTGCAGAGGGTTGAATTTGACAGCCGCCTTATATTTAATGAGGACAAGACAGGGTATTTTGGTGTCTACATCATCATGCAAAGCAATCCCGACAGAACCCACATAAAAGCACTGTCTATGTGTCAGCCTCCGGCCAGTGTGACACTCACTCTGCTTTGGACTGGGCAAATGTTTCAGTCGGCAAACCTGTTCAGTGATCATCAGACGAACAGGGATTCCAAGGGCCCCCCAAAATCAGCCTGCCACCCCAACAGATGCCCCAACAGCCAAAGAAAGGTGCAGCAGTGCCACAATATTCATGGGTTGGTTGGACAAATTTTTGTCAAAGAAATTCACCCACCCAACAATGAAACAAAATTGTGTGGTTCTGATCCTGCACAGCTCAAAAACGTATTGCAAGGCTACATAACCTGTGCTGTCTCTGGTTCCGTAAAGCAGGGAGAAATCAAAGAGAGCTGCATAACCTGCGCCATTTCGGGTCCCTAAAGCGGGGAGGAATCAAAAGAGCCACATAACCCTTGCTGTTTCGGGGTCGCCAAAGCACAGAGCAATCACAAAGAGCGACGTTTCTTGATTCCTCCCTGCTTTGCGGACCCCAAGACGGCAAAGGTTAAGTGGCCTTTCTGGATTCCTCCCAACGTTGAATGCCATACACTTGGTGTGTGTGTCGTCCTTTGGCGGAGCCCTTGCACTGCGCGCGCACTGCACACGCACTGCGCGCTACTTTGTAGACTAGGTTCCCCCTGAAGAGTCCCCAAGCACACCCCTTCCCAACGCTCTTATATCACCCCTGCCTCAGGAGCATGTCCCAGTGTAGACCCTGGATGACCTCCTTCAGTGGGGGCGGGAGGTGGTCCATCTTCCACGAATGGGGGTGGGAGGATGGACCCGGGGGTGCTGGGTATGGCCGTCTAGCATAGCCCCGCTGCCGACCGTTTCGGGATAACGGCATGGTACGTCTTGGCTAGCACGAAGGATCCTTGGCATTGATCAAGCCCGTGAGGTCACCTTCGATTATAGTACTTGGACGAGATACAGCACTTGGAGAGGATGCTGGATTGTCCCTCGGCCTTGATCATGATACTGAGGTCCAACATTAGCCGTGCCTGCTCGGGGTCACCATGATGGGGGGGAAACAACATGGATACATCACCTGTGCCTTTTCGAGGTCCCATGGTGGGGAGAAATCAACCTAGGAAAGAGTGGATGTGGCAGAAATGAGCAAAAAAGTGTGAAAAAGGGTGGAAATGGGTGAAACTAGGTGAAAATCCAAAAATGCCATATCCCCAATATGGAAGAAGTATCAAAACCTACCCTCAAACAACACTGATGCCCCCCTAGTATCACAAAGTATGGGTCTCTAGTACCGCCACACGCCCAAATAGTTGCACTGCGCTTGCACTGCGCGAGCACTGCGCTAAGTGCGCCCCCTTTTACACCCACATGTGACAGACGTTGTGCAGCCTGTGGACAGAGCATTTTTCAGAGGTCTGCAAAAGGCTCTGACTCAGTTGGCAAAACTTCCCACGGTAGCACTTCACCACAACAATTCGTCCAGTTTTTCATTGAGGCATACATGCAGTAACACCACAGAACATAATCAGTGGGTTCAAGGCTTGTGGGAACCAGCCAGGTTGAAGGCTCCTGCCCCTGTCCTTCCCCAGCCTCCTGCCAATGCGGTTGAAGATCCACCACGTTTCGTTGCCTCACCGGCAAAGCAGGATGTTTCTGTGCACGCAACAACCTCCACAGACCCCTGGAACCCGCATTTGGGTTCATTCACTCATTCATTTATTCATTGTCTGACATTCTCTGAACCCTGTATTTGGGTGGTTTCGCAAGGAACCATGAATCAGCACAAAAACAAAAGCCACAGCCCAGAGCAAGGCGCCTGGTGCGCGTATTGTCACATACAGCACCCACTGGCAGGCCTGCAAAACGTGCAGCAGCACCTTCTTCACCTGCAGCAGCACCCGCTTCTCCTGCAGCCCCAACACCAGTTGCGAAACAACACCATGTTGTGCACAATGCATTTTGAGTGCGTCCAAGACCTGCTGCCCTACCGGCAGACTCAAATGACAACGAGTTTGATCTGTATTTGCCATGTGACAGCATGCGTGAGTCCATTTGTGTTCGTCATTTGTGTTCATTAACATCAATGGGACATATCTTTTGGAACACCTGACTTACACGGGGCAGTGAAATTGTGCTGAAAATCTGATGCACGTGTGCTGTTGTGACAAAGGATGTGATGTGGGTAGAAGCAGGGTGTTGTATGGGACACATGTGGCCAGAGATTGATGAAAACCAATGGAAATGGAAATGGTCAAAAATGTCTATTTTCAAAAACAGATCAGCAACAAGAGCAGCCCATTCTCTGTGAAAAACAAATTGAGGTGTTTTGCACCCCAAAATGCATGAACGCATATGCTTGTAATCAGAAAACTGACACCCCCCCCCCGCCGCCTTGAATAGCAACCGCCTGCGCGCCATGATATCCTCACCCCCCCCCAAGGGAAGACGAAGGACGCATGACATGAAGCAAAACATGGGAACACAAGGGCATAAGAATCACAAAAAGACCTGGGTTTTCAGCCGCCGCCTGAGTGGCTTGGCCAACCTCAAAGCTTTACAACGCCGCTTGACAGGCTTTCTCAAGCACTGCAAGACAAGCGCATTGCCGGCCATAGAGGGGCATCGTGCCCCATTCGGGGGGCTAGAATCACCAGTGAGCTGCACAGCCCCTGGCTCATCGGCGGGAGGGGGTGATGGGGGGCAGAAAAATGTCCAACTTCAACTGCACCTTCTTCCGCTCTGAGGGGCCCAGAATCTTGGCCAGCACAACACTGCCTCCTGAACATTGGAAATTGACAATAGTACGAGGTAATTACGTGCCGGCTAAAATTGCGAAAAACTAAGTATTCTGCATGATGCGGGGTGGGGTGTAGTGCCTTGGATGCAAGCACACAGCAATGCAACAATAATACTCACAGGAAAAGCTCAACATCAATATCCAACCTTCTAAGTAAATTTGAAAGAACTGAAAGTGACGGTTCCCTCGCCCCCCCCCCCCTCCCGGTTACTAATCAACGGCGGTTACTGTTCAAATGGGGAGGGGGGCAGTGGCGTGTAATTGGCCATGCTCGTCAATTTCAGTTAGTTGCAGCGGAAAATGCAACTTTTCATGCACACTTATTTGCGCACAAAACACATTACAATTAAACTATCAATCAATTAAAATTCATCAGTCATCAATAGCGTTGGAAAGTGATCCAAAACAATTCCTTGCTTTTCAAAAGTAGTGTTGTACAACAAAAAGGTATCTTTTGTCAGAAAATTCCACTTTTCCTTGAGGGAGTACAACTGGTGGTATAGATATTGGTGCTTTCACCTTAATCAAGCGTACCCCACATACCCGACCCCACATAATCAGGCATGCCCCGCGTACCCATCCAACTAATGAAGCATGCCCCTCATGCCCACCCCACCTAATCAAGCATACACACCCCACCTACTCAAGCATGCCTCCAATACCCACCCCAGCTGGTTGGAATGCCCTCCCCAAATTATTCCAATAGAATCGGCATGGGTACTGAAACTGGGGCGTCGCTTTCCAAAGAGGGTCAATATGACGCAACCGCGTGCGCTGCAAACGGTTTGGCATTTCAAGGCAAAAGGGGTGGCATGCAGCGCTGGTGATGCAGTGATTCTGGACGTATTAGGCTGTTAATCGTACGTCACACCTTAATGAATCAGGGGTTATGTCAGGTAGTGTTGGAAGCCCCCTGTTGCCCCTACCACGAACATGTTGCGTGCAGTCCGTAGCCTTCTTGATGCCACGTTAAATCACAAAGCATCACCAGCACTGCATCACCAGCACCGCTGTCGGATAGCCGCCCACTGTGGAGATTGTTCAGCGTGGTGCTGTGTGAGAGGGGTGAAGACAGATTGGCCTGTGAATCAATGCACGGGATTCCTTCACAAAACTGACGCGGGGTCACATGGAGACTTTGGCTTGATTTGGATGGTCTGCGCATTCGGCAGTTGTGGTCCAGCCGCATCATCGACCTGCAAAAACAATGCGGAAATGTCTGCAATGCCGGCGGCTGAGCCCCCAATATCCGGCATTAGGGGATTGATTGGCGCGGCGGTTTGCAGGGGCACAGCAGGCGGTGCGCTGCCAGTGGGGCATATGGGCCCGGGGCTATCCGCATGGCCGGTGACCTGTGAAGCCGGGGCCAGCGGCAGGAGGCCCGGATGCCGGCCGCCGGGAGGGCTCAGGGAGGAGCGCTGGCGGGGCGACCCCGGGTCCGCCGAGGGCGCGCCGCTGTCCAACGGGCGGCGTGGCTTCAGCGCGTGGAACGTGCCCGTCGCAGGCCCTCCCACTGCGTTGTTGGTGGCGCTGCTGTGGCCCAGGCCATGCGGCGACTGAGGAGCGCGCGACCCCCCGGCGGCGGGTTTGGGCCCGGCGGTGGGCCCCGGGGCGGCCGACGCCAACCAGTGGCTGAGGCCCAAGTGGCCCATGATCATGCCCCGCTCGGGGGAGCGCGCCGCCGGCAGCGGCGGCCCGGCGGCGGTGTCGGCCCGGGCACCGTCGCACGCCGGCGGCAGCTGCACCCGCAGGGGCGGGCGGCCCGGCGGGAGCAGCGGCAGTCGGGGCTCGGCGTCGGCCGCGGGCGCTTGCGGTGGGGGGCCCGGGGGGGCGGGGGGGCGGCTCACCGCCGCGGCCGGCCAGAGCCCGCGCTCGGGGGGGGCGGCGAGGCAGACGGGGTCGAAGGGGGGCTGGGGCGGCCCTTGAGACGGCCGGCCGGCGCCCCACGCCCCCGCACCGGGGGACCTGCCGGGCGGCGCGGCGGGGCCGGGCACGGGGCCGGCGACGAAATGGGGGTCCGACGGCGGCGTCTGAGGGGGGCCCAGCGCTGTGCAGAAGGCCCGCCAGCCCGTCAGGCCGGGGGCGGACCGCTTGGGGGTCCGGGGGGCCGGGTCTGCCAGCGGCTCCGCGGGCTCCAACTCCAACGCGGCGCCCCGGGGCTGCCCCCGCGGGTGGGGGGGCGTTGGGGAGACGGGGCCGGCGGAGGGCGGGGGGTCCGGCACGGCGCCCGGGTCCCACGGGGGAGCGCGCGCGGCCGCCTGCCACCCCCGCGGCGCGGGCGACTGGGGCGGCGCGGAGGGCCCGGGCGGAGGGGGCGACGCAGGGCCCGGCGCCGGGGGCTGGGGCGCGACGGCCGGGGCCTTCAACGCCTTCCGGGAGCCCCAGGCCAAGAGACTCGGCGACTTGGGGGCGCGGGGGGACGCGGAGGGGTCGCCGCCCGGCTGCAGCGCCGGCGCGGAGCCCCCGGCCAAGAGGCTGGGGGACTGGGAGGGGGGGAGGGACGAGGAGGGCTCGGAGTCGAGGGCGGCGGTGATGCAGGAGGGGGACAGGGGGGTCGGGGGCTCCGGGGCCGTCGCGTTCCACAACTTGGGGCCGCAGGACAGCAGACTGGGCGACAGGGGGGCGGCCGGGGCGGCGGCGGGGGCGCGGCCGGACGCGGGGCGGTGCGGCGCGGCGGGTTCTGGCGGTTGGCGGGTGGAGCGGCGACGGCGGCGGGGGCGGCGGCACCAGAAGAGGAGGCACAGCAGTGTGCAGGCGACCGCCCCGAGAGCGGCCCCCGCGACGACTGCGACCCGGTGCCGCTGCAGCCACGTGGGCGGCTCGGCCGGGGCCCATTCGCCGCCCAACACCGCGAGCAGCGTCGCGGCAGGGGCCCCCGCCATGAGGTAGCAGACGGCGTGCGGGCCGGGGGCGGGGAGGCGGAACACGGCGGTGAAGCGGCGGAAGCGGGGCCCGTCTGCGGACACGTTGTCCATCGAGTAGTTGGCGGACGTGTCCAGCTCAGGGCATTGCGTGGGCACCGGGGGCCGCCCCGTCGGCGTTGCCGGCGGCACGGCCCCGACCAGGACGTGGTCGCGCGCGCTCAGAGACAGGCCGGTGCCGCTGACGATAAGCATCTCCTCGAGCGCCACTGAGGCGTCGCTGCGGACGGTGCTCCCGCCGCGGTACGCGAAGTCCCAGTGTCGGGGGCCGACGATTTCGACAACTTCCAGCAGGACCGTGAGGACGTCACTGGCAGTCACACAGAGCGCGTACCTGCGGGGCCCGGTCAGTGAAGGGAAAGGGAAAGGACTCGCGTGCACTGCAGTGGAGAAAGGGGGTGGGGGGGGGCTCGAGCCGACTCAGTGCAGATGAGGCAGTGCACTGTACAACCGGGACCAGATGCATGGAATGCCCCATTGCGACCTGGGGCAGCGGAAAATGTGTCTGGGGGCGGGGGGGGCGGGCCTAAAGCCGTTTTGTGGACCCCCCCCCCTTCTGACTGCGTCGGATGGGCCTGGATAGGGGGCCTCCACCACCGGGTTTCGCTTCAGCGGATACCCCTCCCGGGGAAGGTGCGATCCGGATGGGGCAGCGGTACCACTGCCGTAACAAGTGCTACACACTTGGTGCTGCGGTGGGTGTGATGTCCCCTGGCAAGCCTCACCAGTCTCAAGACCTGCCGACCTGGTCCTGTGGTCTAGTGGCTCGGCCCTGACCTCGTGCATCATGTCTCGGACTGTGCACCACTGCCCGTGTGCCTCTGACGCTGTGGCGCAGTGTGGTACCTGCAGTATACCACTGCTTGCGGCCACTGCTTGCGGGTGAGCGCAGATACTCCACTGACTGCGAAGCGTAGGGCACACAGTGCCCCCGGTCAGTACCATGAAATAACATGGTGTGTGTGTGTGTGTGTGTGTGTACGTGTGTGGGAACGACGACGGAACGCAAGGTGGGATACGCAGTGCGCTGTAAAGAGCAGAGTGTGTCGGGATTCACTGCGCCTGGGTTGCCCAGGGTCAGCGGTGTCCTGTTACCCCCGAGTCCAACACGGGGGAGCCTGCGACACCCTGACAGGTCAGCCACAGGGTCTCAGAGCCCGGCGCTTCAGGCCACGTCAATACTGGTGCTGGACACATTCCCATCCCATCCCATCCCCCTTCTGACCGGGCTCTGAAGGCCGAGCCCCCAGCCCAGTCAGGCGGTCCAGGTGGGGGGGGGGGGGGATCGGAGCCCAACATATACCCCTCAAAATGATCAGCGAGTCTTCTTGAAGTATATGTCATGTTGTTTGAATTTTTACCAAAAAAATTTCCTGGCGCCTTTGGTGCTAAAGCTTTTTGGGGCTCCAGCCCATGGTGCGCCCTTTTCAAAATGATCAGCGCGACAACATTTTGAGGTACGTATTGCGGGGGTGAAAATTTTCAGGAAAACTTCTCATGCAACTTTGGTTTCTGAAATTGGGCTTGTTGTACTCGAAAAGCTCCCCGACCGCCTGGGGCGCCGAGGTTTCATAGCCCCCTGGTGGTGTGGGGATCCAAGTCTACACCTCAGCGCCGCCCGTGAAGAGTGGCAGCAGCGGACGCCCAAGCACGTCAGAAGTCGAACAGGGCGCCTGGCGCTGGGTATGTAGGGGCAGCAGCAGCGGGCAAAGCACACCTGCCCGCGCGCATGCCCGATAGACCTGTCAGCACCAGTTCGCGGCCCAAGACCCGGCCGTAGCCTGAGATGTTGAGGAGGGTTTGGTTGTTGCGGAGGGCCTGGTCGCAGACGTCCGGACTGAGAGATGCTGTGGAGAAGGCAGGGGGTTGGCACGGAGCATAATGCGTTGTGGGCACAGAGCTGCTGTTCGTGTCGGGATGGGCATCATGCGTGCGTGTGTGTGTGTGTGTGTGTGTGTGTGTGTGTGTGTGTGTGTGTGTGTGTGTGTGTGCCAAGGTAACAATTCCAATCTTGCTCAAACTGCGAGGTTCAACAATCCTACTGACCTAGCGCTACTGCAAACCATGAGTTCATTGTCCAGCCCTGCAGGGGGCCGCCTTGACGGGCTTGTTGCTCCATATTGACAAGTGTCGCCAACGCACCGCAACTCCTGCCCTTTGAACCATATACCACATAGCAGCAAGACACACATTGCATGCTCGTGTGCCCTACCGCTCCCCACATCCCAGCCCCATGCATCCCTGGAGACTCATGGGGGGGGGGGCTGGTCGCAGTACTAGGCGCCAAGTAAAAGAAAACCTAGTAGCTATGCAGATATTCATCGATCATATCATGAAATCTAGGCATTTTGACCCTCCCCGGAATCGAACCCGGCACCTCCGGCCAGCAGACGACCCCGTAAGCCACTATGCTATACCAACGAGGTCAGAATACATGCCCCACAGGCAGAACAAGCGGGGACACCACGCTGTTCAGTGTATCTCAACCCTCCCCGGGGTTCGAACCACCGCCTACGGCATGCGAGACCCGCCACGTACCATTCATCTACAGGGATGATACAGGCTTGCACCACCTCCTCACTAACCTCCACCGCGTGGTGGTCGGGTGTTCTCACCCCCGCAGCAAACTTGTAGGAACCAGTTAGGCGCGGAAACACCGCAACGAACAAACCAGACAGCCGCAGAGTAGCAGCGTTAGGGTCGCAGGACGACAGGTGAGGCCAACTGCCTGATACTGCGATCCCTTAGAAATTGCAGGCGCTCAGGGTGCCCCAAGCGGCCGGCGTTGGCCATATCATCGGCACGCTCGTTGCCTACAATGCCCACGTGGCTATACACATGCCTAAACGCCGTCAACGCTATCCGGGACAGCATTACCTCACGCAGTTGCTGCCACAGGTCTAGATTAGACACCTGGCGGCCCAGGGTGAACCACGGATGCAGGTGTACTGTCGCCCCATCATAAACATACCTACTATCTGTGATAACTCGTAGTGGCTGCATCGTCGGCACAGCACGTAGCGCCGCAATGACCGCCGATAGCTCAGCCCTATTGTTGGTCTGTTCTATGTCTGTGTGTGTGTGTGTCGCCCATTCATTTCATCCAAAGCAATAGTGTTTGCTATGATACACCACCTATCTACAGCTATGTTCGCATTGCAGCAATGTTTGGACATCACGCTCCGCACGGCCTTTCCTCCCTCTCTACATGAGAGCAAGGCTATGTACAGGGTGTCCACCCCTACCGCACCCTGCTGTGTGTGTGTGTGGGTGGGTGTTTGTGTATGTGTGTTTGTATGTGCGCACGCGTCAGGTTTCTGTGTCTGTCTCTGACAGGGTCAGCGGTGCCCTGCAGCTTTCAGGGGGGGGGTGTCGGAGCGGGTCATGGGCGGGACAGGGACAGGACGGCATTGGTGGAACGCGGGGAGTCGTGGGTGCATCACGGCGGGTGGTGGGCGGGGCACGGGAGGCTGAGGGTGGAACAGGGAGGGGAGGGTGCGGAGGGGGTGGGTAAAGCGGGTCATGGGCTGGACAGGAGCGGGTTGTGGGTGCGACAGGGGGTGTGTGGGGGGGGGGGTCGTCCCAGGGGTTTGCTGTTCCAGAGGGGGCTCTGTCATTCTTGAACACCGCCGGCGTGTGCAGCGGCACACAGAAGAGCGATGGGGTGCTTCACGTCTCGTGTCACCCAGACGAGGAAGCTGGCCTGTGAGGGCGTCTCAGGCTCCGTTGTGCTGGACTGAAAGGCTGGACGGGGGTTGGACTGAGGAGCCCACGCATCCGAAATGCGCAGTTTGCACGGGGTGCATTGTGCAGTGCACACGGCATGCAAAATGGTTCGTGGCAATGTGAGCAGTTCGCAGTGTGCACACTGCACAGTGTAGTATGCGACAGCTGCACAATGTGACGTCTGCACAATGATGTGTGTTATGTGCTGTATTCGGAGTTCCAACGACGCACAACCGGCTCGGAACCAATACAAATTCGTGATTGGGGCTTATGGTGAGAGTTAGGCCCGGTGTGCCATGAAGCAACGACGAACTGTGCGCGTTGGAATGACTGTTGTGCCACACATACACCACCCCCCCCCCAAAAAAAAACCACACCTCTGGCAAGGAATACAGTCACCCACACACACCTGCAGTTGCAGCTAGTGCCTGCCACCTCGAACGGACACTTCCACTTGTGTCCGCCATCCGCAGCCGGTGCCCATTGGCTATGATGGGCTTATGCAGCGTGCGGAGGCTGCTGCTGCTGCTGCTGATGTTGTTGCTGGAGCGTGCGTCTGCCAGGGCAACTTCTACGAACATAAACCGATCCTCGGCCGTGATCGGGGTTAAGCCGTCTTCTGGAAGGCGGGAAGCCACTGTGAAAATGCTCCCAGTGATCGGAATAGCCTCTGCTGAGGGCGGGACCCTCGTTGTTGTTGGCGTGGGTGCGCCTGATGCCGTGTGCGTGCATGACATCGTAAGGGTGGTCGTGGTGTGGGCAGCAGAGGCCGTCAAAGTTGCGAGCACTGTATCCGACACTGGTGGTGGGGTGGCGGTGGGCGTCAGCGTCCGGGTTGCAGAGAGGTAGGGGAATGGGGTTCGGGATGGCGATGGCGATGGCGATGGAGGCGTAGAAGGGGATATACATTGGGACGGGGAGGGATATAGGAATGGCGATGAGTATGGAGATGGAAACAAGAAGATGGTTTTGGTCGACGATAGGGATAGAGATGGGGATGGCGATGGGGATGAGGACGGGGACGGTGGCGCAGATACTATTGTAGATACTGGCTGGTACGGAAACCACGGTGGAGACGGGGATGGGGATAGGGAGGGGGATACAGATGGGAAAGGGGGTGGGGATGGGGATGAGAATGAGCCTGCAGAAGTGGTGAAGCATGATGACGACGAAATGGCTTGGTGTGTGGGTACCACTTGGAAATGGGATGGGGATAGGGATGGGGATGGGGATGGGGATGGGGATGGGGATGGGGATGGGGATGGGGATGGGGATGGGGATGGGGATGGGGATGGCGATTGGGATGACAATGATAATGGCGATGGGTATGCGCCTGATGAAGATAATGAGGGCAAAGGGGACGACGATGGGGATAAGAATGAGAATGGAGATGATGCTGCAGCTGCAGACGAGGGTGAGAATTGGGGCGAGGATGGTGATGCAGCTGGAAATGAAGATGGTGGCAGGGCTGGGGACTGGGACAGGACTGGGAATGAAGATGGGGATGGAAGTGCAGATGCAGATGCGGATGCGGATGCGGATGCGGATGACGATAGGAGTGTAGGAACGGATGGCAACGGGGATGACCGTGGCATGGATAGTGATGCGGATGCGGATGGGGACGAGAATGAGGATGGTGACGAATGCACTGATGGCAAATGGGAGTGCGAAGGAAGAGCCGATGGTGACGGTGATGCACATGGCGAAAAGGACGAGAATGGGGATGAAAATGGAGGTGTTGACAAAGATGGAATTGCGGAGGAGGATGCGGATGGGGATGGGGATGGGGATGCGAATGAGGACACAAACAACGATGATGATGCAGCCACAGACGGCGATGGGTGCAAAGAAGTGGATGAGTATGTGGATAAGGACAAAACGGTGGATGACGAGGGAACTGTGGGTGCAGACGGTGACGCAAGCAGCGGTGGGGATGCCGATACCGATGCCGATGCTGATGGCGAGGATAAAGATGACAATGGTGAAGATGATAATCGCGAAACAGGTGGCAACGGGGATGACGAGGGGTGTGCCGACGTGGATGGCGACGTGGATGGTAATGGGGACGAGAATGGGGATGGAGATGATGATGATGATGCAGATGCAGAGGCAGACGGCGATGGGGATGGGGATGGGGATGGGGATGGTGATACGGACAGCAATAATGAACGTGATGGTGGTTGAGAGACTGATGGCGACGGGGATGATGAGAGGCCTGCAGATGTGGATCGCGATGTCGATGGCGATGGAGATGCTGATGCAGATGCAGACGAGGATGGGGATGAGAATGGGGATGGAGATGGGGATGGCAACAAAGATGACAGGAGGAGTGCCGGTGTGGGTGGCAATGCCGATGGATATGGGGATGATAATGGAGATGGAGACGGTGATGCACCTGCAAACGGCGACGGCGACAAGGATGGAGATGGGGATGGGGGTGAGGATGAGGATGCAATTGTGGATGTGGATGGGGATGAAGATGCAGACGGTGACGGCAGCACTGATGGGGAATGCGATGCAGGTGCGCATGCAGAAGGAGAAGGTGATGATGGTGGGGAGACTGATGGCAAAGGGGGTGACGAGAGGTGTGCCGATAGGGATGGCGATGTGGATGGCGATGGGGACGAGAACGGGGATGGAGATGATGATGCAGATGCAGACGGCGCTGATGGGGCTTGGGATGGGGATGTGGAAGAGGATGCAACTGTGAATGGGGATCCAGAGTGTGACGGAAGCAGAGATGGAGAGGCCGATGCTGATGCTGATACCAATGAGGATGCTGAAGGCAATGGTGATTGAGAGACTGGTGGCAACGGGGATGACGAGGGGTGTGCCGAGGTGGATGGCGATGGGGACGAGAACGGTGATGTAGATGATGATGCAGATGCAGACGGCGATAGGGATACAGATGGGGACGGGGAACAGGTTGGGGAAGAAGATGTGGATGAAGATGCCAACGGGGATGACGAGGGGGCTGCCGATGTGGATGGTAATGGCGACAACAACGGAAACGGAGACGATGAGGTACGTGCGGAAAGCGATGCAGATGCTGATGCTGGTGCAGACGATAATGGGGATGGGGATGGGGATCTGATTGTGGATGACGATGGGAATGTTGACGCAGATGGGGACCGCAGCACGGATGGGAATGGTGATGGATACGCGGAGGGCGATGGTGATGGTAACAATGATGATGGTGCCGACCCGGATGCCGATGCAGATGGAGAAGCAGAAGGTGATGATGATTGAGTGACTGATGGTAACGGGGATGATGAGGGGTATGCCGGTGTGGATGGCGATGGGGACGAAACTGGCAAAGGAGATGCTGATGCTGATACGGACGGTGATGGGGATGCCGATGGGGACGCGGATGCCGATGGTGAGGGGAGCATGGGTGGGGAGAGAGATGGTACCAATGATGGTGATGATGATGAAGATGATGAGACTGATGGCAACGAGGATGACGAGGTATGAGCCGAGGGAGATGGCGATTTGAATGGTGATGGGGACAAGAACGAGGATGGAGATGCAGTCGGCAATGGTGATCGGGATGGAGAAGCGTACGACGAAAGGAGCAGGAATGGGTGGGGGGATGACGATGTCGATGCCGATGCAGGCGCGGATGCGGATGGGGATGCAGGCGGTGACGGGAGCAGAAGTTGGA
The DNA here is from genome assembly GCA_964036045.1 of Eutreptiella sp. 'Long Island Sound 2002'. Classification (NCBI taxonomy): domain Eukaryota; phylum Euglenozoa; class Euglenophyceae; order Eutreptiales; family Eutreptiaceae; genus Eutreptiella; species Eutreptiella sp. 'Long Island Sound 2002'. The sequence continues at coordinate 7,856,413 of OZ038392.1, forward strand.
AGGCGGATGACGACGTGGATGCTGATGCAGATGCGAACGGTGAAAGCGATGCTGAGGCTGATGCTGACGCAGCCGAGAATGAGGATGGGGATGGGCGTGGGGGTGGGGCTGGAGGTGGGGATGACGATGGGGATGTGGATGCAGACGGTGACGGCAGCACGGATGGGGTTGGTGATGCGGATGCAGAGGGCAATGAAGAAGAAGATGATGATGAGACTGATGGCAACGGGGATGACGAGGGGTGTGCCGATGGGGATGGCGATGTGGATGGTGATGGGGACGAGAATGGGGATGGAGATGATGATGCAGATGCAGACGGCGCTGGGGATCTGGATAGGGAAAGGGATGAAGATGGGGATGCCGATGCAGATGGCGATGATGACGAGGATGATGATCGAGGGACTGATGGCAACGGAGATGACGAGGTGCGTGCCAATGTGGATGACGATGTGGATGGCGATGGGGACGAAACTGACGATGGGGATGCTGATGCCGATGCTGATGGAGCCAAGGATAGTGGTGGGAATGGGGATGGAGATGTGGACAACGATGAGGATGCAGATGTGGACGATGACGGGAGCACAGATGGGGATGGTGATGACGATGATGATGAAAACAGAGAGGTTGACGAAAAGGGGGATGACGAGGGGTGTGCCGACGTGGATGGTGATGTGGATGGCGATGGGGATGAGGATGGGGATGGAGATGATGCTGCAGATGCAAACGGCGTTAAGGATGGGGATGGGGATGAAGATGCAAAAGGGAGCAGTGATGGAGATGGAGTTGGCAATGGAGATTGGGTATAGAATGGCGTTGGGGACGACGATGGGGATGGGGGTGGGGACGATGAAGATGGTATTACAGAAACAGATGAAGATGGGGGTGGTGATGATGATGCAGACGGTGATGGAAACGGGTAGGGAAATGAAGAGGAAGAGGAAGATGGTGATGGTGATGCAGACGGTGCGGGAGATGGGGATGGGGATGAAGACGAGGATGGTGATGATGATGCAGACAGTGATGCAGATGGCGATGGATATGAAGACGACGATGGTGATGATGATGCAGACGGTGATGTATATGCGGATGCAGATGAAGATGAGGATGGTGATGATGATGCAGACAGTGATGGAGATGGGGATGAGGATGATGGGGATGGGGATGAAGATGAAGATGAAGATGGTGATGATGGGGACGGGGATTGAAATGGCGATGGATATAGAGACGAGGATGGTGATGACGATGCAGATGGCGATGGAAATGGGAATGGAGATGAAGATGAAGATGGTGATGGTGATGCAGATGGTGATGATGATGGCGGAGGGGATGAAGACGAGGATGGTGATGATGATGCAGATGGTGATTGAAATGGCGATGAGGATGAGGATGAAGATGGTGATAGTGATGCAGACGGTGATGCAGATGGAGATGGATATGATGAAGACGAGGGTGGTGATGAAGATGCAGATGGTGATGGAGATGGCGATGAGGATGAAGATGAAGACGGTGATGATGATGCAGACAGCGATGTAGATGGCGATGGATATGAAGACGAGGATGGTGATGATGATGCAGACAGTGATGGAGATGAGAATGGAGATGAAGACAAAGATGGTGATGGTGATGCAGATGGTGATGCAGATGGCGATGGGGATGAAGACGAGGATGGTGATGATGATGCAGATGGTGATTCAATTGGCGATGAGGATGAGAATGAAAATGGTGATGGTGATGCAGACGGTGGTGCAGATGTGGATGGATGTGATGACGAGGATGGTGATGATGATGCCGACGGTGATGCAGACAGGGATGGATATGATGAAGACGAGGGTGGTGATGATGATGCAGATGGTGATGGAGATGGCAATGAAGATGAAGATGAAGATGGTGATGATGATGCAGACAGTGATGGAAATGCGAATGGAGATGAAGATGATGCAGACAGTGATGGCGAGGGGGGTGGGGATGAAGATGCAGATGGGAATGGAGATGAAGATGGAAATGGATATGAAGACGAGGATGGTGCTGATGATGGAGATGGGGATGGGTATGAAGATGATGCAGACGGTGATGGAGAGGGCGATGGGGATGAGGATGGAGATGGTGATGACGATGCAGACAGTGATGCAGATGGGGGCGGAGGTGAAGACCAGGATGGTGATGATGGTGCAGACGGTGATGGAAATGAAGATGAAGATAAAGATGAAGACGGTGATGCAGATGGAAATGGATATGAAGATGAGGATAGTGATGATGATGCAGACGGTGATGCAGACGGGGATGGATATGATGAAGACGGTGATGCAGACGGGGGTGGATATGATGAAGACGAGGGTGGTGATGATGATGCAGATGGTGATTGAAATGGCAATGAGGATGAAGATGAATATGGTGATGATGATGCAGACAGTGATGCAGATGGTAATGGGTATGAAGACGAGGATGGTGATGATGATGCAGACAGTGATGGAGATGGGGATGCCAATGAAGATGAGGATGAAGATGGTGATGCAGACAGTGATAGAAATGGGAATGGGGATGAAGGTGAAGACGGTGATGATGATGCAGACGGTGATAGAGTGGGAGATGAGGATGAAGATGAAGACGGTGATAATGATGCAGACAGTGATGCAGATGGGGATGGATATGAAGACGAGGATGGTGATGATGATGCAGACGTTGATTGAAATGGCGATGAGGATGGGGATGAAGATGGGGATGATGATGCAGCCAGTGATGGAGATGGGAATGGGGATGAGGATGAAGATGGAGATGATGATGCAGACAGTGACTGAGATGGGGATGGGGATGAAGATGCAGATAGTGATGGTGATGCAGATGGTGCTTGAAATGTGGATGAGGATGAGGATGAAGATGGAGATGATGATGCAGACAGTGATGGAGATGGGAATGGGGATGAAGATGAAAATGGTGATGGTGATGCAGACGGTGATGCAGATGGGAATGGATATGAAGACGAGGATGATGATGCAGACAGCGGTGGAAATGGGAATGAGGATGAAGATGAAGATGGTGATGGTGATGCAGACGGTGATAGAGATGGGAATGGATATGAAGATGATGCAGACGGTGATGGAGAGGGGGATGGGTATAAGGATGAAGATGGTGATGATGATGCAGACAGTGATTCAAATGGTGATGAGGATGGAGATGAGGATGGTGATGATGTTGATGATGATGATGCTGCTTGAGATGGCAATGAGGATGAAGATGAAGATGGTGATGATGATGCAAACAGCGATGCAGATGGAGATGGATATGAAGACGAGGATGATGATGATGATGTAGACGGTGATGGAGATGGGGAGGCCAACAAAGCTGAGGATGGTGATGATGATGCAGACAGTGATTCAAATGGGGATGAGGATGGATATGATGATGATGCTGCTGCTGCTTGAGATGGCAATGAGGATGAAGATGAAGACGGTGATGATGATGCAGACAGTGATGCAGATGGGGATGGATATGAAGACGAGGATGGTGATGATGATGCAGACGGTGATGGAGATGGGGATGCCAATGAAGATGAGGATGAAGATGGTGATGCAGACAGTGATGCAGATGGGGGCGGAAGTGAAGACCGGGATGGTGATGATGGTGCAGACGGTGATTGAAATGGGGATGAGGATGAAGATGAAGACGGTGACGCAGATGGGGATGGGGATGAAGACGAGGATGGTGATGATGATGCAGACGGTGATTGAAATGGCGATGAGGATGAGGATGAAGATGGAGATGATGATACAGACAGTGATGGAGATGGGAATGGGGATGAGGATGAAGATGGTGATGATGATGTAGAGAGTGACAGAGATGGGGATGGGGATGAAGATGCAGATGGTGATGGTGATGCAGATGGTGATTCAAATGGGGATGGGGATGAAGACGAGGATGGTGATGATGATGCAGACAGTAATGGTGATGGGAATGGGGATGAAGATGAAAATGGTGACGGTGATGCGGACGGTGATGCAGATGGCGATGGATACGAAGACGAGGATGGTGATGATGATGCAGACGGTGATGGAGATGGGGATACCGACGAAGATAAAAATGAAGATGGTGATGCAGACAGTGATGCAGATGGGGGCGGAAGTGAAGACCGGGATGGTGATGATGGTGCAGACGGTGATTGAAATGGGGATGAGGATGAAGATGAAGACGGTGACGCAGATGGGGATGGATATGAAGACGAGGATGGCGAGGATGATGCAGATGGTGATTGAAATGGGGATGAGGATGAGGATGAAGATGGCGATAATGATGCAGGCAGTGATGGAGAGGGGAATGGGGATGAAGATGAAAATGGCGATGGTGATGCAGACGGTGATGCAGATAGCGATGGGGATGAAGACGAGGATGGTGATGAAGGTGCAGATGGTGATTGAAATGGCGATGAGGATGAAGATGAATATGGTGATGATGATGCAGACGGTGATGCAGATGGGGATGGATATGAAGACGAGGATGGTGATGATGATGCAGACGGTGATGGAGATGGGGATGCCAATGAAGATGAAAATGAAGATGGTGATGCAGACAGTGATGCGGATGGCGATTGAAATGGCGATGAGGATGAAGATGAATATGGTGATGATGATGCAGACAGTGATGCGGATGGCGATGGATATGAAGACGAGGATGGTGATGATGGTGCAGACGGTGATTGAAATGGGGATGAGGATGAAGATGAAGACGGTGACGCAGATGGGGATGGGGATGAAGACGAGGATGGTGATGATGATGCAGACGGTGATTGAAATGGCGATGAGGATGAGGATGAAGATGGAGATGATGATACAGACAGTGATGGAGATGGGAATGGGGATGAGGATGAAGATGGTGATGATGGTGTAGAGAGTGACAGAGATGGGGATGGGGATGAAGATGCAGATGGTGATGGTGATGCAGATGGTGATTCAAATGGGGATGGATATGAAGACGAGGATGGTGATGATGATGCAGACAGTGATGGAAATGGGAATGGGGATGAAGATGAAGATGGAGATGATGATGCGGACGGTGATGCAGATGGGGATGGATATGAAGACGAGGATGGTGAGGATGATGCAGACAGTGATGGAGATGGGAATGGGGATGAAGATGAAGATGGAGATGATGATGCGGACGGTGATGCAGATGGGGATGGATATGAAGACGAGGATGGTGAGGATGATGCAGACAGTGATGGAGATTGCAATGGGGATGAAGATGAAGATGGAGATGATGATGCGGACGGTGATGCAGATGGGGAAGGATATGAAGACCAGGATGGTGAAGATGATGCAGACAGTGATGGAGATGGGAATGGGGATGAAGATGAAGATGGAGATGATGATGCGGACGGTGATGCAGATGGGGATGGATATGAAGACGAGGATGGTGATGATGATGCAGACAGTGATGGAGATTGGAATGGGGATGAAGATGAAAATGGAGATGATGATGCGGACGGTGATGCAGATGGGGAAGGATATGAAGACCAGGATGGTGATGATGATGCAGACAGTGATGGAGATGGGAATGGGGATGAAGATGAAGATGGAGATGATGATGCGGACGGTGATGCAGATGGGGATGGATATGAAGACGAGGATGGTGATGATGATGCAGACAGTGATGGAGATTGCAATGGGGATGAAGATGAAGATGGAGATGCTGATGCGGACGGTGATGCAGATGGGGATGGATATGAAGACGAGGATGGTGATGATGATGCAGACAGTGATGGAGATGGAAATGGGAATGGGGATGAAGATGAAGATGGAGATGATGATGCGGACGGTGATGCAGATGGGGATGGATATGAAGACGAGGATGGTGATGATGATGCAGACAGTGATGGAGATTGCAATGGGGATGAAGATGAAGATGGAGATGATGATGCGGACGGTGATGCAGATGGGGATGGATATGAAGACCAGGATGGTGAGGATGATGCAGACAGTGATGGAGATGGGAATGGGGATGAAGATGAAGATGGAGATGATGATGCGGACGGTGATGCAGATGGGGATGGATATGAAGACGAGGATGGTGATGATGATGCAGACAGTGATGGAGATTGCAATGGGGATGAAGATGAAGATGGAGATGATGATGCGGACGGTGATGCAGATGGGGATGGATATGAAGACCAGGATGGTGAGGATGATGCAGACAGTGATGGAGAGGGGAATGGGGATGAAGATGAAGATGGAGATGATGATGCGGACGGTGATGCAGATGGGGATGGATATGAAGACGAGGATGGTGAGGATGATGCAGACAGTGATGGAGAGGGGAATGGGGATGAAGATGAAGATGGAGATGATGATGCGGACGGTGATGCAGATGGGGATGGATATGAAGACCAGGATGGTGATGATGATGCAGACAGTGATGGAGAGGGGAATGGGGATGAAGATGAAGATGGAGATGATGATGCGGACGGTGATGCAGATGGGGATGGATATGAAGACGAGGATGGTGAGGATGATGCAGACAGTGATGGAGAGGGGAATGGGGATGAAGATGAAGATGGAGATGATGATGCGGACGGTGATGCAGATGGGGATGGATATGAAGACGAGGATGGTGAGGATGATGCAGACAGTGATGGAGATGGGAATGGGGATGAAGATGAAGATGGAGATGATGATGCGGACGGTGATGCAGATGGGGATGGATATGAAGACGAGGATGGTGAGGATGATGCAGACAGTGATGGAGAGGGGAATGGGGATGAGGATGAAAATGGCGATGGTGATGCAGACGGTGATGCAGATAGCGATGGGGATGAAGACGAGGATGGTGATGATGATGCAGATGGTGATTGGAATGGGGATGAGGATGAAGATGAAGATGGCGATGATGATGCAGGCAGTGATGGAGATGGGGATGGATATGAAGACGAGGATGGTGATGAAGGTGCAGATGGTGATTGAAATGGCGATGAGGATGAAGATGAATATGGTGATGATGATGCAGACGGTGATGCAGATGGGGATGGATATGAAGACGAGGATGGTGATGATGATGCAGACGGTGATGGAGATGGGGATGCCAATGAAGATGAAAATGAAGATGGTGATGCAGACAGTGATGCGGATGGCGATTGAAATGGCGATGAGGATGAAGATGAATATGGTGATGATGATGCAGACAGTGATGCGGATGGCGATGGATATGAAGACGAGGATGGTGATGATGGTGCAGACGGTGATTGAAATGGGGATGAGGATGAAGATGAAGACGGTGACGCAGATGGGGATGGATATGAAGACGAGGATGGCGAGGATGATGCAGATGGTGATTGAAATGGGGATGAGGATGAGGATGAAGATGGCGATAATGATGCAGGCAGTGATGGAGAGGGGAATGGGGATGAAGATGAAAATGGCGATGGTGATGCAGACGGTGATGCAGATAGCGATGGGGATGAAGACGAGGATGGTGATGAAGGTGCAGATGGTGATTGAAATGGCGATGAGGATGAAGATGAATATGGTGATGATGATGCAGACAGTGATGCAGATGGGGATGGATATGAAGACGAGGATGGTGATGATGATGCAGACGGTGATGGAGATGGGGATGCCAATGAAGATGAAAATGAAGATGGTGATGCAGACAGTGATGCGGATGGCGATTGAAATGGCGATGAGGATGAAGATGAATATGGTGATGATGATGCAGACAGTGATGCGGATGGCGATGGATATGAAGACGAGGATGGTGATGATGGTGCAGACGGTGATTGAAATGGGGATGAGGATGAAGATGAAGACGGTGACGCAGATGGGGATGGGGATGAAGACGAGGATGGTGATGATGATGCAGACGGTGATTGAAATGGCGATGAGGATGAGGATGAAGATGGAGATGATGATACAGACAGTGATGGAGATGGGAATGGGGATGAGGATGAAGATGGTGATGATGGTGTAGAGAGTGACAGAGATGGGGATGGGGATGAAGATGCAGATGGTGATGGTGATGCAGATGGTGATTCAAATGGGGATGGATATGAAGACGAGGATGGTGATGATGATGCAGACAGTGATGGAGATGGGAATGGGGATGAAGATGAAGATGGAGATGATGATGCGGACGGTGATGCAGATGGGGATGGATATGAAGACGAGGATGGTGAGGATGATGCAGACAGTGATGGAGATGGGAATGGGGATGAAGATGAAGATGGAGATGATGATGCGGACGGTGATGCAGATGGGGATGGATATGAAGACGAGGATGGTGAGGATGATGCAGACAGTGATGGAGATTGCAATGGGGATGAAGATGAAGATGGAGATGATGATGCGGACGGTGATGCAGATGGGGATGGATATGAAGACCAGGATGGTGAAGATGATGCAGACAGTGATGGAGATGGGAATGGGGATGAAGATGAAGATGGAGATGATGATGCGGACGGTGATGCAGATGGGGATGGATATGAAGACGAGGATGGTGATGATGATGCAGACAGTGATGGAGATTGGAATGGGGATGAAGATGAAGATGGAGATGATGATGCGGACGGTGATGCAGATGGGGAAGGATATGAAGACCAGGATGGTGATGATGATGCAGACAGTGATGGAGATGGGAATGGGGATGAAGATGAAGATGGAGATGATGATGCGGACGGTGATGCAGATGGGGATGGATATGAAGACGAGGATGGTGATGATGATGCAGACAGTGATGGAGATTGCAATGGGGATGAAGATGAAGATGGAGATGATGATGCGGACGGTGATGCAGATGGGGATGGATATGAAGACGAGGATGGTGATGATGATGCAGACAGTGATGGAGATGGAAATGGGAATGGGGATGAAGATGAAGATGGAGATGATGATGCGGACGGTGATGCAGATGGGGATGGATATGAAGACGAGGATGGTGATGATGATGCAGACAGTGATGGAGATTGCAATGGGGATGAAGATGAAGATGGAGATGATGATGCGGACGGTGATGCAGATGGGGATGGATATGAAGACCAGGATGGTGAGGATGATGCAGACAGTGATGGAGATGGGAATGGGGATGAAGATGAAGATGGAGATGATGATGCGGACGGTGATGCAGATGGGGATGGATATGAAGACGAGGATGGTGATGATGATGCAGACAGTGATGGAGATTGCAATGGGGATGAAGATGAAGATGGAGATGATGATGCGGACGGTGATGCAGATGGGGATGGATATGAAGACCAGGATGGTGAGGATGATGCAGACAGTGATGGAGATGGGAATGGGGATGAAGATGAAGATGGAGATGATGATGCGGACGGTGATGCAGATGGGGATGGATATGAAGACGAGGATGGTGATGATGATGCAGACAGTGATGGAGATTGCAATGGGGATGAAGATGAAGATGGAGATGATGATGCGGACGGTGATGCAGATGGGGATGGATATGAAGACCAGGATGGTGAGGATGATGCAGACAGTGATGGAGAGGGGAATGGGGATGAAGATGAAGATGGAGATGATGATGCGGACGGTGATGCAGATGGGGATGGATATGAAGACGAGGATGGTGAGGATGATGCAGACAGTGATGGAGATTGCAATGGGGATGAAGATGAAGATGGAGATGATGATGCGGACGGTGATGCAGATGGGGATGGATATGAAGACCAGGATGGTGATGATGATGCAGACAGTGATGGAGAGGGGAATGGGGATGAAGATGAAGATGGAGATGATGATGCGGACGGTGATGCAGATGGGGATGGATATGAAGACGAGGATGGTGAGGATGATGCAGACAGTGATGGAGAGGGGAATGGGGATGAAGATGAAGATGGAGATGATGATGCGGACGGTGATGCAGATGGGGATGGATATGAAGACGAGGATGGTGAGGATGATGCAGACAGTGATGGAGATGGGAATGGGGATGAAGATGAAGATGGAGATGATGATGCGGACGGTGATGCAGATGGGGATGGATATGAAGACGAGGATGGTGAGGATGATGCAGACAGTGATGGAGAGGGGAATGGGGATGAGGATGAAAATGGCGATGGTGATGCAGACGGTGATGCAGATAGCGATGGGGATGAAGACGAGGATGGTGATGACGGTGCAGATGGTGATTGGAATGGGGATGAGGATGAAGATGAAGATGGCGATGATGATGCAGGCAGTGATGGAGATGGGAATGGGGATGAAGATGAAGATGGTGATGGTGATGCAGACGGTGATGCAGATGGCGACGGGGATGAAGACGAGGATGGTGATGACGGTGCAGATGGTGATTGAAATGGCGATGAGGATGAAGATGAATATGGTGATGATGGTGCAGACAGTGAAGCAGATGGCGATGGATGTGAAGACAAGGATGGTGATGATGATGCAGACGGTGATGGAGATGGAGGTGAGGATGAAGATGCAGATGGTGATGATAATTCAGACGGTGATGGGAGTTGGGATGCAAATGGGAGTGGGGATGGGGAAGGGGATGGGGATGGGGATGGGGATGGGGATGGGGATGGGGATGGGGATGGGGATGGGGATGGGAACGAGGATTGCGACGCGCACGCAGATGGCATGGTGCTTGGCGTGCTGGATGGGGTTGTGGCAGCAGTTGCAGTTGGGACTCTCGATGAAGTGGCAGACAGAGTGGATGTGGCTGTGGCGGATGCACTTTTGACGGGTGTGCGAGATAGCGTGGTCGATGAGCTTCCTGTGCATGTGGCAGAGTCAGTAATATGTGGGAAGTAAACACGATATATTGGCGGTATCGTGGGTTGTGCCGTGGAAGAAATACTTGATAACATCGGCGATGGCGCCGAAGTGGTGGTACACGTTGTGGATGGGGTTGCAGTTGCAGTTGCGGATGGGGCCGGAGATGGCGATGGATATGAAGACGAGGATGGTGAGGATGATGCAGATGGTGATTGAAATGGGGATGAGGATGAGGATGAAGATGGTGATGATGATGCAGACAGTGATGGAGAGGGGAATGGGGATGAAGATGAAGACAGTGATGGTGATGCAGACGGTGATGCAGACAGCGATGGGGATGAAGATGAGGATGGTGGGGATGAAGCAGATGGTGATTGGAATGGGGATGAGGATGAGGATGAAGATGGTGATGATGATGCAGGCAGTGATGCAGATGGGAATGGGGATGAAGATGAAGATGGTGATGGTGATGCAGACGGTGATGCGGACGAGGATGGTGATGACGGTGTAGATGGTGATGCAGATGGCGATGGATGCGAAGACAAGGATGGTGATGATGATGCAGACGGTGATGGAGGTGGAGGTGAGGATGAAGATGCAGATGGTGATGATAATTCAGACGGTGATTGGAGTTGGGATGCAAATGGGAGTGGGGATGGGGATGGGGATGGGGATGGGGATGGGGATGGGGATGGGGATGGGAACGAGGATTGCGACGCGCACGCAGATGGCATGGTGCTTGGCGTGCTGGATGGGGTTGTGGCAGCAGTTGCAGTTGGGACTCTCGATGAAGTGGCAGACAGAGTGGAAGTGGCTGTAGCGGATGCACTTTTGACGGGTGTGCGAGATAGCGTGGTCGATGAGCTTCCTGTGCATGTGGCAGAGTCAGTAATATGTGGGAAGTAAACACGATATATTGGCGGTATCGTGGGTTGTGCCGTGGAAGAAATACTTGATAACATCGGCGATGGCGCCGAAGTGGTGGTACACGTTGTGGATGGGGTTGCAGTTGCAGTTGCGGATGGGGCTGGAGTGGTGGTGAGCGTTGTGGATGGGGTTGCACCTGCAGTTGCGGATTGAGCTCTCAATGAAGTGGCAGATGAGGCTTTGAAGGACGTGCGAGATGTTGTGTCAGATGAAGTTGTGAAAGGCGTGGACGATGGTGCGGCGGAGGGGTTGGTGGATGAAACAATGCCCGAGGCATGGGATGGTGTCGTGGAACGTGTGCTGGAGGGTGTGCTAGAAGAAGTCCTGGGGGAAATCGGCGGTGACGTTGTAATTGGCGTGACAATGGGTGTTGTGGATGAGGTGAAAGACGGGGATGCGGATCGGGATGGGGATGGGGTTCCGGTAGGCGTCCCTTCACAGGTCACTCCGGCGTCCTGACGGTGGTTGCAATCCTCAACGCCCCACCCGCTGTGACCGCATGCCCCGAGGTCCGACTCGCTGCCGGTGCAGCGCACTTCGTCCAACCAAATGCGTCCGGTACCCGCTCCGAAATGCGCCCCCGAGCGGGCAACGCCCCCTTCCAAACCCATCGAGCGGCATACTACAGTGGCATCCATGTCATCCCAGGAGTCATCACACACGGTGCCCCATTCGCCGCCGTGCTGCACCTCCACGCGCCCTGAGAAAGCGTTCGGTCCGCCGACAAGTCTGTAGCTTTCTGTGGCACTTGTTGCCGTCGCTGCCCGAGATGCCGTCGCGGTTGTCCGTCGCGTTGCGGTTGGCGAGGCCGTTGCGGTTGGCACCCCCGTTGCCGTCGGCACGGCCGTCGCGGTTTGTGTGGGCGTCCCCGTGGGCACTTTGGCCTCGAGCCTCAAATCCAGTTCCACGGACACGCCGTTGATGGACCGGAGCTCCACAACGGTAGTGTTCGTCGCGTTGGCCACGCTCGCGCTGGCGACGGGGTCCGCGGCCGTAATGTGGGCCGTGCTGGTCCGAGGGCCGCTCAGCAGGGCCCACCGGCCGTGCAGTGTGACGTGCGTCGTCTGCGGGACTGTGGGCTGGGCGTAGAACAGGGCGTTCTGGCCGGAGTGAGTCCGGTCCGGGTCCATGATGCCGTTCCCGACGCTTGTGTTGCTGGTCCACCCCAACTGCGGGTTCGCGATGGTGACGCGGACCCGTGTGTCCGTGAGGCTCGTGACCATCACGAGGCCGGCGCAGCTGCAGCTCAGCACCGCCCCGGTCTCCAGCTCCCACTCGGTCCCGTTTGTGCCCGCGAAAAACACGTACGCCGTCTTGGTCCCCGCCGCGCCCGCGACCGACGCCGTCCGGGCCCCCGTCGCGCCCGCGACCGACTGCACCGCGTGGACGCCCGGGGCCTGCGCCAGCACGCGGTACGCGGCGTCCGGGCGGAAAGCGTCGAGGCGCTCCGCCGTCGTGTTCACGAGGATGGCGTACTCGTAGCTTTTGGCGGAGGGGTACGGGGGGCGCCCGTGGTCCAGCACCGCGGTGGCCCAGTCCCCGGTGGTCGCCCCCTGCCCGTCCTGCTCCACGCTGGACTGCCGCTGCCGCCGCACCTCCAGCCGAGCCTCGGGCGTGGACCGCAGCACGTACCCGTTCCCGATGGGGTCCAACAGCCGGACGGTTTCGCTGCCGGGGCCCGCGTGGCGGTAGAGGAAAGGCACGGCCGCGTGCGCCGTCCCGTTCAGGACGACCGGGGCCGGGGCGTCGGGCGCGAGGGCGGTCTGGAACAGCGTCGTGTGGACCGGGTGGTCGGGGTCCAGGGACGCGATGTCGGACCCCAGCAGCACCAGAACGGCGCCGAACATGAAGTAGGACTTGCGGCACGTCAGTGCCTCCGTCAAGTTCGGCGCGTGCATGTCCTCGAAGTGGTACCCGAAGGCCCCGTCGCCGCCGCTGTCCGACAGCCCGCCGACGAACGCGTGCGGGCTGTCGGCGTACTTCCCCCGGGGCTGGGGCCGGACGCTGGGCGGCATGGCGGCGATGGGGCGGTGGGGGGCAGTTGTGCCGGGCACGTGGAACCAGTCGAACCCCGATTGCCCGGCGGTGGTCCAGCCGGAGGCTTCCGCCGACACCAAGGGAGCCCCGGCAGTAAAGAGAGTCACGGACCCCGCGCCCTGGTACCACCCGAACTTGTTCTGGTCGTAATTGCTCTCGAACGAGTCCTTCACGTTGTCGGAAAACCCCTTGAAGAAGGCCATCCATCGGTCGCGCCGGTGCGCATGCGACCCGGAGAACGGGAACGGAAAGCTGCCCGTTGAGTGTGGGGCCTCCACGCCCGAAAGCGCCTCAGGGATCCGTTCGTAGAGCCTGAGAGGGCCGGGCTCGAAGTAGGTGCTGGAGTCGGCGGCCAGGGACCCACGGAGGCGGGCGATGCGGACTGCGATGCGTGATAATTTGTATGGCTGGAGGATGGGGTATTCCGAGGCCAGTGCGCCCAAAACGATGAAGCTGGTCCTGTGGACAGCGTTGGCGGGGGTACTGGGAGCGAAAGCCAAATTCCACTTCCCTTCCCAATCGAAACCACAACCACAACCACAACCACAACCACAACCACAACCACAACCACAACCACAACCACAACCACAACCCCAGCCCCAGCTCCAGCCATAAGCACAGCCACAAGACCACAAATACACCCCAGCCCCAGGCCTAACCAGGGTCAGAACTACAGCCACAGCCACAACCACCACCACGGTCAAAACCCGAGCCCTTGCCGTATGCGCTGCGAGGATCGCTCCTTGGCACAGTGTCTGTTGATAACAGCAGCTCCAGCACCAATAGAACCCACAACCGCGACCTCAGCCCCAGGCAGAACTACAGCCACAGCCCCAGCCCCCGTCACAGCCCCAACCTGAAGTCAAACCACAACCCAGCCCCAATTGCAGTCCCCATGCCAGCCAGCCAAAGCCATGAGGACAACCACAATCACAACCACAACCACAGTCCCAGCTCCAGCCACAACCACAGCCACAAGCACAGCCACACAGCCTCAAGCCCAGCCACAACCAAAGCCACAACTACAGGTTCAGATCGATCCACAACGACAACCACAACCACAGCCACAACCACAGCCACAACCACAACCACAATCCACCACAGCCACGATCACAATTACAATCACAATCAGAAACACCGCCACAACCACAACTATAGTCGCAGGTCCAGCCAAAGTCCCAGCCACAGCCGCATCCACAGCCACAACCACAACTGCAACTGCAACTGAAACTGCAACCACAACTCCACTGTAACCACAACCACGCCCACAGCCGCTAAAGCCACAGCCACAGCCGCTCAAGCCACAGCAACAGCCCCTCAAACCGCTGCCATAACCCCTCAAGCTGCTGCCACAGCCCCTCAAACCAACTCTATATAATTGTTGATGGCATCACCCTCTAAGGCTGAGCATCGAGCAGTTATCGTGCATTGGGCCGCATGAGGTTCCTACCGAGCCACTGTTGTGAAGTCAGCAGGTATTTGTGAGCGAGGGGCACACCAGAATTTGTCCAGAGTGGAAACCGCCGACACGATGCGTCCGGCCACCGCGCGGGGGCAGTCGAAGTCGGCGGTGTAGACCTGCAACGTCCACAGGCCCTTGCCCAGGCGCCCCACGACTTCGGAGGGCAGGGCGTAGGGCGTGCCGTGCAGGAAGTACGCCGCGCGCGCCCCCTCCCGAAGCAGATAGATCCCGTAGGCGTTGCCGTAGTGGAACTGGTGCGCGTAGCACATGCCGTCCGGCTTGAACGTGCCCCCCTGCCCAACGTTCATGCCCAGAGCCTTGGCCGCCCACCGCCCGAACGTGGCGAAGTGCGCCGCCCGCGTGCCGCGGGCGTCCCCTTCGGCGTCCAGGGCCATGACGTACGCGAGGCGGTCCGTCAGCAAGATCCGGGTCAGGTCGGAATTGAGCCCCTGTCTCTCTGCAAAGGGGCTGTCCAACAGGTACGACCCGTTCGCGAAGCTGCCGGTCCACACGCCCAAAGGGGCCAGGACGTCCTCGAGGAGGCCGGCCGCCTGCAGCTCCGCGCGCATCGCGACGGCGGTGAACCCCCAGCCGCCCTCCAGCCGCAGGAAGAAGAGGCCCTCGGAGCCCGCCATGCTGAAATCGCCGGACCGGAAGAAGTCCCACTCCCGCAGCCCCACCTCCGTCACCGGGTCCAGCGTTCGGTTGACCCCGCGCGCCAACAGGTACTGGAACAGGGCGAGGATGGTGTCGTGTAGCACGGCCTCGCGGTTGGTCTGCAGCAGGTACCCCTTGGCCAGACAGGGCAAGTGCGTCCGAACCAGATTCGCGAATTGCGCGGCTTCGGTGCGGTTGTGGAACCGGTATTTCGGAGTGTGAGCGAAGTCGACGTTGCTGTGGACCCACGACAGGCAGGACTCAGCACTGGCGCTGAGGGTCGCCTGGAGAGCCTCCAGCCCCGTCTTCGTGGTTCTTTGCAGCCAGTCGTCGCACCGCTCGTCGTAGGTCTCCCAGTCGGAGTGGGCGACGACCTTGTCAATCTGGGTCAAGGGCCGGAACCACACCTCGGGGCCGCCGACGTTCCGGGAGTACCCGACGCACGCGGCGTCCGCGGCGCAGCGGCTCTGCATCTCCGCCTCGCTGATCCCGTGCAGGGCGCCGCCGCCGGAAGCGCCTTGGCACATGGGCGACGTCTGGTCGCTGGCGCCGCAGCACGTGCCGCATCGCCGATTGTGCGACGGGGTGGCGTACCCCCCGCCACGCCTGACGTACACACACCCCGTCGCTGGTGCGAAGACGGTGAAATTGGTGTTGGTGAAATACTCGATGTACTTCCGCCTGAGGGCGTCCACGTCTAACTCCTTTACAGCCGCAGCACTCGGGGTGGCCGTCAGGCTCGGCGCTTGGCCATGTGGACCTGCGGCTCTCGTTGGAGTTGGGGTCGAGGTCGGGATGGGCGATTCAGTCGCTGGGGCGCTTCTGATTCCGGTTGAGGTTGGGGTTGGGGTCGGTGTGGCGGCGAGTCCCGCTAACAACACCATCGAGGTTTGCAGAATGACAAACAGCCAGGGGCATCGCCCGATCGGCATCGTCAGCGCGACACACCGCGTGACACAATGCAGTGTTTCAGCATTGGCAGGCCAGCCATGTCGGTCTGGAAACGGAAAAGGTGAGGGCACAGGCATCCCCTTGCTCGGTCTCAGAACCATATCTGGTGCAAAAGGTGCAAAGGGCTGTGGCTGCAGGTTTTTCAATACCCAACAATCACGCTAAACAATATCTGAAAGCGAAACTAGGATCTCAATATCATGGTCACACAAGCCTCTGTCTCAAAGGACTGCAACTGCAGCATAGCCTTCACCATTCGAGGTTTAATCGATGACCCACCTTATTGTGGTCAAACCAGACCTGGTATGCTTTGCTACTACAGTTACTGCAGGTGTGACACAGTTTACATACACCCAACAGGACTTGACATTGTAACAATGCATGAGACTCAACCTCCTTCCGATCCCCAGCTCACGACTTGAGTCAGGTGACAAAAGTGGTTTGTGAGTTTGTGAGTTTTCTGTCCCTGCAGTGTGGATGCAGAAAGAACCCTTCAAAACAAGACCCACCAAGGCAACCAGCAATTGGCATAAGATTGGCTAGCATTTGCGCAGACTGGGTAGTGCAAAATTCGTCGAAGTTCGTTGTGGCTTCACTCCTGTTCTGTATCCTTCTGCGTTTCTAGCGAAATCTTAAAAGCCACACACACAACAGCCTTCACCTCGTGGATCTCATGCGGTAGCCACTCTATGCACAGGGGTTTGACAGAGTCTGTCAAACGAATGTCTCATCAGTGACCAACGGCCACGGCGGATCCTCCTTTAATTTGTCCTTTATCATTGTCCACCTTTATTTTGATGTTTTGTTGGGGATGTTGATGATGCAATCTTTGTCTGTCTGTCTGCCCCATTGTTCTTGATGGAACCCTGAAAGCGGTTCGGCTACAGCATATCCACACCAGTGAAGAGCGAGCCATCAAAGAAGAGCGAGCTGCCAGATCAGGTGTCACATAGAAGTGTGCATGGAGACCCAGCAAGCATTGTGCAGGCTTTGGAGCGCTGCGTGAAAATGCCACAACGGTTGAACACCCTTTTTTAACTACCCGGAAGTGGACGCAAATTGCCAAAAATCACCACCGGCACCGTGGGCTGAAATTTTGTGATGGCGGGTTGCCTCGCACCTATAGGAGGTGGGGTCCACACCTACGGGCCACCCACCTGGCCTGTTCTACCCGGGCCATCACTCTTTCGGGTCACCCAGGTCCGGTTCCTCCTCTGCCACCTTTCACCGAGGTCTTTTGGGTGTTGTACTACCATGCAAGAGGAGATGCTAAGAGTGAAAGGGGCAACACTTTAACCCTATACTCAAGTGGAGTCAAAAATTGGTCAAAAACACTTACGGTCAAACTGGGCATCAAGGTGTACAATGGCACAAGGCAAGCACAACGAAGCACTACGACAAAAAATTTGATTGCCAAAAGTTGGAATCCTGCAAACGGACATTATTCGAGATTCCGACAGTGTCAATACAAACACTAAAGCATTCCAAATCAGATGATACAAAAAAATCGGCCTTTCTGAAACATCGAAAATTGCAAAATCCAGATTCTGACGACTTTGTACCTAGAAAACTGGCTTCGATGCATGCAGTATCAAAAGGTGATCTCAAATATCTCGGTATTATGCCGCCATACCGAAATCAACATAATGTCCAGCTGGTGCTGTAGTGGAAAGTGGTGTATGGGCTGAAATCGCGAAGGGCGGGGCGATAGACTTAAATCGCCATTCCCGACCGCTGTGGGGGATGGTTAAGCAGATATGACCTCTTAAGCAGATCGGTCAGATCGCCTGAGCAGATCGGTCAGATACGAGCCGCGCGCTGAGCATCTGGCACCGCAACTGTGCGCGACCACTGTGAAACTGCTCGCTACTGCAATTAGAATCAGTGAAATGCATGATTTTGTGGGATCTGCAGCAGCTTACTAATTTCTGTTACCTGTCGTAGTCGCTGCTTGCAATATTTCAGGTAATGCTTGAACCATGACCTCCAACAGTGTGTATTTACTTTATGGAGTAAGATTAGATTGCAGAAAAAGACAAGAACTAAATCAAATGGAGAGTATGTACGTCACATGCAAGCTATTGCAGAATGCTCTACGCAATAAAGAACATGCCTTTGTTCCTCCTCCACTAGTGTGTTTTGGTACATTCTATGGGATATGTCTATGGGATATGATCGGATGGGAAAGAAGGAAAGAATTCAATCAAATGGATACTACGTATGTCATCTCGCACAAATGCTTTTGTCGAGTGATTTAGGAGTTAAAGAACATGCCTTTGTCCCTTGTCAACAGTATGAAGATGATCAGACTTGGAGGAAAGAAAGATTGTACGCGATTTCACCAAATGGAGAGTACGTATGTCACCTAACATTCCATTTTTCTTCACGCCCTATTTCTTGTCTAAAATACATTTTTTATCGAAGGAATTGAATTCCCAAATTATGGGTACAAATACCACCCGCCTTGCTTTTCCTGCACCTCTCCCTCCCTTAACCCTTGCCGTCTCGGGGGTCCCCAATGCTCTGCACGGGGACAAAATCAGAAATGGCCCACATGTGGGCACAGTGGCTACCTAACCCCTGCCGTCTCGGGGGTCCCCAATACTCTGCACGGGGACAAATTCAGAAATGGCCCACATGTGGGCACAGTGGCTACCTCACCCCTGCCGTCTCGGGGGTCCCCAAAGCTCTGCACGGGGACAAAATCAGAAATGGGCCACATGTGGGCACAGTGGCTACCTGACCCCTGCCGTCTCGGGGGTCCCCAATGCTCTGCATGGGGACAAATTGAGAAGTGGGCCACATGTGGGCACAGTGGCTACCTAACCCCTGCCGTCTCGGGGGTCCCCAATGCTTTGCACGGGGACAAAATCAGAAATGGCCCACATGTGGGCACAGTGGCTACCTAACCCCTGCCGTCTCGGGGGTCCCCATTGCTCTGCATGGGGACAAAATCAGAAATGGCCCACATGTGGGCACAGTGGCTACCTAACCCCTGCCGTCTCGGGGGTCCCCAGTGCTGTGCACGGGGACAAAATCAGAAATGGCCTACATGTGGGCACAGTGGCTACCTAACCCCTGCCGTCTCGGGGGTCCCCAATGCTGTGAACAGGGACAAATTCAGAAATGGCCCACATGTGGGCACAGTGGCTACCTAACCCCTGCCGTCTCGGGGGTCCCCATTGCTCTGCATGGGGACAAAATCAGAAATGGCCCACATGTGGGCACAGTGGCTACCTAACCCCTGCCGTCTCGGGGGTCCCCAATGCTTTGCATGGGGACAAAATCAGAAATGGCCCACATGTGGGCACAGTGGCTACCTAACCCCTGCCGTCTCGGGGGTCCCCATTGCTATGCACGGGGACAAATTGAGAAGTGGGCCACATGTGGGCACAGTGGCTACCTAACCCCTGCCGTCTCGGGGGTCCCCAATGCTCTGCACGGGGACAAAATCAGAAATGGCCTACATTTGGGCACAGCGGCTACCTAACCCCTGCCGTCTCGGGGGTCCCCAATGCTCTGCATGGGGACAAAATCAGAAATGGCCCACATGTGGGCACAGTGGCTACCTAACCCCTGCCGTCTCGGGGGTCCCCAATACTCTGCACGGGGACAAATTCAGAAATGCTCCACATGTGGGCGCAGTGGCTACCTAACCGTCTCGGGGGTCCCCAATGCTCCGCACGGGGACAAAATCAAAAATGGCCCACATGTGGGCACAGTGGCTACCTAGCCCCTGCCGTCTCGGGGGTCCCCAATGCTCTGCATGGGGACAAAATGAGAAATGGCCCACATGTGGGCACAGTGGCTACCTAACCCCTGCCGTCTCGGGGGTCCCCAATGCTCCGCACGGGGACAAAATCAGAAATGGCCCACATGTGGGCACAGTGTACTACATGCTGCATAAATGATTTCCAACCAAGGATGTGGGAGACAGAGTTGTGTCAAGCAAGAGATGAGGCCTTTCTAGCCCTTGGTGGTGATGGCAAAATCAAAGGGGATGGTTGCGCCCCCCCCCCCCCCCCCGCTAGTATATGCTATAGGGGATGGTTACATTGCCCCCACGTCCAACCCCACCCCCCTCTGCTGGTACATGCTGCCTGTTCGAGAGAGGTCAGAGAGTGGGCAGGTGAGGGGGAGAGGGGGGAGTAAGATGGCAGCACCTGGTCCTCCACTGGCTCCCTTTTTTCTTGCCCGAATTCCACAGCCACAGCCAGAGCCACAGCCATAGCAGCAATCTCTGTCTTCTCTTCTTTCCGCTGCTTGTGCACCTCCTTTTGTGGTTTTCTCCTTTTCCTTTTCTTTTTCCTTTTCTGCTCTGCATTTTTGCACTGTCCGCGCTTCTTGCGCTTTTGTGACGTTCTGCCATGGAGAAAACAAACATGTTGACCAATTCATTGAAGACACAGAGTGGCGACACGCATTGTAACAGGAGTGTGAGGCCCTTGTGCGTCAATATTTCATGAATGGAACCAAGTTGCGGATCTGGAATGCAGAGTTCATCATTCATCAGTTGCTGGAGTATGCCAAAGCCCAATACGGCTGCCCTTCTTCCCCACCATCATACACACTGGAGAAGTTTTCCAGTGGATTGTTGGCAGGAGTGGTTTTAGACGGAGCGTGGTCAAATGGAATCATCAATGGCTGTGGCGGAGGTCCTCTGCTGGCGCCTTCTTGAGATGGTTTCAAGACAGTTGATGGCTCAGGTCTTTGCACGTCCTCTTTGTGTATTTGTTGCTTAGGGGTGTGGCGAAGCGTTGCCAGTTCCTTTTCAAGCCCCAAGTTTTGACTCCAAGTCGGATCGAGGGGATAGAATGAGGGTTCCTTGCTGTGATTTTCGTTTTTGCAAACAGAAAAGGTACCGAAAAATAACCGCAGTTTACAGAAAAAGGGGGGGTTTTTTTTGCTGTGTCTGGTGTAGTTAAAAGTTAGCAAGAATTGCCCGATTTTAACCGGAGAATTGTTAAAAAAAGACCTGAAACAGTAGGAGGGGCTTGAATCAGGGTCTACTGAGTTTCCAGCCTTTCCACATGTTTTTTCACTACATGCTGCAAAATAATGCAAGGGGTTGAAAGGAGTGTTCAGTGGTGTTTTTTAAACCCTTCCTGGGGCTCTGTGCTTTTCAAAGTCACCCTGGAATTTTTTGGGGGTGGGTTTTATCTTCATTAGTGAAAAGTTAGCAGGAATTGTAGCAGGACAATGGTTAAAAAGGACCCAAAACAATTGGAGGGGCTTGAATGAATGTCTCATGGGTTTCAGGTCCCTCCGGGTGTTGTTTCACTTCATCTATGTTGTGCTGTAGCATGTGCAAGTGGTGTCGAAAAACATTTCAACCGGCTAGAGAGAGTTTTTACCAGTGGTCCAGCTGAGGGTTTTGGCTCCAACTAGGAGGGGCTAGAAAGAGGTGTTCACCAAAACAACGTGGGGGGGCCGGGGGGGTTAAAGTCCCCCCACAAGTGTTCGATCCTATAAAAAGGGGTTTTCACTTCATCTGGGGGGTTTTTTTTGTTCTGTGCGAAAGAAAAGTAGTCCAAAAGTGCTTTCCAACAAGTGGAAGGACAAGAAAGATTGTTAAGCGATGGTTTTTCAAGTTTTTTTCAAAAACAAGATTGCCTAGTGTGAGATTGTACATTTCTTTGGGGTCACCAATGTAGCATCTGATACGGATTTTCGCATAAATGTGGCAAGTGTACTCAAGAAGATTTGTTGTGCTTTGCTTTGGGTTATATTCCATATCCTTAGTTTGTTTTTGACCTAAGGTGGCACAAGGAGTGGTTGAAGGGTGATTGTGTCTTGCATTGCGGAGCGATTATAGCTGAATTGGCTTGAATGTGAAATGGGCAACCTTACTAAGGCAGAAATGGAAGGCAGTGGGCGCTTGTTGTAGTCGTGTGCTTTGCACTTAGTTAGCACTTGGGTGGAGGAGGCACAAGGAGTGTTTAGCGGTGGAATGTGACTCCGATTGAGCTGACACTGGCAGCATCAACGGTAGATTTAGGTGAAATGTGAAAGTGACAACCGCAACAAGGAGGAGTTTTAAGCGAAAGACCGTTTAACGTAGTTTGTTTAAGGTCCTATGCTATGTGCTCACTTGTTTTATGAGTGAAAAAGGCACGACAAGTGTTGACTTACTTGTGGATTGTAAGTTGGATTCAGACAGCAGTACGGGCATCTATAGTACTGGCAGTGGCATCTATACTAGGCATCTATACTAGTGGCATCTACAATAGACTTAGAACAGCAAAGCTAAAACTTAAAGTGATTGTCAAAGTTGCATCTTGCTGAACTTGAATTGAAACTAAGTGTACAGCTGTACTGTCGGGGTGACATTCTATTTTGTCATTTGCAATGCATCCCGGGGACAGATGAGGACAAGTTGGTGCAAACAATTGAAATATCATCAATTGTTTATACAATTTACAAGCCGATGGTTGAATCGTCAGTAATCGGCTTGAATTTGATGTTCGCGGCTTTAAATCCATCATCGCCCGGTCGTATGTGACCGATCTGCTCAGCCGATCTGACCGATCTGCTTAAGAGGTCATATCTGCTTAAATTCCCCCGCTATGGCTATGGGCACTGAGCTCACTGTGGTAGGGGATTATCCATGGTAGGAAAGTACTTCGAAGTGCCGTAGAACAGTGTGCGCAGATCCTAAAAAGCAGCCTGATTCCAGGAGGGTTAACTCGCCGCCGGGAACCCAGCGCTAGCTGGGTTCCCGGCGGCGAGTTAACCCTCCTGGAATCAGGCTGTTTTTAGGATCTGCAGACAATATTCATTGTGACAGGGTTGGCGAGTTATGGTCAGTAACCCTAACCCTATCCCCTCTGATAATGGGGTGAATCCTAGGCGGTCACGCGGTAAAGTACTTCGAAGTACTTCCCTACCACAGTGAACGGCTTGCTTGGCTATGCGAAAGTGCAACTGTGCGACATTGCGACCGTGCAGGCATACTCATAGGGGTGGACAAGGCTTGTTAGGAAAGTTGAAACACCTACTTGGGGGGGAGGGGGGGTGGTTTGGGCACATATGGATGTAGTAAACACACTTCAATGGTTTTTTTCTGTGGCCCGCCCTTGGACGTGTCGTTTCTAGCCTACACCCGGTTGGTAGTTCTCAGCCGGCCCTGTCTGCCACTGCTAGGGTTAGGGTTGGGGCAAGGCCACACGATAGCACTACACAAAGGCAAGCAATAAGTCATTGGAGCAGCTTCACCATTCAAAATGTGAAGCAACACAATGTTGGATTTACTTAAGCTGGTCCGTATGGGCACAAAGCATCAATCAAGGAGCCGGCGCGGGATGGCGCGGGCTCGACCTGAGCGACTGGGCTGAGCAGACATGTTCACGATAGCCTGTGCTTCAGGAGCAACCACCCTACGCTTAGCCTGGTGAGCTGTGTGCGTGTTCGGTGCCCTCTCCCTTTTCTTGGGTGGTGGCCGTGGTGGCTTTGCTTTGGCTCTCTCTTCCCTTGCCTGTGCTGCCTGTGCTTGTGCTTGCTGTCTGGCCCGTTTGGCTTCCTCTTTCTGCCTCTGAGCCTGCAGGATGTCATCCTGCTTACGTTTCGCGAGCTGAATGCGGAAATTCTTTACACACTTCCCATGCATTTCCTCTACACGGGCAGCCCGGTGAATAGGTTGAGGGACATCCTCCTCTAAGAGGGGCATGTCAACACTTGCATTTGCACGGCTGATAGCCGTAGCAGTGACACGCCAGGGCGCAGCAGTGGGACCCATCAGTTTCCATTGATCTGATAAGGCCCCAAAGAAACTTTCCTCAAATACAGAAGTGCATGGCGTTGCTTTTAAAGCAGATAAGTGGGTAGAAGAGGTAGGATCCAATGCACCACCATTTCTATAAGCAATAGTATACTTCTCCCACCGCTCTGACATGACACGGAAAACGATGCGTAGGCGCCTCAACAAGATCGGCAACAAAGGGTGAGTTTGTACGATTGCCATTCCCTTGCCCTCAAATTGCAAAGCAAGCTTGGGATCCAAGGCCCATGAACGCAATGCCTCTTGGAATTGCAAAACATAAGGGTGGGCAGCGGCAACGGAAACAATACCACCTGCATGAAACTCTTGGAAGAAAGGCTTCGCCCAACATGCATGCAAAACCGTACCCATCATGAGAAGACCACCAAGGGGAAGAGTCACCATTGCGAACCTTATCTTGCAAAAAAGCAATAATGCGGTTAAGTAAGAGAAGAATGATGCAACTTGCATAGAATGTGCCAAAGAATCGCTCTCCAATGGTCCGTCCCAAAGTGGGGGTGGAGTCACCCAATTCAGCCATGTACACCCGAAAATCACCGGCCGCACCCTTCCCATAGCTACCCTCAAGCAAACCCTTGATGAGCTGCCTTTGAGTGTCCATGTTCTTGAGATAGGTGTCTTCACCGCGAGGTATGTCACGTGTAGAAAAACCATGATGCACACAACCTGGGCAAACATACTGCTTGGGCACGGATTTCAAATTATTACAAGAAGTATGCACCCACACTTTGCAAAGATCACATTGCACCCAATCGGTTCCGTTGTAAGGAGCAATGGGGCAAGTGACATGTTGACCAAAAAATCCGACCACAACCAAAGGCGTGCTCTCTTGAGGTTCCATCAAAGGAACAACAACCGGTGGCGAAAGCGGGGGAGCAAGAGAAATAATGCATGGCTTGCCCAAAGGTTTTTTTCTTTTACCTTTGATGGCGTGCGCCTCAAGAGGTGGGTCCCATGCACCACAAACACAATCAACACATCCCTCATCTGTGTATGTTGGAAGCACACCATGTCGCGAAGTGTTATGTCCACAATGGGCAAGACAAGGTGCCTGAATCTTGGCTCCTTCGGCACGATTACTAGCCTTGTATCTACCACTTGCCTTGTATCTACCACCATGAAAAAGGGAAGGATTTTGCGAGCGAAGCAATTGTCTTTTGAGACAAGAAGAAACGACATTGCGCCGTACTTGGATTGGTAATACTTGCCGGCGTCATTTTTGGGTCACCGGCAACCCAAAACACCAACGGGTGCACCGTACTTGACGAAACTAGCCAAATCCTAAATGCCCTTTGATCCCTCAACTTGTGGTGCCTTTAGTTTGGAAATCCATGAGGATCCACTTTTTCGCAATATTAGTACCCAAAGTTGAATAGCATGGTCAAACCTTGAAAACAAAGCGGCACCAGGTAACACTACAACCTAGCAAACACGCACAAGCAGTTTTTGGAGGCAACCAACACGGACATGTACCACGATTGCAACATGGTGACAATTGTTAGCCTAGATTGTAAATCAAGGTTGTAATGACCACAATGCAAGGAGTCACACCTTGAAAGTTTGGGTGTAGACCTCACTCGTAGTTGCCTTTTTAACCTTGAGCGCGTCCTAGTTGCAACTTGTTGACAATGACCTTCAAAAGTCTTGTTCTCAAACTTCTCTTGCTTGATTGTCCCCAAGAATGCCTTGCCCCTAGCCTTGCAATCACCAATGTAGCACCATTGTGGTGTCTTACCATATCTCGAATGAGGAGGGGGTGGCTTCAATGGTAGCTCGGCCGGCGGCGATATTGATAGTGTTTCCCACGTGAAATTTGCAAGTGACTCTTCAGTTGGGTTTCATCATGACACGACAAGCACGGCATGCATGGGGCTCATGAACAAATAGGAGTCTATGACACATGAGCGTATTGGTGGCAAAGTGAATGTATATTGGCATTTTTGTGTTCACTTTTCATATGTGCAACACGTTTGTGGCATGATATGACTCATCTTTCGTACTTGCAAACGTTGGGACATGGGAGTGCATTGGTGTGCATGACACTCATGCGAACACAAATCATGATGGCCAAAAAGGCCCACGTGTGGTGGGCCATTCTAGACATCCTGGTCGGAAAGGGCCAGGAGCTGTAGTAGCGACCTTCGGTCAGTCGGGCCAGTCCAGAAAGGGGCCCACACCGGGAGGAGTGGGTCCAGTATGACCCGTCTGAGCGTTGGTGCCCACCAAGAGGAGGGGTATCCCTTGAAATTCATTTCGTGCACAAATTCACGTATGTTGTGTGTTGTTTTGTCGAGTGGGATGGCATATTTTAGGCAATTCCGGGCACAGTTGGGTGTGAATCCTCGTACGACGTCCCTGGCGTTGGGGGAGTGGTAGTCTGGATACCTCACGAGGCGACGTTCTGCCGGGTCGTCCCAGTTCACCTTTTTCTTAAAGGTTAGGGTGATATGTGATGTGGAGGGGTGGAGGGTGAGGTGTGCCATGAGTACGGTCCAGGATTGGCCCTCTCCCTCAAACTGGAGTTCCAGGTTTAAAACCTTTTGGAAGTATGTCTGCACTCTGGACAGAGGGCGGTTGCCTGCACAAATGCCACCACAGTTGTCTCGGTACCGCAGGGGAGGGGCAGTGATACCCAGGGGTCCTGGTGTAGGGCGGGTGCGGGACCATGGTACCTTGAAGTCATGGTGTTGTGCCCATAGGTGTTCACGGGCCATGCAGTACATGGTGGCGAATTGGGAGGACAGTACCCCTCCGATTGCCACGCCCAGGAGTTGGCGCATGACACGCGATCCCAACACAAAACAGTCATTAGCAAAGAGTTCGAACCGGAGGTAGGCTTCCACTTGGTGCCATGGGATGTTGGTGTATTGGTCTCCATAGGCTTTTCTGATGACATCCAGGTGTTTTTGTTCGTGGATCCCGAACCACATACCATTGGCTTTCATGCGAATATGTTTAGCCTCAGCTACCCAGTTCACGATGAGCAGGACGGCCTCCCATACACCAACGTCTTTGGTTTTGCATGACTTCACAGTTTGGAGCGTTGCTGAGGGGTTTCCTCGGCGGAGGCGCGGGAACATCTGTTTGACATCAACCTCAAAAAACTTCACATACCTGTGTGTTCGGTGGTTTTGGGGTCGGGGGAGTGTCCAAGATTCAGCTAGTTTGTTGACCTGTACCACCCAGGGTATGATACCATCCATATTCTGCATTTCTAGCGTACACATGCAGTTCACGCCTTCGGTGATCAAGAGGTTTAGGCATCGGCCTATTTTTCGTGCAAACTGCTTGGTGGGGTGGCGGAAATAGGAAAAGAGAATTCGCATGGACACAGTGCCCTGAGCCTCTTGTGATTTATTTTTCATGGAAACAAAGGAGGAGGGAGGTGCATAGCGTTTGCCCGTGCGTATGTGGGGGGCGATGCGGTATTGTACAGCATTCTGGTAGATGAGCTGCATCGCTGTGGCACTGGCCTGCGCAGGGCTCTGGCAGTCGGCAATCACGCTGAACTGCTTCTCGTCACTGTATTGTTCAATCAGTAACTGGGCGTACAGGCGTTTGCACAGGAGGACAGGCTTTCCACCATTTTTATCTAGGGGTCCAGGGAGGATGACCATGGATCTGTATATGTCGCGTTTTACCGCTGTGATACGATCCAGGCGTAGGCAATCAGGAAGGTTGCAGACTGCATTGTCATAGGTCACCGACATGATGCGTTTGAACTGTAGTGTGAGTGCGTTACGCCACTCCGGTGGGAAGAAGGGGCAGGAATTGGCCAGTTTATGGCTAGCCTTGACAGCCCACTGTAGGTAGGTGTCCTTGGACCCAATCACAGAGTTACCGAGGCATTGGCCCAAGAAAGGGGCCCAGGTGGGGTTCAGGCAGCGTATACCATGCATGGTGCGTACAACGACACAGTCATAAACTCTAGGGAGGTGGGGGTGGAGTTATGCACATTGGCAGGTGGCTTGTGACTGTGCACGCAGTTCATCCCATGATTTTCGTGTGCCTTTGGTACAAAGGACATCAGCAAGGGAGTGTGCTCGTTTCCCAACGAGGCGTGTCACAGAGCGGAGGTACTCTTTAATTGCAGGCGGGACAGGGAGATCCTGGTACACTGCATGTAAGAGCTCCAGCACCGGTTTGGATGTTTCAGCAGGATCGTGGCTAGGCGGGTATGGGAATGTAATGGCGCGTGGCAACTTGCGTCCTGTGCGGGACTGGGTGAGTTGAAGGAGTTGCTGCTCTAGGCAGGCAAACAAATGCTTAGTCACGAGGCGCTTGCCCCGGGACCTTGCGAAAATTAGGTCAGCCAATGATACACCTCGTTTTTGGATGAGGGTGTTGACGTAGTCATTCCAATCATGGCCGGAGGGGGGTGCACTGCAGGGGGCATAGAAGTGTTGGAACATGCGTGTGGATTTCCAGCGTGACTCTGTGCGTACATTGTACACGTGGCTGCCGACGCGGTTTATCCATTGCATCTCTAGGTGGTCTATATCTTCACGTCGGGTGATTTGCAGGGGCACAATGAAAAAATGCTCTGGTCCGTGTCGGTGCATGGCTTCATAAAGCGACATTTCATCCTGTGTGTATCGGTGTTTTTTGCGTGTAAATTTTTGTCCCCCGCGTATGTGTTCTCGGAAACGTTTCAGCATGGACCGGAGTTTGGTTTTCCCTCCAGTCTGGCCAATGTACACTGTGGATGACACGTCAGACACAACCGCATATACCAGGCAACATACCCGGTTAATGTCCAGGTGGGTTACCTGTGACAGTCCCAGGATTTTTCGGTGCCATGCAAACGGGGACAGGGGTAGGATGGCGAGAAGGCTTTCTAAATTGTTGGCCAGCACACGTGAGGAAAACCGCGACTGGTATAGGGTACGCCGTTGCTCCCGCAGGGAGTCCCAAGTTTGGAAGAACAATTGCTTTTCCAGGAGGCGTCCCTGTGTGGGGTGTAGGGCACGTGGGGGCATGAACCACTGTGTGTGTACGGGTGTATGGCGCGTGAGCGTGGACAGGGAAGCGATGTATGCGTGTATGTCAAGGGTCCATGAGGTCCCTATTATGTACCAGTCTATGTGTGTGTCGTATGTGTGTTTGTGTCGTTTTCGGCGTCCGAATGAGCGCTGTACTTCAGGTTCACGCCAGCGGTGTATGGTACGTCTTGGTGTATGTGTAGCAGCGAGCCACGCACGGTCATTGGAACACAATTGGTCAAGCAGGCATTTCCAGTCCTTGCGGTGTGTGGGTACGGCTACAAGCCATTGGTCACAAGGCACTGTACTTCGTGTTTGGGTGAAGTCATGCACAGAGTGCGACTCTTGCACCAGCCACATGGCTGCTGTCGACGCTGACGGTAGGTCCGGCATCGCACCAAATGGGAGTTCCGCGGGCAACGACGCGACCCAGTGTGGGTAGTCGTGCTCCATGGCCGGGAGGCCGATGATATGGTCCCAGGATAAAAATTGTGACCAGGTCCGCAGCCAGTTGGAGGCAAGCATCCAGGGCCGTATCCCCGCGTCATATTCGGCCGTAAATGTATCACGTAGGGTTTGGCGTGCATCAATAAACAGGGCAGCGCTCTGGGCTGGGACTGTGTCCCATGTGTGTATTGCATTGTGTGTAGCGTATTTTTTCCACAGGCGTGTGAGTACTGGGGAGGAGAGTACTGTTTGGCGGAAAGGTTGTATCGCCGGGTGGAGGGGTGCAGTTGCACGTGTATCAAGTGTGGAGTATGTGTGGTACGATGCTTGGTGCTTCAGGGGCGTGGTGGTGTCATGGGACTCCGTGGATGATCCCGAAACAGATTTTTCTTCACATTGAATCATATCTGTATGTGATTTGGAGCAGGAATGCATGTCAAATTGTATTGCCATTTCAATGAGTGGTGTTTGTCCACTGTTGGCAGCACATTGGGAGAGGGAGGCAAGTGTATGCAGTGCATTCATTTGCATTGCAGGTGTGACAGGAAAGGAGGCATCTTGTACATCAGGCGGGCGTAGGGTGGGGAGTAGATCACGCAGTGTTTGTATGGCCTGTGGTTGTAAAGATTCATCGTCATGTGAAGAAGGCGGGGAGGGGGTTGCACATGTAGTTGGCGTGGTTGGTGGTGTTGGAATGAATTCCAAACCGGCGGCGGCGGCGCTTGGCACGTGTTGCTCGTGATGGCTTTCGTTTTGTGTGTGGGGCCGGTGTGTAGCGTTGGGGCATGTGTCGTGCGCGCAGAGGGCGGACGTCTGGTGGTGGCGCGCGTACATGTGTGTGTGTGCGGGCATGTGTGCGTGGTTTTCGCACTGGTGATGGTTGATCCCGATATCGTAAGGGCAGCCGGCGTTGGCGGGCAAGTAGGATGGGTTGTTCGCTGAGGCATTGTTGTAGATCACGGAGACGGTTTGTCCAGCGGAAGATATCTGCACATTCAAGCCAGACTCCTTCCATTGTGAGCAGCGAGTGGGCGTGTTGGAGAAATAGTCGTGAGGTACAGCATAGGGTGCGGAGTTCCTCTGAGGTAGTGAAATGCAAGATTTGCCGCCAAATGTCCATCGGAAAAATCGCCAGTGCTTTGGGTGTCACCATTGGTTATGGTGTTGGGGTCGCCTGGGTGGATTGTGTTTCAAAGAGAGATAGAGATCGTTGAAGTTGTTCGGCGCGATCCAGTGTGCTTGCAACAAGGTAGTTTGGGACAAAGGTCGGTGTGGCGCCCGGCACCTCGTTGCGCACAAAGAAATCCCGGGCATGGTCCGTTGTCCACGATGTGCATTACCAGCATCTTGGAGAACGGCTTCATGGGTTGTGTTGCGTCAATGCAATAGACATGATCGCCCAGTGCAATGGTAGGTGTGGATAGAGTCGACGGCGATTCAGGAATAAACCCTGCAAGTGGTGGTGGTGATGCAACGGTTGTAGATGGAGCGTGTGCAGGAGACGGTGTTGCAGCTACGGCAAGTAGGGCATCCAAAGTTTGCACGACGGGATCATTGTCCGTGGATGGTGGTGTTTCCGTAGGCGTAGGTTTGGTTGTAGCAATTCCAATGGCAGCCTTGACCGGGGTAGACAAATCTTCGGGTTGTGTGATCACCGGTGTTCGTACCGCCTTTGCCTTGTGTCCCGGTTGTTGGCGTTTGTGGATTGCATTTCTTACCGCGGCCTTCGCCGTGAGTCCCGGTGTGTGATTAGTTTGCTTTGCATTGCACTCAGTAGGGCTTTTCCGTAAAGCACGTTGTAAAGCAATGGTAGGCGGATCTGGCGGTGTCGGGATGGGATTGTTCGGCGTGTCGGGTGCATCAACATTCATTGGTGACTCAATGGATCCCGGTTGAATGTCCGACGTGGCTGGTGTGCGTTCACGGATGATGGACATGTGGGGCGTGGTCGGAATGGACAGCGGCGGTGATGATGAGGATGTTGCACATGGTGACTGAGAGTTCGGTTTCTCACGCCATGTTTTCAATTGGTCAAAGAGTCCCGCGATGAGTGTGTCTTGTTGTTCCTGGCGCTTTTCTGTGACATCCTGCCGATCAGACAATTTTTCGATGCTTTTGTGTAAGACGGTAAAATTGTCGTTGATGGCCTTGGTATGTTTGGTAAGCATGAGGTCCATTCTTTTATCCACGATTTCCGTCACTTGTATGGACGTGATTCCGGTGTTTGGCGGAGTAGGTGTTGTTGTTGGTGTTGTAGTGGCAACGGGTTCCTCGCGAGTGACGGTCAATTTCTTTCCATTTGTGAAGGTCGCCTTAGAGAACATGGACATTAATTCTTCTGCATCACTCTCGGATGGGCATTGTAGCGTGAGATTTTTGTCGGCGTCATCAATTGTCACGTCCGCTTTTCGTTTGGTGATGGTGGCGATGTGCTTCAATTTTTCTTCATCCCATGTGCATCCGGCAACGTGTAAGGTCCAGAATTTTGGAGTGGTTTTCGGCGGAGTCGGTGGTGGCGGTCGGGCTTCTTGGTAATGATGGATGGGAAGTGGTGTTTGGCCTTCACGGAGTGATGATAGTGGTGGGTGTAGTGGTTGGAAAGGTTCACCTTCACGTAGGGCGTTGAAGAATTACTTGGTGTTGGTGTTGATGCGCCATGCGGTCGGCTCGTACCTGCATTGGTTGGGAGCCTTGGCACCGCACTCGTCGGAGCCGCAGTTCATGCACATGCGGCGCTTTTTGCTGCTGCCGTCGTGCTCGCGGTCCGTGCAGGAGGCGATCTCCGGGCACTTGTCCATGAGGTGGCCCGGTTCTCCGCAAAGGCGGCATGTCTTCTCCTTGGTCGGCGGTGCTTTCCCATTCTTGGCGGCGGTGGCGGCGGCGTAGCACTCACTTGTTGTGTGCCCCATGTCCCACCTGTCATGGTAGGCACAATACTTTTTGCCCCGCGGTTTTGGGGCCATTGCCTTCGCGGCACTCGTGGATGGTGTCGGTGGCGGTCTTTAATTGGGCGTTCTTCTCTTCGTTGTCCAACGTGATGATAGAGATGGGATGGTGTTTCTTCGGCTTATGGA
The DNA here is from genome assembly GCA_964036045.1 of Eutreptiella sp. 'Long Island Sound 2002'. Lineage (NCBI taxonomy): Eukaryota > Euglenozoa > Euglenophyceae > Eutreptiales > Eutreptiaceae > Eutreptiella > Eutreptiella sp. 'Long Island Sound 2002'. The sequence continues at coordinate 7,889,442 of OZ038392.1, forward strand.
TGTCCTTCTTCGGTATGATGATGTTGTTATCTGGTATGACGATGTGTTTCTTCGGTATGGTGATTTTCTTCTTTCGTATGACGATGTTCTTCTCCGATATGTTTGTTTGTTGGTGCGGAGAGTGGTAACGTCGACGTTTTATCCACGAAGACGTCGAGTGTGATGATATTGATAGTGTTTCCCACGTGAAATTTGCAAGTGACTCTTCAGTTGGGTTTCATCATGACACGACAAGCACGGCATTCATGGGGCTCATGAACCAATAGGAGTCTATGACACATGAGCGTATTGGTGGCAAAGTGAATGTATATTGGCATTTCTGTGTTCATTTTTCATATTCCTTTGTCTACAGAAGCGCCATTTTTGGGCTTCCACTCACCATACCTGCTAGTACGTTATCCCCGTAAGCTAGGAGAACGCGCAGAACGCGGATAACGCTCCAGAACGCTCCGGAACGCGGATAACGCGGAGAACGCGGAAAACGCTTCCAGAAGCATGTGCGGAAGCACTGAACCGGAACGCGCAGAACGCGGATAGCGCGTAAAACACAGCACACCTATGTTGGGGGGGCCGCGTCCTCACAGTTGGGTATCCAGCCTACGCGGTTGGTCCCCCCCAGGTCCTCCGCTTCCTCCTCTTCTTCCTCCTCATCGCTATCCGCCTCCTCCTCGTCCTCGCCGTCCGCTTCCGGGTCGTCCTCCCCGGCGTCCCCCTCTTGAGTCTCCTGGCTAAGGGGCGGCTCGCTTCCCTCGGCGTCCTCCGTGCCCGTTGTAGTGATCCCGTGCGCAGGTGCAAAGCATTGCACATGCAACGGGGTGTCCGGGCATCCGCTACACACGTATTGTGTGCGGCCTTTGCCGCAATGTGCACAAGTGCGCCGTTGGGCGCCGGCAACGGGGACGTGGATGTTGCGTCGCGGCTGCGCATCGGTACAGTACCGGCGGCGAAGGAGGGCCCACTGCCACTCCCACATGCTATCCGTGCCACGGCACCTTTCTAGGGCGCGGCAGGTTGCAAACGCGTTGGCCGCGGCGTATCGCAGCAAGAAGCCTCGCACGGCTTGCGACCAGGACATCTGCCTTCCCAAGAGGCGCATCTGCAACGCCATCTGGTTGGCAGAGTCCATCCCCCGTGCCAGTTGGCGGTACGCAGCAACGAGGGGGTGGATTTCCCGGCCCGTGTGGTGCAGGGGGCCCCGCGCAGCGTACCACACGTTGGACAAGATGGGCACCAATTTGGGAGGTTTGCCTCCGGTTTTCGGCTGCTTGTTCACCTGCAGGGCGTACTTGTGGCCGTCAACCGTGGCCACAGCCGTCTGCCCGGCCTGGATGCGGTCACCGGCTTGCAGGACACCGGCCGTGTCCTTTCGCACCATGGTGATGAAGGGGCGGCCCTCACGCGCAAGCCGTTGTGCGGTGGCGTGTGACCCGAAGAACGAGTCCCCTACAAGGACCGTGTAGACCGGCAGCTGTTTGGACCACATCGCCATCAGCTGTCGGGCGTTGAGGTTGCCCGCACCACAACCGTGTCGGCGTAGGACACCACGGCGGCCAGTGTAGAGGTAGACGTCCACAATGTACCCCGTGCCGGCATCGGCCAAGCAATAGAGCTTGATGCCGGTGTTGTGCGGTTTCCGCACAATGTACATCTTGAGGGGGCCTGCCCTAAGGCCCGTATGCGGCACTAGGGTTTCATCCCCCGTGGCCGCGCCTCCCATGGTCCATGCTGCAGCCCAATGGGCACTAACCGCCTCAATAAGGTCCACCACATCCGGGCGACAATGTTTGTGTAGATCGTAGTATTGCCCCCGGGTTAGCAACCGTGCTAGATAGGCATTGTACACCAACCCGTCACGGTCCTAGACTCCATCCACCTGCATGGGCCGCACCATGCCCAGCAACAGCACGAAGGTGTTGTACCGTGGTACTAAGGGGATGAGGTCCTCCCTTTCCCGGGCTCGGAGGATGGCCTCTTGGGCATCCACAATGGGTTTCATCATGTAGTCCCATATTCCATCCGTGTCTAGCTCACCGAGTTTGGACTCCCCGGGTCGTAACCCGTACTCAATTGAAGTGGCACAGTGCTCCTTGCGGAGGCGACCAGCCGAGAGATTAAGAGGCATTTCAAAGTGCTCTAAAATAATGTTGGTAGCAATGATGGGACACACAGTACACACCAAATACGCGAAACACAGTGTGCACACCTTCTAGAGGCACGTTCGGAGGCACGCTAACCGGAACGCGCAGAACGCGGATAACGCGGAAGACACAGGGGAATGCTTCCAGAAGCATGCCGGAGGCGCACAAAACAGAGCACGGAGAACGCAGGCAACGCAGAAAACGGTGGGTCGTATTCTTTTTCCAATCAAACTGTGTATCCGTTAATGTTTTCTCTCCCCCTTCCCGCCATGTAATGTGTAATAATCAACTCACAGCGCTGTGGGGTCGTTTGTGGCCGGTCCAAGGGGCAGGCCACGAACCGCCACCACCGCGTTGCCACCAGTGGGGGGGCTGTTGGGTAAGGGGTGCTTGCGTTGGGATGGCCCATGCGGGCGCCACCGGGTGGGGCTGGGAGGCCTTACGGCCGACGGCCTCGTCGGCATCCGGCCAGGAGGCCGTGGACTGCGTTGAACCCGGCGTTGGCCAAGTCACCGGGCTCTCAAAGTCGGTTCCGACGGCCGGCATCTTCTTCTGGGGCGTCACTGAATGGCAAAAAGAACGCGGATACCGTCGATCACGCAGCGACTGACTCTAGAAGCACGGCGGAAGCAAACCAACAATGACACGGATCACGCGCATAACGCGGCGAACGCCCCTAGAAGCATGGTCGGAGGCACACGGACGCAACGCGCGGAACGTGAACGGCGACAAACGACGAACTCACACCTACCTCCAGCATAACATTCTCGTCGGCGGATTCCTCCTCAGTCTGTTCGACCTTCTGTTCGACCTTCACGTTGATCGGCGACCTCCTCTGCTCCACCGGCGTGATGCTGCGGTCCCTGTCGGCGCGGGGTTCTGCACAAGGGACGCCAAAAGCGTGCAGGACAGTGCAACTGCCCCCAGAGGCGTGACCGGAAGCACCGGTCCGGGACGCGGATGACGTGGAAAACGCGGCCGACGACTCTGGAAACATGACCGAAATCACATTAGGGGGACATGCAGAACATGGAACACACAATGGCCCTACCTTCGGCTTGCATCGGTTCTTCTTCCTGTACTTCCTCTTGCGTCGGTGGCCGCTCATACTGCTCCCACCATTCCCCTTCCGCTTCTCCCGGATCCACGTACTCTTGCTTGCCCCGCCACTCCCACTCTTGCTCCCACTCCTGCTCCATCTTGACGTACGGCTCCGGCTCCGGCTCGAACATCCGCGGTTGGTGGGATGGAGCGTTCTAGGGCGTGGTGCGGAACCCCTAGTTAGGACGCAATTTCTGGAACACCCACCTACCCTCAATTTTGGGGCAAACCACCTAAAAAAATGGATTTAGCACCCTCAAAAACCCCCCATCCCCTTTCTTTCCCCACATAACCCGCATCATGGGGGTGGTTTTTTGGGGGGGGGGTCAAAGAGTTAGACCACAGTTAGAACAGAGTTAGAACGCAGTTAGAGCACCTTGCTCTAACTAGTTATCGCGCTAGTTATCGCGCGATAACTCAGTTATCGCGCAGTTATCGCGGGTAGTTATCGCGCACCCCTCCTCCCCCCTCCCTAGGACAAACAACACAAAACACTTGGCACAAAGCATCTGTGGTCGTTTTTCATACAAAGTCATCAATGTCTGAGGCCTTGGCTGCCTCCAGTCCCAAAAGCCCTTGCTCCAGGGCGTTCATGGACATGCAATGGTGCATGTGGCGGAGGGACACACTTGGCCTCACCAAGGACCAACCCTTAAAACAATTTTTGAGCCTCCTCTTGTAAGGCCCATGCCGATACTCCGTTGGGATGGAGGAAAACTGAAAAATGTTCCTCCATTTCTCGGCAAAAAAGGTGGAATGTGCCAAGCACCAATGGATCCACCTGGTGGGGGACCAACCTGAGTCTCCCCACGCTTTTGAAAATTTTGTGGTCAACGCACGGTGGCGTTCCACTTGGGTTAGAGTGTACAACTCCCTCACCCTCCAGAGTCACGCTCCATCGCTCGCCCTCCCATGGCAATGGAGCGTGTAGTGCCCTGGTGTTGAACAACACCGGGGCTTGGGGGGTGGCGGTGCATGCCCAACCCTCCACCGCCCTACCCTTGCACACACGGGTGTGCCGCTTTTTTTCCCTCAAGGAGGGATTCAGCAGGCCACCACTCTCCACCCAAAACTCAACCCCCGTGAAAGACCCCACACACACAATAAGCGCCATGGGCGCCCCATCCCGCAAATGGGAGTGGAGGCCCATGGTGTCCGTCCCTTGGGGGCGAACAATTTGGATGCTACACCATGTGAACCATGGTGGAGAATTGGAGGTGCAATACCCATTGAGGTCTGCTACCAAGGGGGTGAGGGCAGGCCTGAGGGTAGCAGCGGCCAGGTGGGTCGCCCTAAAATTAGAGGGGTTGGGGTTTCCACTTCCCACGAGGCCAAAGTGGCACATGTCCACTTGGGCCCCATATCGCTCCTCCCCACGAAAAATGCCCTTGGGCAACCCCTTGAGCAAATCCACTAGTCATTGGCTCCCACTCCTACTCCCGCTACCCTGACTCTGCAACCCTTGCGGCGCCAGCCCCTGCTGGGCCTGCTGCACCCCGAAGGAGGCACAGAGGGTGGAGGTGAGGCTGCGCACCTGCGCCTCAGCCACCCCCAAGCGCTGCCCAAGGTCATCCCCCCTCCTCCGCTTCCCCTCCACCTCCACCCTAAGCTGGGCCACCTCCACCTCCGCCTTCCGCCTCCCCTCCTGGGCCTCCCTCAGGGCCTCCCCCATCGCCTCCACCTCCTCCCCCCTCTTGGCGGCCAGGTTGAGGGCCTGGTCCAGGGCACGCTGGGTGTTGCCCTGGGCCTTTTCGGCCTTCGCCAAGGCCGACTTGTGGTCGGCCGACCGACCCTTGGCCAGTGCGGCCTCCACCCCCGTGACGGCCGCCTGCTCCACCAAAACCTGGCAAGCGTCCGTCAGGTGGGTGGCCACACTGGCCCCCAAGGCCTCCACGTCCAGGGCCTCATGGGGGGGCTGGGCCGCCGCCACCTTTGCCACCCTCGATGGCTTGGGGGAGGGCTTGGGGGCAGGGGTTTGGCCCTTACCCCTAAGGGGGGGGGGGGGGCATCCGGCTCAACCACCACCACGTCTGGTCCCCGCTTCGTCTGGCCTTTTCCCGGCCTTCCCCCCTTGGGTGCATACTGCCGAACCCAATCGGCAGTGGCGTCCACCACAGAAGGGGGGGGGTCATACCCACCAACCTGGTGGATGTCCCCCCCCCTGTGCAGCTTCTGCCACACTTCCCTCCCCGTATACTCCCACTCCCACAAAAAACACACCCTCAAAAGGAAATAAGATTTCCTTTGGGGGGGGGTCGCTCATCCCAAACAAACACAAAAAAGCCGCAACCGTTTCCCCCTCTGCGGCATTCGGCCACTTGGCCGTTTCCCCCCCAACCCACACATAGGAGGGGAGGGTGAGGTTGGTCTTCCTCTCCACCCCCCCCTCCTTCTCGGTGATGGTGACCTGCCGGTACCATCCCGTCCCCCCCATCCTGCAGGCCTCATCCCCAGGCTCCCGCCACCGCCACGACGCCCCCTCCGGCAGCCTCTTCTCCCCCTCCAGCTCCAACCGGGCCGCCACCGGCTTGGCGGGCCGTGCCCCTGCTGCTTCTGCCGCTCCGCCTGCTGCCTCCGCTGCCTGGGCGTCGTCCTTGACGAAGATGCGGGGCAGCTGCAAGATGGTAGCCTTAAAAAAAAAAAGAAAGAAAAAAAAACACGCGATAACCCGCGCGATAACCCCCGCGATAACTAGGTTATCGCGCGATAACCCCCGCGATAACCCCCCGCGATAACTCCGCGATAACTAGTTAGAACGCGATAACCTAGCGCGATAACTAGTTAGAGCACCTAGTTAGAACGCGATAACCTAGCGCGATAACTAGTTAGAGCAAGGGTTAGAGCAGGGTGTTGTGGGAAGTTTTCACACCTGGTGACATGGGCACATGCCTTGGCCCTCCTTCTTGGCGTCGTCCAGCACCAGGCCCAGCCTCCGCAGCCACACGAAGTCCGTGACGGCCGCATACTCCCCCACCTGCCGCCACTCCACCACCTGGGCCACCCCCTCCACCTCAGGGGCCACCCTTGCCACTCCCCCATACAACCCCCTCCTCACCACCAAAATGGTGCCCGCCGGCACCTTAATCCCAACATGCCCTTGCAAGGTGGGCCAAGGCAGTGCCTCCCCATGGCACACCTTGGCCAAGGGGCACTGATCGGGGTGGCCTGCGACCGCCCCCGCCTCCTCATTAGTGAGGGGGGCAATCACCTCCCTCCCAATCCCCCACCCCAACAACAAAAAATGCCCTGTGGTTGTTCCCACCGGGAGCAAGCACTGAGCAGATTGCTCAATGCTGACCCCATTGGGGTCCACCACCACCTCCTCCTCCTCCCCCCCCACCACCTCCTCCCCCTCCTGGCATGGCACACAAAGGCCATCTTTGTGGGCGGTGCACAAAATCAGCCGATTGCATCCGTAGCAATTGGCTACCACCTTCCCCCTACACCTAAGCGCCCCATCACACTGGACTGTCGTGGCCACCCGGCCACCAGGTGCCCCCAGCTGGGGCCTCTCAATGGACTGCGTCACGTGCAGGTTGGGGAATCGAATATTCCCCCCCTGGGTAAGCTCAATGGCAAAAAATGCCATGAGGCGGGGGTCCCTTACCCCCATGGGGGAGGCCTTGGGAATCCCCGACCCCCTGTGGACATCAAGGGCATTAAAAAAAAAGGCAGTGCCCCTCTTGAATGGCACAGCCCTCTCCACCCAAGGGTCAGAGAACCCCGAACTGCTGGAGGGCACAAAAAGAAAATGTGACCCATCCTCCTCCTCATGATTATGGGTTAGCATAATAAGGCAATTGACAATCAATGTGCCTTCAGGAATGGTGTAGGGGGGGGCGTCGCGATGGAGGTGCTGGGGGGTGTGGTCATAGCTCGAAATTTCGGCCATGTCAAGGATGGTGCAGCTCCATCCGACCCCCCCCACCACAGTCTTCTTTGCAGTCTCAAGCACACGATCTGCCACCCTTTTGAGGACTGGCAGATCATGGAGCTTGTGGGGGTCGTGCTTGTGGTGGTTGGCACCCCCATAGTTGCCATACAATGTGCGGCGGGTCCCAGAATCTTGGGGCCTGCCGACAATGGGGGGGTTCTCATTGAAAATGGGTGCCTTCTCTGAGAGAGGCACCCTATCCAAATCATCCAAAAGACTTTGCAGCTGCACATCACTCAAAAAATCGTGCTCCAGGAGGTGGTTGACCACCAGCTTTCCCCCCACCGTGAGCACAAGGTCATTGGGGACCCTATTAAAGGCCCCCAAGGGCTCGGCGGCAACCACCTCCTCCGCCTCCCCAATAAGGGGGGGTGTTGCCCCAAATGGAAAAAGAATCACCCCCTGCCCCGAAATAATGTTGGGAGTGGTGACCCCATACCACTCACGCTCCCACTCCCTTGTGGGGCAAAGGGAGTGCATGGGGAGCTTGTTTTCGGGGTCGTCAGTGCAGACCCGGCGGGTGTTGTGGGTGAGGGGTTGGGGGAACCAACCATCCGACTTCCCCTTCCCCTTACCCGGTCGGATCCTTACCTTTTGGACACTAATCATGAGGGGGTTGTGGGGCTTCTCCTTACTCCCCCCAGCCCCCATCCCCCCCGCATCCTCCTCCTCCTCCTCCACTTTCTCCTCCTCCTCCTCCTGACCCACATAGAGGGTCGTCTTCGTCCCCGCACCCTTCTCGGCATGGGCGGTGACGGACTCCACCACGGCGTCCACATCGTCCGGATGAAGCTGGATCAAAAATCCAGCAACCCCTGGATTTACCTCTAGCAACTCGAAGATGTAGTTGCTGAGAACCAGGGGGTCTCGCTTGTCCGCCATGAAGGGGGACTTATGGACAAGGAGTCCAAAGTCCACACCATGTTCAAAGCGGGTCGCCACAGGGCGCCTCACATTGGCATCACCCATCGTAAACCCCTCAGGACCGCCAAGGCGACGGACCCCAAGGAGCTTTTGATGGTGCTCGCACCAAGCGTGGGCAGCAGCAAGGGCCATTATCAAAGAATATGAAAGCTTTGAGAGCTAAAGCGAAAAGGGGAAACATAAAATGAAGCGCGATAACCCACGCGATAACCCACGCGATAACTAGGTTATCGCGCGATAACCCCCGCGATAACCCCCGCGATAACTAGGTTATCGCGCGATAACCCACGCGATAACTAGTGCTCTAACCCCATTCTAACCCCGCGATAACTAGTTAGAGCACACAAAGATCAAATCGCAAAAAGTGCAAAACGGGCAATATCGAGCAAACGAAACATGGAAGGCACATTGTTGCATCATAGTGCACCCATGTAACATGTGAAATTCCGGGTTCCAACCATATTAACAACACCCAAAAATGGGGGGGTTCCGCACCACGCCCTAGAACGCTGCATCCCAGGGGTTGGGGTTGCAGCTGATGGTGGTGTCCGTAGGGGTGATGGCGGTGGTGGTGGGGCTGGACCGGGCGCGGGAGATGGGGGTACCCAAACGGGGGTGGCGGACGCAACTGGGTTGTGCTCCGAGCGTCCCCGTAATCTGCTGCCATCTGCAACGAAAACACACGGAACGAGGATTATTACCCCTGGAGGCACGTTTGGAAGCATGACTTCGGCAACGTGGATCACGCGGCGAACGCGCAGAAGAACCGGAAGCAGCTCCACAGGCGCGTTGGGAGGCAAAAAACCGGAACGTACATAACGGACATAACGCAGCATACCCGCAGCGACGCCAACTCCCTCTTCTTGATCATCGTCCACGCGCCCGTCGCCGGCAGCTCCTCCTCGCGGTCTTCGGTGAGGGTATACGCCATCATCCCGGCCATTGTGGCCGTTCTCTTGTATCTGTCTTTGACGTCGTCGGTACTCATGTCCAGGAGATCTTCGGGGGCCAGGCTCGCAAGGGACGGCGGCGGTCGCCTCCGCTCCCCAAGGGGGTGCTGCCCCTTCAGCGCTGCCAAGGGGACCCCGTGCAGCTCCGGGCCCGGTGCCTCGGTCCCCACGAGCGCGCTAGGCGGCCTCTCCGGGGCCTCCACGCAGCCAGTACACACGGAGATCCCTTTCAGGATCCCATCCGTGGCCTGCCGGTGCCCCGACGTCCGATAGACGCGGTCCAAGTGTTCACGGGCGGCGGAGGCGGATTGCGCGTTCTTGACGCCGCAGGCCAGCAGACCCTGCACCGCGGTCGGGCGCACCTGGCTGTGCAGCAACGTGGCAGCAGCAGCATCCTTCCGACCACTGGCGTCCGCGCTCAAGCACACTCGGTAGTGCTTCTCCAGCCGTCCCAGTGTCACCCCATACTCCGCCAGTCCGGACGCCAGAACCTGAAGAACGCGAAAAACACACAAATGTCCTCCAGAAGCATGTCCGGAAGCAGAGAACCGGCACGCGGATCACGCGCATAACGCGGCGGACGCCTCTAGAAGCATGGTCGGAGGCACGCAAAACACAACGCATGGGACGTGAAGAACACTTGCATGTCGTTTGCGTATTGCGCGATGTCTTTGTAGTGCTCGAAGCGCGTCGTCTTCGCCGGGATGGACTTCTGGGGACCCACCGCTCCTTCAATCTTGAAGCCCACGCTGCCCACTCCGCCCGCCTTCTCTTTCCCCTTCTCTTTCCCCTTCTCTTTGCCCTTCTCTTTGCCCTTCGGCTTCCCCTCCTTGGCCTTCCCTTCCTTCCCCTTTGCACCCTCCACCACCACAACGTCCTGCGCCGCCGCTGCCAGCTCCTGCTTCTGCTGCCCAATCGCCTCTCCTTCTGCCTCTGGCTCCTTCTCCTTGTCCTTCTCCTTCTCCTTGTGCTTCTCCTTCTCTTTCTCCAAAACGGTACTCCTTGCGGCCTTCTTCTCCGGAGTGGGCGCCCGCTGACTTCCACTGGCGGCGCTGGCGCTGGCACTGCTGGTGCTGTTGCTGCTGCTGATGGAGGAGTCGTCTTCCTCCTCCTCCTCCTCCTCTTCTTCTTGCGGCGTGTCCTCCGCCCAGGCCCAAAACCGGTCCTTCTGCAGCTGAAAAGAACGTACAGAACACGGATAACGCAAGACGTGCATCCAGAAGCAGGGGTGGAGGCAAGAAACCGGAACGCGCAGAACGCGGATAACGCGCGGAACGCTCCCAGAAGCGCGTTCGGAGGCAATGATGCAGCACGTCATGAACGCAGAAAACACAGCCTACGCCCACCTGAAACTAGAGGCACACGTGCAACGCATTGACATACCCTCTTGTACTTGAACCACTGATCTTGCTTGCTGCGACAGTCGCAGACCTGGGGCAGGGCCCCCTTCTTTGCGGCCTTCGGCACCTTGACGTGGTGCAGCTGCACCGTGGTCAAGTAGAAGGCCTTGCCGTCTTCCCAACCATCCGGCAGCTTCTTCTGCTTCTTGGCCCTCTGCTCGACCCACCCGCACCAGTACCCCGCTGTGCACAAAAGAATGCAATCAAGAGAGCAGAAGCATGGGGAACCAAATCAAGGGGCAATGTCAAGTAAGCATGTGACGGACAAAACGAACGAGGACAACGAAGGTTGCATGTTGCGGGCACATACATGTTTGTGCTTTCAGCTGGAAAACAACGAAGCTCATCTGGCCCGCCTCCTTCGGCTTCCACTTCTCCAACGCTCCATCAGCCTTCAGCCACTGCTTACAGTTGTTGGGGTACAGCGGGGTGGTCATTTTGTGAGAAGAGGGCCTCTGGGGCAACGGGGATGACGAAGAGAACACGGCGAACACAGCAAGCGTACCTCCAGAAGCACGGGCGGAAGCACCAAAGCGGAACACGGAAAACGCGGCCAACGCGCGGCACCTGTACAACGCTCAGAACGATGGAAGCAGAGGCAGAGGCAACATGCAAAGTGCTTCTCTCCTTGAAAATGGATGAACCGCATGAAAACTCATGCGCGAGTGCGTCGGGCCACCTCAAAAACCCCCGGAAGCGTCGTAAAAGCAAGGGTGTTTTTCCCGACCCCTACAAGCGCCCATTTCGTCATCTACGTCGTAGACAAAGGAATATGTGCAACACGTTTGTGGCATTTGTGGCATTTGTGGGATGCAGCGTTCTAGGGCGTGGTGCGGAACCCCTAGTAAGAACGCAGTTTCTGGAACACCCACCTACCCTCAGTTTTGGGGCAAACCACCTAAAAAAATGGATTCAGCACCCTCAAAAACCCCCCATCCCCTTTCTTTCCCCACATAACCCTCATTGTAGGGGTGGTTTTTGGGGGGGGGTCAAAGAGTTAGAGCACAGTTAGAAGAGAGTTAGAACGCAGTTAGAGCACCTTGCTCTAACTAGTTATCGCGCTAGTTATCGCGCGATAACTCAGTTATCGCGTAGTTATCGCGTGTAGTCATCGCGCACCCCTCCTCCCTCCCTCCCTAGGACAAACAACACAAAACACTTGGCACAAAGCATGTGTGGTCGTTTTTCATACAAAGTCATCAATGTCTGAGGCCTTGGCTGCCTCCAGTCCCAAAAGCCCTTGCTCCAGGGCGTTCATGGACATGCAATGGTGCATGTGGCGGAGGGACACACTTGGCCTCACCAAGGACCAACCCTTAAAACAACTTTTGAGCCTCCTTTTGTAAGGCCCATGCCGATACTCCGTTGGGATGGAGGAAAACTGAAAAATGTTCCTCCATTTCTCGGCAAAAAAGGTGGAATGTGCCAAGCACCAATGGATCCACCTGGTGGGGGACCAACCTGAGTCTCCCCACGCTTTTGAAAATTTTGTGGTCAACGCACGGTGGCGTTCCACTTGGGTTAGAGTGTACAACTCCCTCACCCTCCAAAGCTCATACAAACCCTCAATGCATTTCACCATGACATGCACAACAACCCATAACATAGGTCCCCCAGGGGTCCTCACTGTGGGGACATGCTCTTTGAGGCAATCCACAAATTGCCTTTGGAAGGGGGGGGAGGTTAGGAAAACTTTGGTGCTGGTTAGATCGAAATCTTTGTCTGTGGCCCTCGAGGCCGAAGGGAGGCGTTCCCTAAGAGGGATGCCTGAGGTCTCATCCTTCAGGGCTTGTTTGAAGGCCTGCAAAGCTGCAAGAGCTTGGGCCTTACCAGGGGTACCAGGGGGGAGGGCCTGAAGGGTGGTCTCAATGCGCTTTGCAATGCCGTTTAGGATGCGGCATGCTGCATGTTGGTAGTCCCCCGGCCGCCTATCAGGGGTCACACTTCTCAAGAATGCCCCCCATCTTGAGGTGGACTCCACCCCCCTTTGCTCAACAATCCCATTGGGGTCTTTGCACAACCAACACTTAGACCCAGCCCCCCCCATTGCTTGCATCCCCTTCCCATCCCCTGTCAAAATGACAGTGCAAGTCAAAAATTGGTTTTGAAAGAGGACAACGTCCTCTTCCACATCCCTCACCTCTTGGTTGAGGTTGGCAGAGATGTCCAGGCTTCTCAAAAAAGCCTGTTCATCCCCACCATCCATGCAAAACCATGAGGCCCATAGCTTCACCTTTGAAGCAAATTTTGCCCCCCCCCATACATTAACCCATACATCCGCACGGGTAGAGGATGCCTTCCACAAGGAAGTCGCATCAACTGAAATAACAACAATGGCAACGCCACTAGGGGGGGGTTTCCCGATAACTCGGGCCATAGATATTGCATTTTGCACAATTGATTGCAAAGGCACATGGGCAGCTGCCCTATTGCGGCCTGTGGTAGACTTTACAATGGTGGTTTGGGGACAGTAGGGCATGATCCGTTGCCGAACGGTCCTTAGGTCCCGTTGTGTGCAACGGCGGGGCATTCGCAAAAGGGCCCGTTGGGAGAGATGCATGCTGCACGCCATGCGTAGCATGCTCAGGGCCTCATGCTCCTGAGCTGTTAATGCAAGATGGCCGCCAAGTGGGCCAGACAGGGCAGTGCACGCCCCACCACTTAAACAAACTTCGCCTTTGGTGTTGGTGCCACACACGACGTCTGGGTCACCCAATAGAACTCGCACGTGCCGCTGAACCGCCTTCAAACGCCGCCACCGGGCCTTGGGGCACTGCAGATCGGTGTACCGCCGCAGGTTGGCTGTGTTGAGAGCCCGCAGGGCCTCATTGACAGCACCGTCCATGAAGAATAAGAGGACCTGGGCGCGAAATGAGGGAGGGTTTTGAAGCAAGGGCCCAAAAAACACACGCGATAACCCACGCGATAACCCCCGCGATAACTAGGTTATCGCGCGATAACCCCCGCGATAACCCCCCGCGATAACTAGTTAGAGCGCGATAACCCCCCGCGATAACTAGTTAGAGCACCCAGTTAGAGCGCGATAACCCCCGCGATAACTAGTTAGAGCAGGGGTTAGTGCGCACTAACTGGTGGGGTTAGAGCAAGCGTTGGGCACCCTAAAACATTCACAAACGTTGATTTTGCACCCAGGAAACCTTGGAGATGTCAACAATGTGCAGGCACGGGGTACATGGCGCCACAAACGCAAATTCAAATCAGTCAAATGGAATTCCGGGCTAGTTGCCCCTCCTCAGAGTCCACAGAGTACAGTAATAGAAAGAGTGAACGATAATCGAATCACAAATTACACTAACTGGAGGGGTTAGAGGAAGCATTGGGCACCCTAAAACCCATGGACACCAGCTGCTGCCGCCACAAAGGCGTGCAGTGCAGAACCCCCCCCCGCACTATAAAAAATCACGCTCCATCGCTCGCCCTCCCATGGCAATGGAGCGTGTAGTGCCCTGGTGTTGAACAACACCGGGGCTTGGGGGGTGGCGGTGCATGCCCAACCCTCCACCGCCCTACCCTTGCACACACGGGTGTGCCGCTTTTTTTCCCTCAAGGAGGGATTCAGCAGGCCACCACTCTCCACCCAAAACTCACCCCCCGTGAAAGACCCCACACACACAATAAGCGCCATGGGCGCCCCATCCCGCAAATGGGAGTGGAGGCCCATGGTGTCCGTCCCTTGGGGGCGAACAATTTGGATGCTACACCATGTGAACCATGGTGGAGCATTGGAGGTGCAATACCCATTGAGGTCTGCTACCAAGGGGGTGAGGGCAGGCCTGAGGGTAGCAGCGGCCATGTGGGTCGCCCTAAAATTAGAGGGGTTGGGGTTTCCACTTCCCACGAGGCCAAAGTGGCACATGTCCACTTGGGCCCCATATCGCTCCTCCCCACGAAAAATGCCCTTGGGCAACCCCTTGAGCAAATCCACTAGTCATTGGCTCCCACTCCTACTCCCGCTACCCTGACTCTGCAACCCTTGCGGCGCCAGCCCCTGCTGGGCCTGCTGCGCCCCGAAGGAGGCACAGAGGGTGGAGGTGAGGCTGCGCACCTGCGCCTCAGCAACCCCCAAGCGCTGCCCAAGGTCATCCCCCCTCCTCCGCTGCCCCTCCACCTCCACCCTAAGCTGGGCCACCTCCACCTCCGCCTTCCGCCTCCCCTCCTGGGCCTCCCTCAGGGCCTCCCTCATCGCCTCCACCTCCTCCCCCCTCTTGGCGGCCAGGTTGAGGGCCTGGTCCAGGGCACGCTGGGTGTTGCCCTGGGCCTTTTCGGCCTTCGCCAAGGCCGACTTGTGGTCGGCCGACCGACCCTTGGCCAGTGCGGCCTCGACCCCCGTGGCGGCCGCCTGCTCCACCAAAACCTGGCAAGCGTCCGTCACGTGGGTGGCCACACTGGCCCCCAAGGCCTCCACGTCCAGGGCCTCATGGGGGGGCTGGGCTGCCGCCACCTTTGCCACCTTCGATGGCTTGGGGGAGGGCTTGGGGGCGGAGGTTTGGCCCTTACCCCTAAGGGGGGGGGGGCATCCGGCTCAACCACCACCACGTCTGGTCCCCGCTTCGTCTGGCCTTTTCCCGGCCTTCCCCCCTTGGGTGCATACTGCCGAACCCAATCGGCAGTGGCGTCCACCACAGAAGGGGGGGGGTCATACCCACCAACCTGGTGGATGTCCCCCCCCCTGTGCAGCTTCTGCCACACTTCCCTCCCCGTATACTCCCCCTCCCACAAAAAACACACCCTCAAAAGGAAATAAGATTTCCTTTGGGGGGGGTCGCTCATCCCAAACAAACACAAAAAAGCCGCAACCGTTTCCCCCTCTGCGGCATTCGGCCACTTGGCCGTTTCCCCCCCAACCCACACATGGGAGGGGAGGGTGAGGTTGGTCTTCCTCTCCACCCCCCCCTCCTTCTCGGTGATGGTGACCTGCCGGTACCATCCCGTCCCCCCCATCCTGCAGGCCTCATCCCCAGGCTCCCCAAACCGCCACGACGCCCCCTCCGGCAGCCTCTTCTCCCCCTCCAGCTCCAACCGGGCCGCCACCGGCTTGGCGGGCCGTGCCCCCGCTGCTTCTGCCGCTCCGCCTGCTGCGTCGGCTGCCTGGGCGTCGTCCTTGACGAAGATGCGGGGCAGCTGCAAGATGGTAGCCTGAAAAAAACAAAAGAAACAAAAAAAAAACACGCGATAACCCGCGCGATAACCCCCGCGATAACTAGGTTATCGCGCGATAACCCCCGCGATAACCCCCCGCGATAACCCCGCGATAACTAGTTAGAACGCGATAACCTAGCGCGATAACTAGTTAGAGCACCTAGTTAGAACGCGATAACCTAGCGCGATAACTAGTTAGAGCAGGGGTTAGAGCAGGGTGTTGTGGGAAGTTTTCACACCTGGTGACATGGACACATGCCTTGGCCCTCCTTCTTGGCGTCGTCCAGCACCAGGCCCAGCCTCCGCAGCCACACGAAGTCCGTGACGGCCGCATACTCCCCCACCTGCCGCCACTCCACCACCTGGGCCACCCCCTCCACCTCAGGGGCCACCCTTGCCACTCCCCCATACAACCCCCTCCTCACCACCAAAATGGTGCCCGCCGGCACCTTCATCCCAACATGCCCTTGCAAGGTGGGCCAGGGCAGTGCCTCCCCATGGCACACCTTGGCCAAGGGGCACTGATCGGGGTGGCCTGCGACCGCCCCCGCCTCCTCATTAGTGAGGGGGGCAATCACCTCCCTCCCAATCCCCCACCCCGACAACCAAAAATGCCCGGTGGTTGTTCCCACCGGGAGCAAGCACTGAGCAGATTGCTCAATGCTGACTCCATTGGGGTCCACCACCACCACCTCCTCCTCCCCCCCCTCCACCTCCTCCCCCTCCTGGCATGGCACACAAAGGCCATCTTTGTGGGCGGTGCACAAAATCAGCCGATTGCATCCGTAGCAATTGGCTACCACCTTCCCCCTACACCTAACCGCCCCACCACACTGGACTGTCGTGGCCACCCGGCCAGCAGATGCCCCTAGCTGGGGCCTCTTAATGGACTGGGTCACGTGCAGGTTGGGGAATCGAAGATTCCCCCCTTGGGTAAGCTCAATGGCAAAAAATGCCATGAGGCGGGGGTGGGACACCCCCGTGGGGGAGGCCTTGGGAATCCCCGACCCCCGGTGTACATCAAGGGCATTAAAAAAAAAGGCAGTGCCCCTCTTGAATGGCACAGCCCTCTCCACCCAAGGGTCAGGGAACCCCGAACTGCTGGAGGGCACAAAAAGAAAATGTGACCCATCCTCCTCCTCATGAATATGGGTTAGCATAATAAGGCAATTGACAATCAATGTGCCTTCAGGAATGGTGTAGGGGGGGGCGTCGCGATGGAGGTGCTGGGGGGTGTGGTCATAGCTCGAAATTTCGGCCATGTCAAGGATGGTGCAGCTCCATCCAACCCCCCCCCCACCACAGTCTTCTTCGCCGTCTCAAGCACACGATCTGCCACCCTTTTGAGGACTGGCAGATCATGGAGCTTGTGGGGGTTGTGCCTGTGGTGGTTGGCACCCCCATAGTTGCCATACAATGTACGGCGGGTCCCAGAATCTTGGGGCCTGCCGACAATGGGGGGGTTCTCATTGAAAATGGGTGCCTTCTCTGAGAGAGGCACCCTATCCAAATCATCCAAAAGACTTTGGAGCTGCACAGCACTCAAAAAATCGTGCTCCAGGAGGTGGTTGACCACCAGCTTCCCCCCCACGGTGAGCACAAGGTCATTGGGGTCCCTATTAAAGGCCCCCGAGGGCTCGGCGGCAACCACCTCCTCCGCCTCCCCAATAAGGGGGGGTGTTGCCCCAAATGGAAAAAGAATCACCCCCTGCCCCGAAACAATGTTGGGAGTGGTGACCCCATACCACTCACGCTCCCACTCCCTTGTGGGGCAAAGGGAGTGCATGGGGAGCTTGTTTTCGGGGTCGTCAGTGCAGACCCGGCGGGTGTTGTGGGTGAGGGGTTGGGGGGACCAACCATCCGACTGCCCCTTCCCCTTACCCGGTCGGATCCTTACCTTCTGGACACTAATCATGAGGGGGTTGTGGGGCTTCTCCTTCCTCCCCCCAGCCCCCACCCCCCCCGCATCCTCCTCCTCCTCCTCCACTTCCTCCTCCTCCTCCTCCTGACCCACATAGAGGGTCGTCTTCGTCCCCGCACCCTTCTCGGCATGGGCGGTGACGGACTCCACCACGGCGTCCACATCGTCCGGATGAAGCTGGATCAAAAATCCAGCAACCCCTGGATTTACCTCTAGCAACTCGAAGATGTAGTTGCTGAGAACCGGGGGGTCTCGCTTGTCCGCCATGAAGGGGGACTTATGGACAAGGAGTCCAAAGTCCACACCATGTTCAAAGCGGGTCGCCACAGGGCGCCTCACATTGGCATCACCCATCGTAAACCCCTCAGGACCGCCAAGGCGACGGACCCCAAGGAGCTTTTGATGGTGCTCGCACCAAGCGTGGGCAGCAGCAAGGGCCATTATCAAAGAATATGAAAGCTTTGAGAGCTAAAGCGAAAAGGGGAAACATAAAATGAAGCGCGATAACCCACGCGATAACCCACGCGATAACTAGGTTATCGCGCGATAACCCCCGCGATAACCCCCGCGATAACTAGGTTATCGCGCGATAACCCACGCGATAACTAGTGCTCTAACCCCGTTCTAACCCCGCGATAACTAGTTAGAGCACACAAAGATCAAATCGCAAAAAGTGCAAAACGGGCAATATCGAGCAAACGAAACATGGAAGGCACATTGTTGCATCATAGTGCACCCATGTAACATGTGAAATTCCGGGTTCCAACCATATTAACAACACCCAAAAATGGGGGGGTTCCGCACCACGCCCTAGAACGCTGCATCCCATTGATTTTGCACCCAGGAAACCTTGGAGATGTCAACAATGTGCAGGCACGGGGTATATGGCGCCACAATCACAAATTCAAATCAGTCAAATGGACATGTTCCGGGCTAGTTGCCCCTCCTCAGAGTACACAATGACAAACCATGGTGGGCATCCCACCAAAGCAGAAAAAATAGAAATAGTGAACAATAATCGAATCACAAATTACACTAGCTGGAGGGGTTAGAGGAAGCATTGGGCACCCTAAAACCCATGGACACCAGCTGCTGCCGCCACAAAGGCGTGCAGTGCAGAACCCCCCCCCGCACTATAAAAAATCACGCTCCATCGCTCGCCCTCCCATGGCAATGGAGCGTGTAGTGCCCTGGTGTTGAACAACACCGGGGCTTGGGGGGTGGCGGTGCATGCCCAACCCTCCACCGCCCTACCCTTGCACACACGGATGTGCCGCTTTTTTTCCCTCATGGAGGGATTCAGCAGGCCACCACTCTCCACCCAAAACTCACCCCCCGTGAAAGACCCCACACACACAATAAGCGCCATGGGCGCCCCATCCCGCAAATGGGAGTGGAGGCCCATGGTGTCCGTCCCTTGGGGGCGAACAATTTGGATGCTACACCATGTGAACCATGGTGGAGCATTGGAGGTGCAATACCCATTGAGGTCTGCAACCAAGGGGGTGAGGGCAGGCCTGAGGGTAGCAGCGGCCATGTGGGTCGCCCTAAAATTAGAGGGGTTGGGGTTTCCACTTCCCACGAGGCCAAAGTGGCACATGTCCACTTGGGCCCCATATCGCTCCTCCCCACGAAAAATGCCCTTGGGCAACCCGCTTAGCAAACCCACGAGTCATTGGCTCCCACTCCTACTCCCGCTACCCTGACTCTGCAACCCAAAGGAGGCACAGAGGGTGGAGGTGAGGCTGCGCACCTGCGCCTTAGCCACCCCCAAGCGCTGCTGGAGGTCATCCCCCCTCCTCCGCTGCCCCTCCACCTCCACCCTAAGCTGGGCCGCCTCCACCTCCGCCTTCCGCCTCCCCTCCTGGGCCTCCCTCAGGGCCTCCCTCATCGCCTCCACCTCCTCCCCCCTCTTGGCGGCCAGGTTGAGGGCCTGGTCCAGGGCACGCTGGGTGTTGCCCTGGGCCTTTTCGGCCTTCGCCAAGGCCGACTTGTGGTCGGCCGACCGACGCTTGGCCAGTGCGGCCTCGACCCCCGTGGCGGCCGCCTGCTCCACCAAAACCTGGCAAGCGTCCGTCGACGTCGACGTCACGTGGGTGGCCACACTGGCCCCCAAGGCCTCCACGTCCAGGGCCTCATGGGGGGGCTGGGCCGCCGCCACCTTTGCCACCTTCGATGGCTTGGGGGAGGGCTTGGGGGCGGGGGTTTGGCCCTTACCCCTAAGGGGGGGGGGGGTGCATCCGGCTCAACCACCACCACGTCTGGTCCCCGCTTCGTCTGGCCTTTTCCCGGCCTTCCCCCCTTGGGTGCATACTGCCGAACCCAATCGGCAGTGGCGTCCACCACAGAAGGGGGGGGGTCATACCCACCAACCTGGTGGATGTCCCCCCCCCTGTGCAGCTTCTGCCACACTTCCCTCCCCGTATACTCCCCCTCCCACAAGATTCCCTTGGGTAAGCTCAATGGCAAAAAATGCCATGAGGCGGGGGTCCCTTACCCCCATGGGGGAGGCCTTGGGAATCCCCGACCCCCGGTGTACATCAAGGGCATTAAAAAAAAAGGCAGTGCCCCTCTTGAATGGCACAGCCCTCTCCACCCAAGGGTCAGGGAACCCCGAACTGCTGGAGGGCACAAAAAGAAAATGTGACCCATCCTCCTCCTCATGATTATGGGTTAGCATAATAAGGCAATTGACAATCAATGTGCCTTCAGGAATGGTGTAGGGGGGGGCGTCGCGATGGAGGTGCTGGGGGGTGTGGTCATAGCTCGAAATTTCGGCCATGTCAAGGATGGTGCAGCTCCATCCGACCCCCCCCACCACAGTCTTCTTTGCGGTCTCAAGCACACGATCTGCCACCCTTTTGAGGACTGGCAGATCATGGAGCTTGTGGGGGTTGTGCTTGTGGTGGTTGGCACCCCCATAGTTGCCATACAATGTGCGGCGGGTCCCAGAATCTTGGGGCCTGCCGACAATGGGGGGGTTCTCATTGAAAATGGGTGCCTTCTCTGAGAGACCTCTGAGAGAGGCACCCTATCCAAATCATCCAAAAGACTTTGCAGCTGAATGTCACTCAAGAAATCGTGTTCCAGGAGGTGGTTGACCACCAGCTTTCCCCCCACCGTGAGCACAAGGTCATTGGGGTCCCTATTAAAGGCCCCCAAGGGCTCGGCGGCAACCACCTCCTCCGCCTCCTGGGATGCAGCGTTCTAGGGCGTGGTGCGGAACCCCTAGTTAGAACGCAATTTCTGGAACACCCACCTACCCTCAAATTTGGGGCAAACCACCTAAAAACCTTGTTGCATCATAGTGCACCCATGTAACATGTGAAATTCCGGGTTCCAACCATATTAACAACACCCAAAATTGGGGGGGTTCCGCACCACGCCCTAGAACGCTTCATCCCACCCCAATAAGGGGGGGTGTTGCCCCAAATGGAAAAAGAATCACCCCCTGCCCCGAAATAATGTTGGGAGTGGTGACCCCATACCACTCACGCTCCCACTCCCTTGTGGGGCAAAGGGAGTGCATGGGGAGCTTGTTTTCGGGGTCGTCAGTGCAGACCCGGCGGGTGTTGTGGGTGAGGGGTTGGGGGAACCAACCATCCGACTTCCCCTTCCCCTTACCCGGTCGGATCCTTACCTTTTGGACACTAATCATAAGGGGGTTGTGGGGCTTCTCCTTCCTCCCCCCAGCCCCCCACCCCCCCCGCATCCTCCTCCTCCTCCTCCACTTCCTCCTCCTCCTCCTCCTGACCCACATAGAGGGTCGTCTTCGTCCCCGCACCCTTCTCGGCATGAGCGGTGACGGACTCCACCACCGCGTCCACATCCTCGGTATGAAGCTGGATCAAAAATCCAGCAACCCCTGGATTTATGTACCCAGCCATATTCTACCCTTTTTGGTCTTTGACGGTTTTTACCCGCAATGTGTGCAATGCATGGAATGACACTACCGGCAGTTTGGGCAGTGACTGGCATATTTGTCCACATCCACGGATTTGTGTCTACATTGACGGTTCCGGCACTTTGTCACCGCAACAACTACATCAACGGTTCCGGCGGTTCCAAAAAAAACTGATGCCTAAAGTGTCGGTTCCGACGGTTTAAAGTGGGAGGCAACTTGCAAAACAGTGCACACACAACATGTATGGAGCGGAGCTTGCACAGAGAACACTTGACACATGAGAACCAGGCTGCAAGGGTACCACAGGGTCCCGAAAATCAGTTTTTGGTGTGCACTGCACACCCACGTGACTATATATATACATGACATCATGGGCTCCGGCCATGCCGGCTGAATAGCATACTGTACACTGCCTGAGGGCACAATATGCAATGTGGTAGCACATATGTGAGCAACCAAGGTTACTTTTCACGCAACGTCTCCGGCAACATCTTCTTAAATTCATCCCAGTGTGCAGTGTGCAGTGGTCATTGCCTCACCTGTGATACTTTGGAATTGATATTCCACCAGACTTGATGGCAGTGGCTTTGTTGCGTCATGCAGTTGCCACGAGAGAAGAGCACAATGTGCCCTCGCAACCTTCAAATCACCCTCGGTCACGGAGCATTTGGTGCAAGAGGCCAGGGGGCCTGTTTGAGGAGCACTGTCACTTTGCAAGCGAGCAAGGAGGTTAGCAACTGTGGTATCACCAGCCCTGAACCGCTTGCGGTCAACCACTCCTTCATCCAACATTTCTTCATCATGCTCCCTCTTTATCACATGGGTCTTTTGGGGTGTCTTCGAATTTTTGGTGTGCTTCTTTGGTGGCTTCCTTGGTGTCTTATTGGGTCCTGCTTTTGATGCTTTCCTGTCCTCGAACTCATCGGAGTCACTAGAGGAGGAGGAGGTGGTGGACGAGGAGGCGGATGAGGAGCTGTCTGCCCCCCCCCTTTTTTTCTTGGGCTTGCCGCCACGCATAGGCACCGTTCGAGTGCCCAGAGGATCAACAGAGATGCCCTGGAACCTCAGCATGCCATCTTGAAATTTCCCGGTCACATCTTGAACCTGCGCCCACCAACCTGGGTGTTTCGGTGGCGTTCTGTTTGCCAGCTCCGGTACTTGTTCAATCTCTGACCGAGAGTCTGACATTTCAGCAAAATGCCGACTGCAGTGAGATGCGTCCAAGGTCAAATAAAAAGACTCCTAGCACGGGAACTTGGTGGCAAATGGCAAGTGAGGACATGGGACAATGGAATGGTGACGTTTGTCAATCGGCATGCCCCTGCGCGACGCAAGGAAGTCGCAAACGTTGAGGATGTGAAGACCGAGTGCATCCAGTTGTGTCGCCTACGCCTTGCTCTACAAACATCTTCGCAGCGATTGAAAGCAAACATGGACCGTGCAGTACCGTGGAAAGCAGTGCAAAAGACATGGAAATGGTTATCCAGCACTATAGGTATGATTGCCGGCACTTATTTAGTCCAAACTGCCGTTTCCGACAGTATGTACGTCAGATGGTGTGGCAAGTGCCGTTTCCGGCAGTTACGAAGCAATCTAGGCGCACTGTTACTACTTGCAGGTACACAGGCCGAGTTGATTTCTGGGGATTACCCTGTGGTGTGGACCAAGCCGGCGGATGCACTACTGCTCCAAATGGATGCTCTGTCGCGAGGCAATCACTGGGTGAAACCGGACGCCCAGAGGCCTAGCGAACTGTGGATCCGCTTTGGATTGGATGGGGTTCCCCTATGGAAGAGCCATGTTGTGGCCGGCACATTGGCGCCTTGTTCACACCTTCGAGATCTCAAGCAACATAGCCCTGATCGTCATTTTGTTTGCATACTATTTCGCGGGTATGACACCAAAGAGCTGCTGAAGCAATGCTTGCAAAAGAGCGGATACCTTGGTAGCGTGGACGACCTGAACGGTAGTTGTGTAACGATTAACGGTACACACTATGTCGTGAGACTATTTATTTGTGGGGACCACATGTTGATGCACAAAGTGACAGGCAGGGATGGGCCTACATCCACACGGCCAGAACGCCATCCTTGCCCCTATTGTGCAGCACCCGCCCCTGATGTCCTTAATTATGCAGCTCAGGTCTTGGCAATGTCCCTTGGGGCAGAGGCCATGTTTGTTGGAATACCAGCTGCACAGCATGCCATCGACTGCAGTCATGGCATGGTGAATGTGTTGTACGGTGTGTGTCTCCCTGTTGTTGAGAACACGTTGATAGAGTGTGGTTGGACCAACAAAGATGTGAATGACTATTTTGGTACCCTTAACGTGGACCCCATGTCGTATGTGGTTGGAGGCGAGGTCACTGGTGATGGGCTCCCACGATCCATTGACAATGCATTAACATTCTTTGAGAAGAGATGCTACAATCGAATTGATACGACACTAAAATTGGTTTGTCATGACATCATTCGCCTTGATGGGCAAGACCACAGCAAATCAGACCTAATTGCAGCCATGTTCGAGCATGTTGCCATTACAGCCATTATGGTGAGTGTGGCATACACTCCTGAACCAACATTGTCACAGGTTGACATGTGTGAGACAAGCGCGCGCGCATTGCGGCGTATTTGGAAAACACTGGATGCACCGACGACACCATGGGGCCATGTGTGGACAGCACATGTACCACAGTTCCTACGGCTCTGGGGAACGTTGTTTCCTTTCTTGTGCCACGGCTTTGAGGGACGTTGGAGGGACCTCAAGGTTGAGATTCGGCATAGTGCTCATGGGCAATGGAAAGGTGCCTCGTGTGGATTTGAAACGGTTTTGCAGTATAGTATTGTCCGTTGGACGCTACGGAAGCTTGGCATTGCCTTGCATGGTCGCACTTGTAAAGTACGCAAAACCAGCTCTTGGTTGTGGCACAGGCATAATGATTTCATGGACCGCATGATGGGAAATGCACATTGACGTTGATAAGGATGCCGATTTGCCAATTTGCCGTTTCCTGCACTTTGTGAAAAACTGCTGCCTAGATTGCCGTTTCCTGCGAAATGGGCATTGTATCCTTGTGAAGCTGAATTCTACGAACACGGCGTTCTAGCTTTTCGTGCAAACCAAGGGAAAACAACGAAACGGAAAGTGTTTGTTTCACATCTCAAAAGCCTTGTAAACACAATGGCATTGCAATCGAAGAGCCACACGTTCCACAACAATGTTATGCACAATCTGAAAAAAACGGCACGTTCAAAGCACACGAAACCGCAGAAATATTCCATGATTACCTAGTTTGCGGGTAAGTACCCGCAGGGCAAGAATATGGCTGGGTACATACCTCTAGCAACTCGAAGATGTAGTTGCTGAGAACCAGGGGGTCTCGCTTGTCCGCCATGAAGGGGGACTTATGGACAAGGAGTCCAAAGTCCACACCATGTTCAAAGCGGGTCGCCACAGGGCGCCTCACATTGGCATCACCCATCGTAAACCCCTCAGGACCGCCAAGGCGACGGACCCCAAGGAGCTTTTGATGGTGCTCGCACCAAGCGTGGGCAGCAGCAAGGGCCATTACGAAGAATATGAAAGCTTTGAGAGCTAAAGCGAAAAGGGGAAACATAAAATGAAGCGCGATAACCTACGCGATAACTCGCGCGATAACCCCCGCGATAACCCCCGCGATAACTAGGTTATCGCGCGATAACCCACGCGATAACTAGTGCTCTAACCCCGTTCTAACCCCGTTCTAACTAGTTAGAGCACACAAAGATCAAATCGCAAAAAGTGCAAAACGGGCAATATCGAGCAAACGAAACATGGAAGGCACACTGTTGCATCATAGTGCACCCATGTAACATGTGAAATTCCGGGTTCCAACCATATTAACAACACCCAAAATTGGGGGGGTTCCGCACCACGCCCTAGAACGCTGCATCCTATGTGAACGCCATTGGGTCGAAACTACCATGTCGCCATGGACCCAACACCACTTTCTTGCCATTAGTAGTGCTGCAACAGGATCCAAAGATTTAAAGCATGGAATCGTCATAGAATTAATAGTTCTATCATCCTATCAAAAAAAAATCTTGGATCCTGATGCGGCACTATGATTTTACATTCGATTTTGTACTAAAACTGTTGTCCACCCCTAATAATACTCACCGGGAGCCTGTCTTGCAGGTAACCAGGGGAGGAAGTGGTACAAAGCGAGAGCACCAAGACGCAAGTGAAGAAGAGTGGTCCTCACTTGGGTCAAGGGGCTCGAGCGCAGTAAGGGAAAACCCCGCGACTTAGATTACCCCGCCTGTTCGACTGGCGCGCGCCGATGCGCGCCGAAATCTGACTGCACGCCAGTCCCCCCAAACCGAAAAAAAGGGGTACGGCGGGACTCGAACCGCCGCAGAGCTCCCTTCTACAAATAATGCACCCGGCTTTACCCACTGGACCATGGCACCGTGCAACACCGTCCGAAAATATCATTTATGGATTTGGTCCCTCCGACGAAATTTTTTAAAAAAACCAAGCCACCGGCCGAAGCCGGCGGCTGCTGGCTTTTCCCAGCCATGCGCGTTGTCGACGGCCCCTGGGCCCCTCGGGCACCTCGGTTGAGTTACAAACTTGACCACTTTCGGTCACATTGTGCACAATCATTGGCCCATTTCCATCACTGAGCCTAATGGTGAAGGGAGGGGCCAAAGAGGTGCTTGGGCCAAAACTTTGCCCCAAAGGTGAGTTTTCCTTGGAACTTTTTTGAGTTCGGAAGACCTTCTTAACACAAAAAGAACACACCCTATCCGTCACGGCCCTAGGGATGGTCAGACCTTAGCCTAAGGGTGGAGGGGTAGAAAAGTGACCCTCTTTTGAATGGCTACTTCTTGGTGGCAACAAGTGTTTGGCAACACAAAGTAAGGATAGTGTGCACCTTGGGAAAGCTTGTTTTCCATATTGACGCCCCTTTCCATAACAAGGAAAGGTATCAAACAAAAATGGTGACCAAGTAAGGTTGGCACTCGTTTGTAGTCGTTGGTGTAGCTCGGAGTGGCCACTTTTTGAGGTGGTTTGTTGTTCCCAAAGTGTGCCACTCCAAGACCTCCAAGGACTTTTGTGTGGGCCTTGGTGTGAGCCTTCCTTGGTCACCGGTGCCTTTTGGTGCTACAAAGACCTCTTGAACACAAAAAGAACACCCCATATCACACCTTACCACAAGAGTACATCTTACCACAAGAGTGGGGGGGTAGAAAAGTGGCACCCTAGAGTACCAACTCCAGAGTGCTATATCCTACAATAAAAAGTGTTTGGGTGCATAAGGAAAGGATAGCTTGGTATGGTGAGCATAACCTGGCATACCAAGAATACCCCCCCAAAATGGCCATTTTGTAACATGTACCTAGTCGTTCCGTGGGCCCATGGGATGTGAAAAAATGAGTTTAGCACCCTCAAAATAGGGGGGGTGGGGGTCAAAAAACCAGAAAGACAATTCCGCACACCCACCCCTATGCATGGCAATTTACACTTTTTGAGGTATTTGTCAGTATACTCGAGGTATTGGAGAACTATTCTTGCCGTATACTTCGGAGTATACGGCCGTATACTCAGAAGTATACGGCCGTATACTTGGAGTATACGGGGACTTTCTGCCTCCCACCCATGCCACCATTCTCATCACCTACCCCTCCCCCTTGCATTTACTCATGACCCTGCAACCCCCAAACACATTGTACACACAAAAGAGCACCATATGAGCAAAGCAGAAGACCACCAGAAGCAACCTTGTTTGATGTCCCATCCGAAATGTCAAATGTGATCCACTTCCCCATGTTATATATACCTAATATACACACTTACGCATATTGCACATCACATGATATATACCTACATGTGCTTTGGTGCACGATGCTTCTTCCGCATGCGTTGCATGCCAAACTTGATCCCCTCTCTACCCAAACCCTTTTCCCCAAACCACAACCGGATGCCCCAATCAAGGGCATCCAGGTGCAGAGCATGCCTTAGTCCCCATCGGGTGACATAAGGCTTGCTCAGCTTCCACCCTTGAAAACAATGGCGGATGTCCATTTTAAAACTTTTGTTCCTCCATTCCGTCGGAATGGAGGAAAACTTAATAAAATTCCCCCACCTTTGGAGGTGTGCCCCACTGTGGCACACCACCCAATGCACCCAAACCGGAACACTCCACCCCAATGCCCCCCATGCCTTGGTGAATTGTGTAACCATGGATGCATAACGTTGGCGTTGATCCATGGGAACAGGACCCACATGGCGCCAAATCTTTTGCATATAGTAACAGGCCTGCAACATGAGGTGCAGGACGGCACTGATTTTGAGCCACCTGTTGCCCTCCCACTTCACAACATGGGTACAATACATTGCAACAATGCGCACCAACTCGGCGTGCAACTCAGGTGTTTCGAAAAAAAGACGGGAGGCGTTAATGTCGAGAGTGTGTTCCTTCTCTTTCGAGGGAGCACGCATCACTCTCTCGGCCACAGGGATGTGCTTTGCTTCTTGCCGGAGGTTAGAAATGAAATGGGACACGGCCCTTAGAGCTCCTGGTGAACCCCATGTGCGGGCGCTGTCCTTGAGACGTTTCCCAATGCCTGTCCCCACCCTTGCACAACAATGTGCCACATCTCCAACATTGCGGACAGGAGGGATGCAAGACATAAGGGACCCAATGCGAGGAAGCACTGGAAAATCTGCAATTGCAAACAAATGGGCTTGAAATTGGTCATACTTGAGATTGCAATTCCAACATTTCCCACACGAACCCGACATCATGACTTTCCCATCCCCACTTTTAAAACACAATAACTTTTTGGGAGTACCCCCAATTTCTATGCCGCCCTCGGCTTCAAGTTTTTTGACTTGGTCATTCAATTTCCCCACGGCATCCATCCTTTGCAGATGGGCCATATCGTCCCCCCCATCAAAAACCCACCATGAGGCCCATGCCTGACCATCATGGTGTGCCCCCCTATCCTCCCATAGGTCCACAAACACGTCACAACGTGTGGCACTGGCATTATGAAAAACAGTGGCATCAGAACAGATTACAACAGCCAAATATGTATTCTCCTCATACTTCCGAATGCTGTCTTCGGCATGGGCACATGCAACCATGGTGGTGACAATATCATGCAATTCCACCACCCCACATGTCCGGGTACCCCCTTTAGTGGCCACCTCCAAAACCCTCCCCTTGGACAGGTAAGGTGTGAGGGTCTTACGCATTGCCATCACATGGTCCCAAGTGCATGTGGTCCTCATGCAACCCTTCAATGCCCGGATGGAAATGTGGTGCCGCCGCATCCATCGGAGTAGGTTAATTGCCTCCTTGTCGGCCACATCCACCTCACCATCTTTTAAAATAATCATGAGGCCTTGGGCATGGGGTCGCAAAAGTACATCGTCACCAAGCAATGCTGATGCTACCGATTGCATCCACAAACGTCTTTGCCGTTGCCCTCTTTCCCCGCAATCCTATTGTAAAAAAAACAGGGTGGGCCATAACATGTGAAACAAAATAGGGTGCTGGCGTTGACGTTTGTGGATGCAGAGCACATACTGCATAGGGGGTCAAATGCCGGCGTTTGATTCCCTCACAAAAATCTTGAATGCTCTCCAAACAAAGCCCCTTCTCCTTCTGATGGGCATTTGCAAACATATTGCTTACAATAATTGCTGTGGAGATATGTGCGAGGCATATGTGGGCCAGTTGCCCAGTGAAACCGTGCGCACAGGCGCATGCAACAGGCGCACAGCATGTACGATTCAGCACAAATCTTTCGCCGTATACTTCGAGTATACGGCCGTATACTTCCAGGTATACGGCCGTATACTCGGAGGTATACGGCCGTATACTGGTAGTATACGGTGCTCACTAGTGGCCCCAAGGACGAAAGCCGTAGGCCAATAACTCATCAACAGACTCATCCTGGAGGTAATCTGTGTTGCACCCATTGTAGAAAACAATGGCATAGCGCTCCCCCCTCCATGGGGCAGGCCCGTGGTGGGCTTTGGAGTTGAAAACCACACCCGGCCAGCCCTTGTAGGCCTTCGCATCCACACCACCACCTCCATGTACATCCAACCGCATCGGGGTCCCTTGCATGGGACTATGGAGCACTCCACCTGTTTCAACACAGACCTCCCCACCACTATGCGCCCCGACAACGCAGATGGCGGAAAGCGGAGAAGGATCCCTCATATGGCGATGGCCCGGCATTCTTTGTGAAGTATCGCATTGTACCACTTGAATGGTGGTCCAATGGAACCACCTTGGAAAATTCGCATGCGCATGTGCATTTGAAAGGCAAATTAGCTCCCTTTGCCTTTCATTGCCGCTGCACAAGCGCGCACGGCGCCAATCCTTCCCCTGACTGCGTGTCCCTGTAGCCCCAAACTGCACATTGTGCACTTGTACACCCAAGATGTGCACCTTGCGGTACACCAACTCTCGGCATAAAGCTGCAAGGGCGGGGTTGGATGGGGGTAGTCATTGCGGCTTTGGGGGGAGGCCACGTGTTGGGGAGGCGGACTGACTGCCCTGACTCCCACTGCCCTGACTCCCAGACCCTTGGGGTGGGGGTGCACTCCGTGTGACACTATGGGCCACAATGGACCTCGCCCACTCCTCGTTGGCCTTGGCCGCTTGGAGTCGCGTCTCCAACTCCTTGGCCTTGAGGTGCCAGTCATGGGCACTTGCGGTGGCATCGGCCAACTTGGTCTCCAGGTCCGCAATCCTCTTGTCCTTGGCGTCACCCTCAGAATGGGCAACCTTCAGCTCCTCCTTGAGGGAGGCATTGGCCTCCCTCAAGGAGGTCAGGGAAGTCCGGCTGAACTCCCCGATCTCTCGGGAGATGTTCAGCCGGGACTTCCCCAAGCCCGCCACAACACCGCTGACAATGTCAGCGGTGCTGGGCACATCGAGGTCCCCCAGGGCCTCGCATGTGCCACGGCGGGCAGCTGCTTCAATCCCCCCCACCCCCCCAAACCCCTCAAGCCCCCCCGAGCCAACAGCAACAGCAGCAGCAGCAGACCCGGAAGGCTTGGGGGCCTTCCGGGTGGGGGTGGGTGCAGGGGTGGCAGCGGGCTCATCATGAGCCCGCTTCAGCCCCCTCCCCCCAAGCTGTTTCCCCGCCCTCGAGGCCAACTCGGCCTGGAGGGCGAGGGAGTGCTCCCCGGGGACAGGCTCCCCCCCAAAACTTTGGAGCACCATAATGGAGTCCGAAATGCTCCATTTTTCCCCCGTGGTGCTCAAAAAAACCCTCACCTTCCCGGAGCTCTTGCTCCACACCGCAGCCCCCCAAATGGCCTCCACAACCCCCCCCCCCTTTGCGACATTCGCCACAACCCTAATGGGCAGGCGAATGTCGTAAAGTGCACCACTGGCACGGACATTCAAACGGGAATAGTATCCCGTGTCCTTGCCAGTGGTGCACGCGAGGTCGGAGGGCGCACTGGCAACATCCCCCCGACCCACAGGAATGGGGTCCACGTACTCCCGACCGGAGATCACTTGTCCTGCGGCAGCCTTTGGCGCCACCAACTCCACCTCGGGCTCGACCACCTCGTAATCGGTGATGCTCCGCAGTGGCCAGGGATCATACTGGACCTGAATGGGAAGAAAGGGTGGAATTCTAACAAAGAACTAGGCAAAATAGATTGAAATTGGCAACAAATACTATGAGTATACGGCCGTATACCTCCGAGTATACGGCCGTATACCTCGGAGTATACGGCCGTATACTCAAAATGGGTGGGCAGGTATACGGCCGTATACTCGCGGTATACGGCCGTATACTGGGGGTATACGGCCGTATACCGTGGGTATACGGCCGTATACACAAGGTATACGGCCGTATTCCAAGACCATGGCACTGGGTGGGTGAGAGGTATGCATGCTACACTTGCAAACGAAACGTTCCGGGTTCAAACCCCACTGCCCTCAAACATGCAAAAACATGTGTAGGCCATTGAAGAATCCTGGGAAGAAGTTGAAGAGGTTGATGATCAATTCAATTCAACTCAACCTGAAGAACTGCAACCATATAGGGAGGCGCTGAAGACAGGCCAAACAAAAAAACCCACCAGTGACCCTACCGTTTTAGATAAATGGGACTTAATGAATAACAACAACACAGTTCAATTAAACCCATGCCCGGATCCCACAAATACCTGATTGCAGATGCACCACAGCTCTTGCTTCTCCTCTTCCTCCTCCTCCACGTCCTCATCTTCTTCTCCGGCCTTCTCCTTGCCCTTCCTTGACTTCGCCTTGGGCTTCGGCTTCGACTTCTTCTTTCTCGAAACCGTCTTGAATGGCCACCACTTCACCCAACCGTAGCTCTCCGCCAGTGCAACATCCATGAGGTGGTGCTTGTGCCCAAGTGCAAACCAATGCAAAACCCCGCCAATTGTGGTATCGGTGGAAGCCAAAGCAACACCACCAATCAAACCCCGCGAAACCACCAATGAACCGGGGGGACAAGCAAGGAAAGTGCCATCCGAGCCCACAGAAGGCAAGGGGTTAGCATGCATTTGCCGCAATGGGCACTCCTCATATGAAGGGTGACCCTCAACCCCAACTCGAAGGGGGCTAGGGGACAAATGTTCATGAACTGCAAAAAAAGTAGCCCCATCAACGGGCATGTAGAACTGAAGTGGGGCCGGACAACGACCCCATGCAACACCACTGTGTTGCGTCATTGTCTCACCCTGATTCCAAGCGCCCTCCTCACAGGCACCACACTGCCCCTCCAGGGCGTGGGTGGCACACAATGGCACGTTACCACATGTAACACAAAAAACTGTGGTAGCATCACTCACATCCAACAACACCTCACAACCAACTGCACCACAAGTGGCATGAGGGCCTTGAGACCCTTCGGGGGATGCAGCCGCTTTGCCGGCCCAAGGGGGAACAACAACAGGGCAAGTGTTGTTGTAGTCGAACCTGGAGGTACCAACCGATATGAAACCATAAACACGGGGCCGATGGGGGTTTGTGGTAGGGCAGATGCCTCCGCGATGCACAGTCAGTGCATTGCCCAACCACACATCCCCGATGTCCAATGGGGACATCGGGGCCACCACCCACGGGTCCGGCAGGCCCGTGTGGGAGGCAACCACAAAATCCCCAGCACAACCATCATCGGGTGTGGGGGAGAACATCGGAAACAAGCAAATAACATGGTGTTGGTCCGGGCCGGCAACATAGCTGAGGTTAATGTCACGGTGCCAACACTGTTTTTTTTCCACATCCACTGTACCGGCCTTCACCACAATAAAGGTGGTAACATTCACGACCGGACACTTCCAACCCAAATGAGTCTCCAAGTGGGGTATGAGGACCTCCCTTGCGAAACTGTACATTGCACCCCCCTCCGGTGGAGTCATTGTGCGGCGGGTGTCACTGTCCCCTGCACGAGTCTCGGCGGGCCAATCCTCATTAAAAATATTGAGCCCCGCATCTGCCCTAAGTTCCCCATACTCATCCTGAAGCTTGTCCATCCAATTGACAGAAATGAAGCCAGATTGGAAAGCATGGCCCCATTCCTTGAAATCCTTGAGGTCGTCGACATGACGATGATCGACGACGTCAACGGGGATGGAGACACGATGGTGTTCAACACCAAAAAGGGGGGTGGTGGTGAGGGGGAAGAAAAGGGAGGGGTGCATCCCAGTACCCTTGTACCAGGTGGGGAGGGTGTGGCCCTCCAAATCGGCATGCCAGGACCATGGCGATTGGGAGTGGAGGGAGTAGAGGGGGGCGGTGTCCTCCCAATGCCCCCGCTGCACTTGCTGGGCCTTGCACTCCCATTTGCGCCAGCCAGCGGCCACGTCCCCCGAGACATGAATCCCCGGAGAGCCATCCTGCATCTCCCATTCCCTCAAATACAAACTCATCCCCCTATTGGGCCCCCCACAGCTTTTTTTAACATGCTCCGCGACAGCGCGGGCATCCGAATCATGGAGCTGCAACACAATAGCTTGCAGATCAGGGTTGTTGTCAAACAACGACAACAAAGGGTCAGTGAGGCTGTGGGGTTGGGCAACGCCGGGGTGCGTTAGCTTCACCAGGGCCACAGGGGTGTCCAAGGTGGACCAAGCACAATTCTCAAGAGAAGGCCAAGACACGGTGCGTGTGCTGTCGGGGCTGTAAACACCTCTGTGCACTGTGCGGAGAGCTACGGCATCGGCCCACTTCTTCAACAAGGCATGAGTGCCAACATCAGTCATGGTGGCAGAAAAAGAGGGCCTGGGAGAGCAAGAAGCAACATAATATGGATTGGAATGGACACATATGGAGACATACATTGCAATCTTGAGTGAAGTATGAGCCTAGATTGGTTTCAAGTGGTGTGCAATTGTTGGGCAAAGGCAAAGCATGCAACAAGATGGGCACAAAAGGCACAACAATGGAATTTTTCAACTTGAAACAACCACATGGTGCAAACAAATACCCCCAGTATACGGCCGTATACTCCAAGTATACGGCCGTATACTCCAGAGTATACGGCCGTATACTGAGGTATTGGAGCCTTGAGTATACGGCCGTATACCCCAAGAGCCCAAAATGGGGTAGTTTCAAACACAACATTGACCATCACAATTGGCAAACTAGAGGTATTCCCCAAACCACCTATGCATGCATTGTGCATTATACATTCGTACCCACCTGTACATGCCACATACCCCTTTCTCCCAAAACCCCCTTTTTTACCCGTATACTCCCAGGTATTCCTGGTATGCCAGGTTATGCTCACCATAGGAAAGCTTGTAGGTTGATGTTAAAGCCCCGTGAGCTATTATGCAGAGATAGTGAAGTGCAATGGTAACCAATATAGGTTGACACTAACTTGTACTCTATGAGGGGTCGTGGAGTGACACCCCTAGAGGTGGTTTGTAGCACCCCAACACCGCCGCATAGTGTGCCACCCAAGCACTAAAGCACCACAAGTGCTGTGAGACCACTCCACAACCCACAACGTATGTCAACAAATAATGTGTATTCTCCCTGCTTCTAGTGGTTTTGCAACAAAAGTTGGAGCAAAAGTTGGTCACTACAACATTGTACCACACCAATTTGCCAACCTTGATGATAGGCAACCAACAAATGCTATAATTACAACACATCCCCAAGCCAGCCTTGTGTTGTAAACGTCAAAAGCACTTAGAAACGTGTTGAATGACCATGACTTACCTTGTGCAGGCAGATGCAAGCCACATTTTGGTGGCAAAAGCAAACAATCTTCACAATTGCACATCTCCCTCCCAACCAACATGTGCAGAATTGGTCCAAACACCCCAACGGCCGAACAACGAACTTGTGACCTATGGAAAGGGACCCTAACCGCGAGTTAAACCCATAAAACATACGTCACCCTGTGGCCAAACACCCAAAAACGAACTTCTAAACTCGAAACATGGGACATGTCGAGATCCAACCCATCATGTCTCAAGGACATGGCATGCTCAGAGTACATGACCAATGACCAAAGTTTCACTTTAAGGGAACAAACCCCCAACAAGTACAACACAGGACCAACCAAAAGACAACCCAAACCACGTTTTCGACATGACTAGACAGCTGCAAGCTGTCCAATGCAAAAAACACCACTTCGAACGCAAACAGTGGCACAAAGTTATTCAAATGCGTCTACATACAACTCAGTCCAAGTTAGTGGGGTTGGGGTAAAAAGTGGTCCTCTAAGTGTCTGAAAGTTTGACCAAATTACACTACGAAATCGACGACTCGACGACATTACAGATAGCTCACCTGGTAAACAGACACCTGAAAAAGACATTGCCAGCGTCTCAACCTTTCATCTGCCAAAAATTTCGAGAAAATCTCAAAACTCTGCGCGTCGCGGTTCAGTCCAAGTTACCGGGGTTTTCCCTTAGGCCTACCCTGTGCAACAGCGACCGTGCGACTGCAATTGATGCTTCCAGAGCTGTTGGTGATCCACGGCAGGAGTTGTACACAGGGATTTGCCGCAAAGAAAGTCGAACGATTCCAAGGCCTCGGCTGTGTTATGGGCCTCGGGTCGCCGATCTGAGGCCTGTCTAAGGCGATGGTGCACCCATCCCCCGAAGGCTTTGCCCCCCTCCCCCTAAAGAGCCGCGTGTAGGAATATGACAAGGCCCGGTAGTGCCCTCCCCCCCGCGAAGGGGAGGCGTTGGGCATCTACGGGCAATACACGGCTACCAGGCGTTTTTCTATACGCGGAGCCCTTGTGCGCCGCGTGATGACCGCAAGATGGGGGCCACGTTGGGGGGGGGGATTCCTCCCGCCCCCTTTTATTTGGGACCCCCTTTGTCCTGCGGCGCGGGTACGCGGGCGGGATTGTGAAGCTTTCTCGGTGTCTGTTTTTTTTCGGGACGCTTTTGATGCATCGTTGAATATTTGACTTTGCTTGTGGCTTTGTGACAACTTGAACTTACGAAGCTTGTCATGCTCGGCAAGGCGTGTCGTTGGTGCACAAATATTTTTCACGCAAAGACCCCTTTGTGCCCTTGGGTGTAGCGATTGGGCTTGAAAAATCCGTCGTGTTTTTTGCTCGTTTATTGCAATGTGGCACTTTTTCTTGCCCATTCGCCTTGACGTGGCATGCAACACAAGCGCATCCTTTGGAGATTTGGAACCATTCCCAATCCCTCCCCCTATCCCTCCTCTCTTTTTTCAAAAACTTTGCCTCGGTCACGCTTGCTTGCGGTGATTGTGTTCAACTTGAAATTACGTTGCACGTCAATGGAGGATCTTGTGTGTGATGTTGTCAAGGGGTGAGGGGGAGGAGGGTCTTTTGGACATTCCCTTTGTCCGACCAACCAACGCGGAAAACTTCGCTTCGACCCTGTGCAACGCAAGGAGCCAACAATTTGCACAAATTACACCATCGTCACAAAGACACGCATTGCACATGAGACAATGGACAATGGACTTTTGTGGGCATCCCCAATGGGTGCGTTCCGCTAGAAAGGTTTGGGGGGCGTGGATTGACGATCACAGCGATAGGCTTACATTGTGGAGAAGCTCGGATAATTCACCCGTGACCAACTAGTCAAAAATGCTGAATTTTTTCGGGTGCCCGACTCTCGTGGGACCTAGCACGATGATGCCGGCATGCTTCCATAGCATCCTCGATGGTGCACGACAAAGGATTCATCGAGTCCACTAGTCCTTGCATCCGTGGCACGATGCGACGGGAGTATCAAGCACCAGAAGGTTGATCCTTACACCACGGCAAGGGCGACACCACGATCCAAAAATCGTGCACCAATTGAGCGACCGGGGGCAAGCAACCACGGGCTTCACGGGCAAGACGCCAAACGTGCCGCCCCTGCTCGTTTGCTCTGCATTGTGTATACACAACTTTGCCACCGGTGTGTCCATGGGCATAGCCCTTTTGCCACATGATATAAGCATCATTCAACATTAAACACATCCTCAAGGTGCCAATTGTACTCTCCTCCTTTTATTTCAGCGAAGGATGGGGTGCACGTATTCTGAGGAGGTCGATACATGCGGCCTCAAAGCCGTGCAAGCCATTCCGGTGCTCGTGGACTTTCAAGACCCGGCCGTCGTTGGCATCCCGTTGCCGTTGGATTGTCCATTTGAAAGGTTGTACGGTGAGATGTGCCTAGAAGTGCACCCCGTATTATGGTACGGCGAGCGTGCCAAATCACAATACATTTGCTCTACCGATGTGCAAGGCAATCCAATGGGAGAGTTTGAGCCACAAAGTGATGAGAGCTCGTTTATTATTTATCCAATCACGGCCAAGACCTTGGAATCGACTTCATTCGGCCTCACGTTTGTAAATTCCAATGATGACAAAGTTGGCGTGGGTTGTTTTGACCTCCCAACGTCCAACCTCGAGGTTACCATCGACAAAATCACGAGAACGGTTGACATCCGCAACGGGACAGGGTCGTCCGAGAGCGTGGGGCGTGTTGCCTTGACAATTACCATTACTCCACATGCAGTGGGGGATGAAACAGTAGCTGCTCCGTCCGGGCAAGTATGTTGGCGCCTTTGCCATTGTGCGTTAGTGATGACCACCATGAGAAACGGTGGATCGAAGTGTAACGGACCACGGGGGTAGACTTTTGGCTCGCTCCGTTGAGTCTACCCCCACGGTGTTTTGTTGTGGGTGCACGCCACGGTACGTGACCACGCCACACACACGTGTTCTCTCTTCTCGTGTCTATGTTCCTGCAATAATAGCAAGAGTGAGCTCATGTCGTAGACCTAACCTCACCGACAGAAGTAAGAAAGCAAAGTTGCCGTTGATGCCGAGACCTTTGACCTTGTATCTTTTGCAT
This sequence comes from Eutreptiella sp. 'Long Island Sound 2002', assembly GCA_964036045.1. NCBI lineage: Eukaryota > Euglenozoa > Euglenophyceae > Eutreptiales > Eutreptiaceae > Eutreptiella > Eutreptiella sp. 'Long Island Sound 2002'. Next base: position 7,927,215 of record OZ038392.1, read on the forward strand.
AGGTGTACGCATTTGAGACTCGTCCGACGTGGCGCTTGCACACTCTTTTGTTACGCGAACAAATTGTTGGGATGTTTGGACTCGCCAAACGCATTCATATTCGCCGTGTGGGCAAGACCGGCTCCTCTCAATCAATCTCGTGTACGTTAGGGTTTTTCGGTCATCTACGACCCGAGCAATTGTGTCTCCGGGTGGGCGCTTCTTCCTTCTTCCGCTTGCAATGTGCATTCCTTACGCCCGCCTCTACATCGCTATTTGTCCTCTAGCGACTCAAGCTTCAGTTCGTCGATGCAGAATTGAGCAACAGCGACTCGAGTATGGCCCCAAGCGTCGACATTGCGCCGCGTGACCCACGTGACACCCGGAAACAACCGCCGCTGAAGACAATAATGGCAGGTTGCCCACGTGCGACTCTTTTGGGGGCGGATAGCCGTGGCGTGCCATGAGCCGCTTCCATTCGTTAGTCTTGAGGGTGATACGGCAAACCGGTGGTGTTGTGGGCGGTGTGGGCGGTGTTATGGGCGGTGTGGGCAGTGTTGTAGGCGGTGTGGGCGGAGTGTTGTAGGCGGTGTGGGCGGTGTTGTGCGCGGTGTGGGCGATGGTGTGGGCGGTGTGGGCGGTGTTGTGTGCGGTGTGCGCGGTTGTGGGCGGTGTGGTAGGTGTTGTGCGTGGTGTGGGCGGTGTGCGGTGTGGTACTGTGCCCGGTCTGAGCGGTGTTGTGGGCGGTGTGGGTGGTGTTGTGCGCGGTGTGGTGTTGTGGGCGGTGTGAGCGGTGCTGGGCGCCATGTGAGCGGTGTTGTGGGCGGTGTGGTGGGTGTTGTGGGCGGTGTGGGCGGTGTTGTGCGCGGTGTGAGCGGTGTTGTGGGGGGGGTGAGCGGTGTTGTGGGTGGTGTGGGCGGTGTTGTGCGCGGTGTGAGCGGTGTTGTGGGCGGTGTGGTAGGTGTTGTGGGCGGTGTGGGCGGTGTTGTGGGCGGTGTGGTAGGTGTTGTGGGTGTTGTGGGCGGTGTGGGCGGTGTGGCCGGTATCGTATACAGTGTGTGGTTGTGCCCCGTCTGAGCGGTGTTGTGTGCGGTGTAAGCGGTGTTGTGGGCGGTGTGGTAGGTGTGGTGCACGGTGTGACCGGTGTTGTGGGCGGTGTGAGCGGTGTTGTGCGCGGTGGGCGGGGTTGTGGGCGGTGGGGGCGGTGTTGTTGCCAGTCTGAGCTGTGTTGTGGGCGGTGTGAGCGGTGTTGTTGGCGGTTTGGGCGCTGTTTTGCGCCGTGTGGTGCTGTTGTCGGTCTGGGCGGTGTTATGGGCGGTGTGTGCGCTGTTGTGGGCGGTGTGGGCAGTGTTGTGGGTAGTGTGGGCGGTGTTGTGGGCGGTGTGGGCGGTGTTGTGGGCGGTGTGGGCGGTGTTGTGCGCGGTGTGAGCGGTGTTGCGTGTTGTGGGCGGTTTGGGCGGTGTTGTGCGCGGTGTTGTGCGCGGTGTGAGCGGTGTTGCGTGTTGTGGGCGGTGTGGGCGGTGTTGTGGGCGGTTTGGGCGGTGTTGTGGTCGGTCTGAGCGGTGTTGTGGGCGTTGTGGGCGGTGTTGTGCGCGGTGTGGGCGGTGTTGTGGGCAGTGTGGGCGGTGTTGTGGGCGGTGTGGGCGGTGTTGTTGGTGGTGTGGGCGTTGTTGTGGGCGGTGCTGGTGGTGTTGTGGGCGGTATGAGCGCTGTTGTGGGGGTCGTGGGTCGTGTTGTGGGCGGTGTGGGTGGTGTTGTGGGCGGTGTGGGTGGTGTTGTGGGCGGTGTGGGCGGTGTTGTGGGCAGTGTGGGCGGTGTTGTGGGCAGTGTGGGCGGTGTTGTGGGGGGTGTGGGTCGTGTTCTGGGCGTTGTGGG
>OZ038392.1:7934068-8061568 GCA_964036045.1 Eutreptiella sp. 'Long Island Sound 2002'
AACGGTAAGCAATGGCCTGGCGGGGGGCTCAGGGGTTGCGCTGCGGCACGTGCCCCGCCCCGGACGGGGTAGGCTCCCATGCCACTCGGTCGGTCACGTGATCGTCCCAGTCCACGTTTCTTCGCTGTTTTGTCTGCAGGTCCAACACGAATCGCTACATTCTGAAGACCATTCCCCACGGCGAAGTGGACACGTTCCTGTCCCTGCTCGAGAGCTACTACCACCACCTCCGGAACCACCCGAACAGCTTCATCATGCACGTCTACAGTCTGCAGCGCTTCACGTGGTCCGGGCCGCCGCTGTACGTCATCCTCTTCGCAAACATTCTGCACGCGGACGTGAGTTCGCCCGTGCATATCTTTGACCTGAAGGGCCGTGTCGCTAAGCCTGGGAAGCTCATGAAAAGGAGACATGAAAAGGGTGCGCTCTGCAACCGTGCGCCCAGATTTGCTTCTGCGTTGAAAGGACCTGGTTTTGCTTTTTGTTTTCGTGATGGATAATCAGAAGATCTCTGCACTCAAAACGTAACATATTTGGCCATGATCTTTTCTGTGCTCCCCCTCCCCACCACCACCGGGTCAGGTCTGGGATGGGGTTGCCCCCCCCCCCATCCCCCATTTTTGGGGTGGGGAACCGTGTTTTTTGAGTTCTAAACCCCCCAAAAGGGGGGTAGGATCCTGATTGATCCCGAATTCTTCACTGAGTAGTGGGGGTTTTGGCATGACGCCATGGTGTGTTGTTCTCGTCTGCAGCTGGCGGCGCCTACTGGTCGATTGCCATTCGCTGCCCTTCCCTTGGACCCTTTCCCTCCGTAGGTGGTGGTGCCCATCGGCCTCTCGCCACCCTGTGACCTTCCTCTTCCTCCTTGGCCTGAGTAGTGGGGGAGGGGGGGGGGGGGGGACAAAGCGGATCATCGCCTCAAATTTATAGCCCCCCAAGTCAGCTGTTTTACAGTAGCGTTCCTCAAGTTGCTCTGCGCTGTTCGTGCGCCGTTTATGCTGTTCTTTGGCTGTTCTACTTCACATTTTGCCCGTTCGCTACTTTACTACTTCACATTCCGATACATTTTGCTGAACCCGTTGTGCTGAACTGTGGTGTGCATTGTGTTACACAATCTACATCCCCTTTTCCCCAGTGCATTGTGTCATCTGTGGGTCCAAGATGTGTGTTCCTTCTCTGCCATGACATGCCTCGTGCTTACCTTTGGTCCCAAGCGGATGGAAGTCTTCGCGCTGTTCCTACGCCGTTCGGCACATACCCCGACTCTGAAGTACGCGGAGCAGGCAGGCGAGAGTGTCCCATTTCGAGTATACGCGCTGAAGACCGGGAATACTGTGGCACATCGCACGCAAAGACAAAGGTGGCGAAATCACACACAACCACTGCAACCACTAAAACGGACCGTCTGCGTACACAAGCCTTTTCCGGTGACGGCATCACCCATGCGGGTCTGCAGAATGCGTTTTGCGAGTGCGCAGTGCCCTCACGGGGGACACCCCAGCGTGACCCGTGATTTCACACCTGCTTTCCCCCCCGTTATAATTAAGCAAGCCGGGTCCGGCCAAATTTGTTCTCAGCGAAAACGGACACATTTATGCGCGTCGCGCCGCGCCGCGCGCGCGCGCGCGCGTTGCCGGAATCGATTCCGGCGAGTTCCGGCGGTTCCGGGCAAGGGCGTTGTGGTGTGCCGGGCTCCTAGTCCGTGGGGAGTCAGCCACACACACACACACACACAAACACACACACACACACACACACACACACACGCCGCCCCGTGTGCAGACATTGTGTGGAAGGACAAAGACTTGGAGCGCTTCTTCTTTTTGCCTCAAGAGGGCCTTGAGCACTTCAAGAAGCAGTTGGCCGCCGACGTCCAACCAAACCAACCAAACACAGAGGTTCTGATTCCGCAGAAGGGGGGGAAACAACGTCACACAGAGGCCTCAGCAGACCTGAGCTGAATGGGACGTCCAACCCAATGCTGCACAAGGATCTACCTCATCAAAGTACAGAGCACACACACACACACACACACACACACACACACACGCCGCCCCGTGTGCAGACATTGTGTGGAAGGACAAAGACTTGGAGCGCTTCTTCTTTTTGCCTCAAGAGGGCCTTGAGCACTTCAAGAAGCAGTTGGCCGCCGACGTCGACTTCCTCGAAGCCCACAACATGATGGACTACAGCTTTTTGATCGGGGTCCGGGAGCGGCCCGCCGACTACTTCCCGGACGCCTCCACCAAAGCGCCGTCCTACTTCCGGTCGTACATGGGCGGCACCCCCGGCCACCCGGACTGTGGCGAGGTGTACTACATCGGTACGCACCCCCCGCTCCTCCCCTTCCGTGGGGATGCCTTGGAATGGAAAGGAACTGGGAGATGCAGGCGGTTAAGCAGGCGGTTGGAGGAGGTTGCCAAAGAGGTTGGGGGCGGTTACTGTCGGTTACAAATGCCCTTGAGGCTGGCATTTGGCGTTAGAAGGGAGACAGTGGCTGGGCACAGGCTGGGTGCCCTGGAGGGGGGTTTAGGGGGTACCTTCCAGCACGCGAAGGGAAGAACAGGGTGACTGTCCCGGGCCGCGCAAAGAAACTGCACGACCAAAACGCGGAGGGGAGTGGGCAGCACAAAACCGTCAAACGACCCCCGCAGCAACCAGCACAACCCCCAGTACGCCAACTACTGGATGCACCCCCCCCCCCCCCCAAATCGGCAAACCCCCACATGGACTCGGAGTGTGCATCTGGATGCACCTGGTCACCGGCACGGGCAACAGCCCGTCTCTGGGACAGCCGACCCACGGAGTAGTCAAACAGGACAAGTCATCCGGGGGCTCCGTTGACATAACCACAACACGTTCGGGCCCACAGAGGGTCAGAATGAGCAGTGGCGAGAGGCCAATAGGCGCCGCCAAAGGCAAACAATGTGATACCGAGGCCTTGTGCCGAACTTTCCCCCCCAACCCATACATTTCTGAAACGGCCTTTTCTCACAGATTTCAAAAAGTAGACACCCCCCCCCCACATGCATTTGTCTGTTTTTTAATTAGGTCACCCCCCCCCCCCAACATGGTGACATTTTTGCACATCGCGGCAAACGTTTGTTAAACCCCCCCCCCCCCCCCCCAAAGTGGCAAAACGCACAAAGTTGGCACAAATCGAATGAGGCCGAGAGATATCCAGCCCCGGGGTAAAACCCCCCCCCTTTTCCAATTCCTTGCACCCCTTCCCCCTTCCCCCCGCCCCCCCCGCCGTGACCGGTCAGGGGTCCGTCCTGAGGGCACGGTGCGGGCGGTGCCCCACAGTGCGGCCCACGTTCCCACGGATGGAGAGTCACCGCCCTGTCTCACACAGGCCCGCGGAGGCCTGTGTCGGGCGCTTGAAAAGGCCTCAATGACCGACGCCTTTTGGGGGGGGGGGGGGCAGGCTATGGACGGCCTGTGGACAGAGGTGTGTGGGCAGCAAAAACAGTCAAACGACCCCGGCAACAACCAGCACATCCTCAATACGCCAATTATTGGGCGCCGCTGACACGCAAACAGCACCCCATGCCACATTCAGCACAGCCCCAACACACCAACCACTGGGCTCCGTGAATGCGGAAACGACACCAGCAGGAGCACCGGCCGCAGCGGCCGACAGAACGCAGCGACCCGACGCAACATGCGAAGGGAAGATCGGGTGACTGTCCAGGGCCCCGTAAAGGAGCAACAACCCGACGGAATGTCACACAGGGGGGGGGGGGGGGGCTTTACGCCATTTGTCAGAATAGTGACGCCCATTTGCATGACGGCCGGGCCCCATAGGCCCCCGTGGCTCATCGGCGCGATCGCGCGACGTGCGGGCCCCCGTGCCGCTCGCGGGCCGCGTGCGCAGGCATCATCGACTGCCTCACGCTGTACAACGGCAAGAAGAAGGTCGCCAACTTCTGCAAGACGTTCCTGTGGAAGAACAAGACGCTGAGCACGGTCCCCAGCAAGGACTACGGCAAGCGGTTCCTCAAGTACATGTTCGGCATCTTCCCCTCGGAGGAGCAGTGCAAGGAGGCGAAGCTCGAGCACCCCAACCTGGACGAGCCCATCTCCCCGTTCATGACCCTGACCCTCAACGAGAACCAGGTCGTGCCCCCCCCCCCCCCCGCCCCCGGCCGGGGCCCTGCATCGAAGCCGTAACGGGGGGAGGGCGGGGGGGGGGGGCACGGCATCGGGCGCACGCGGCCATGCCCTGTTTCACCCGATTTTTCGGAAATTTTTGGGGAAATTTTTCAAAGAAAATTTCGTTAGAAAAATTCCAACAAAAGTTTCCGAAAACATTTCCAACAGAAACACGCGAACCCTCGGCCTCGGGTGTCGCTCGCAACACTGCAGTGCACTCGAGACAGGCAACCGCACCAACCGACAAGACGCGCAGGCGCACGCGGCACAACTGCCGTGCACTCGAGGCGCGGGCTTCGGTATCGGCGGTGGCGGGCGGGGGGGGGGGGGGGGGGCGTTGACAGGCGTCAAACAGTTTGTGTACGGAACATTGGCCCCAAATTTCCGGCCCCTTTAATAAATTTCGTTTCCCCCGAAGGAAAGTTTTTCTAATGGGGGGGAGTGGGGGTGGGTCGGCCGGCGCTGCGTAGCCGGGTCACTCAGCAATAGGCTGTCTTCGCGTTCCTTGGTGTTCCCCTTGTGTCTATTTTGTGGTGTGTGTTGTGTGTTTTTTTTTTTTGCGTTGTTTGCCGTGGTTGCCCCTTTGTCGTGCCCGGTTTGCCTTCCAGCGTGCGCTCGTCCTCTGGTCCCCTTTCTGTACTTTCTCCGGGCCTTCCGTCATTCTTTTTTGCTTCCGGCCTCTTCTCTTGTTTTGTGTCCGCCTGCCCCCTCTCCGCGTGCGCGCCGGTGGTTTTCGGAGGTCATGTGGTGGAGGTTCCCAGAATTCAATGTCGTTGGAATTTCATGAACGGGTGTGGCGTTTCATTGGCAGTTCATTGGAATTTGTCTGCGATGTTTCTCTGCAAACGAGGCACACCCTCCTGCTCCCCGCCAGTGCCTGTCTGCATTGCAACTGGACTCGGGGGTAACAGGACACCGCTGACCCTGGGCGACCCAGGCGCAGTGAATCCCGACACACTCTGCTCTTTACAGCGCGCTGCGTTTCCCACCTTGCCTTCCGTCGTCGTTCACACACACGTACACACACACACACACACACACACACACACACGATGTTATTTCATGGTACTGACCGGGGGCACTGTGTGCCCTACGCTTAGCAGTCAGTGGAGTATCTGCGCTCACCCGCAAGCAGTGGCCGCAAGCAGTGGCATACTGCAGGTCCCACACTGTGCCACAGCGTCAGAGGCACACGGGCAGTGGTGCACAGTCCGAGACATGATGCACGAGGTCAGGGCCAAGCCACTAGACCACAGGACTAGGCCGGCAGGTCTTGAGACTTGTGTAGTGACACACCCGTCCACTTCTCAACCCCCGAAGCCGAATGCCCCTCCCGGGCGTGTGTCATGGGGTACGGCACGTTCGTATGCAATGATCGCAATCATACCGGAGGTATGCCCGGGGGCTGCTGAGGCCTTGTTGAGGCTATGGGGCGTGGCATGTCAGCATTGCTGATGCCCTCATTTGCCTCAGGCGGGGCCCCATGTCGGGGGGGGGGGGGGGGGGGCGGTCGCAGGCGCATCGGTGGGCTCAGAGTCCAGCGCAGGCTCGACCGTTTTTGTCGTTGGCTCTCCCCAAAGAGAGGGGCCTGCTTGCACATCGCTGCCCCAAGGCTGCACGCCACGCGGCACGGGCCCCCAGCAAGCGACACGTTGCGCCCGCCTCCCGCCGCTGCGGGGGCTGGGCGCGCCTCGCCCCCGCCGCCGGCTTCCCTTCCTGCCTGGACCCCCTTGCGTGCCCCGTGGTCTCGTTGAAACCCAGTCTTGTCCGGCTGGGATGGCGCTCTTGGCTGCTGGCGGCTTCATGCCTTGGGATTGTTATCTTTGGGGGGGGGGGGGGGGCGTGCCATGAAGGCTGAGTGGGTCAGGCCAAGGGCCCCAGGCCGAATCGGCGAAGGTGAATTCGAAGCCCGAATTCGCTCCGGATTCGCCGAAATTCGCTTGACCTTCCGAGAGGGCTCGAGGGGAAATGCGAATTCGCGAATGCGGATTTGGTCGCCCGAATTCGCATTCGGTTTTTTGGTCTAACACCCCCCCCCCCCCGCCCCCCCCCCCCAATAAGTGATGGGGCTGAATTATGCATCCGGTAACAATGAGGGTCAGGGATGGCAATAAGAATCGCGGGTGGAGATGGGAGATGGGAGTGGGTTCAGGCCTTAGTTCCCTGTCTGCCCTGTCCTGCCCCCCTCCCGCCTGTACGCACAGCACCTTGAGTACCTTGTGTACAACTGCACCGTTCCCTGTTGTACTGTGGCAGTGTACTCAGCTACGTCTTCCGTGTTCTCCAAGTGGCGATCTCCAGAGCGCGCGGCTCCTTGGGCTTCTGTTGATGTTTGTTTGTGTGAAGAAAAAGGCATCACAAAAACTCAGGGTCTCCCCGAGAGGGGAGGGGCAGCCCCCCCCCCCCTTAAGAAAAACTCTGCCCCCCCACCCACCCCAGTGGTGTATTAGAATGGCCGGAGGAGGGGGTGCCCCCCCCCCCCCTCCTCCCCTTCCAATGTTTGAGGCTGACAACCAAATTTTCTGCTTCGGCGCCTTCGGTGCCAAGAGGATTTAAGCTTCAACCCCCCCCCCCCCTTTCCCTTCAGACCCCCCTCCCTCCCTCCCTCCCGCATTCGGTCCCTCAGGTCGCCAGCCCTATCTACAGCAGATCCGGCTCTTCCCCCAGAAAATCCGGCTCTTCTCCCAAAAAGCGCAGCGAGAACGACAAGACGGACTGCCGTGCTTCCTTCTCGTCCAGATAGCCCCCCCGCCCTCGCCTCCGCCGTGCCTCCGCCCCCAATGCCGCATCCCGCGCCCCGGCGACCCTCCACCCACGATCGGTCGGCGTCGCGCGCGCGCCGGGCCCCCGTCGGCCGTGCGTCACCCGCGGCGGCGGGCCGGCGGTGGTGCGCGGGCGACCCTTCGGCCGGATGGGGGACGTGCCGTTCCTTCAACCAGCGGACCGGCAGCCAGGCAGGCGGGACGTGCTGCGCAGCGATGGATATGATAGTGACCGGGGGTGGGGGTTTGGGGGGGGGGGGGGGGGCTCTGAGGGGCCCGAGATGACGAAATGACGATTGCGAAACTCCGTCGTTCCTCTGATGGCGAAGGATGGATTTTGGGCGCCGAAGCCGCCGAATTTTTTTCTTCTGAGGGGCCAAAAGTGGTCCCCAAATCTCGAGAAAAATGTTCTTTCAAAAAGTGTCCTGAGGCCCATCGAATGGATCAGCGGAATGCGTTGAACGCGAAGATGGCGGGGGCAGGACGGGGGGCAACAGTCACTTTTTTTTCAAGGGTCAAAAGCGGTGAAAATTGGCCAAAATTGGCCGGCCGCACTCGTCATCGTCATTTCGTCATCGGTGGGGGGGGGGGGGGGAGGGATGCGTGAGAAGGGAAGGGACCTCCGAGGCGGCCCCAGAGGCGGTTAGACAGGCGGTTGGAGGAGGTTGCCGAAGCGGTTGGGGGCGGTTACTGTCGGTTGCAACTGCCGTTGAGCCTGGCACTTGGCGCCAGGGAGACAGTGGCTGGGCATAGGCTGGGGGCCCTGGAGGGGGGGGGGGGGGGCATCCCTCGGGGGGGGGGGGGGGGGGGCACTGTATCGATCTCTGGTGCCGCGGCGGTTGTGCCGCATAAGAGCGGCCTCTGGGGCCCCTGGACGGGGCGGCCCCTTCCCGAACCCGAGATCCGCTTTTTATTTTCGCGAAGGTCCGCCCCCCAGGGCCCGCCCGCGCGGCCGGCGGTTGACGGCCCCCGACCACGTCCGAGCCCTCCGATGTGCGGGAGGTGGACCATCGGTCGGAGCCCCTTTCCGCCGGGCATTTGCAGCCCCGGCCCGACGGAGGGACGGGGGTGAGGCGTGTGTGTTGGGGGGCGGTTCCCACAGACCTTTTTTGCGAAAGGCGCCAAGGGCCGTGTAGCGGCTCTTGACAAGCTTTTCTTTCACTCTTGTGATCAGACTTGCCACCAGCGTCTGCCAGCTGAGACATGATCGGATGGAGCAGGGTCCTACTGAGCCACACGCCGGACGCGGCACGCTCCTACTGAGTTCTGGTGGGTCGGGGGGGGGGCGGGTATTACTGAATGACCTTTGATGTGGGGCCTATTGCTACTGAGAATCCGTTTCCGAGCGCCATCACACGGGACCGCGCGGCACGATAGCACACCACAGGCACGGAGTGCACACGGGAAAACGACCGAAGAGACGCCGCCAACGACAAAGAGCCCCGGCCAAAAAGCGCCCTGCATCCCACCCAGACGTGCCACTAGCGTCTGCCGGCTCAGACTCAATCTGATGGAGCGAGCCACACGCTGGACGCGGCACGTTCCTACTGAGTTGCGGTGGTGCGGGGGGCGGGGGGGCGGGTATTACTGAGTGGCCTTTGATACGGGGCCGATTGCAACTGAGAACCGGTTTCCCTGCCGGACGCTCATGGCGTGCCTGCTTGTGATCTGCGCGTGCTGCGTGTTGTGCTGACGTCCACACAACCAACACCACACCCCCGACGGCCTCCACGTCACCATGCGGGCGGGGGGGCGGTGTCGCGGTAGAACATCAACAGTGTTAAGGCGGAGCCCCCCCCCCCCATGGGTCCCTTCCCCCTTTCCCCTCCTCCCCTTCCAAGTCTCCTGGAGGAATTTTTCTTCGGCACCTCCGGCGCCAATGCGCAGTGCGTTTCTCAGGGTCGTCGGCAGAGTGGGAGTCAGCGGTTCGCATTGTCTCTGTGAAAATGGACTGTCATGGACTGATCCCGTCTTTTTGGGGACGCCGATTTCGCCACAAATTCATTGCGTTAACTTTACCTCTGCACCGTGACCTCTGTTGACAAGGAGGAGTCAGTCACCCAAGTATGCGCTTTCGCAATACAACAGAACATTTCCGGCGCCAAGTATGTGTGGGAGCCCTGTTGGCAAGGAGGGGGATCCACCCCCCCCACCCCCACCCCACCCCAGTGCGCACAAGTCAGTGCTGGAGTCGGCAAACCCCCGCACGGACTCGGAGTGTGCGTCTGGATGCCCCTGGTCACCGGCACGGGCAACAGCCCGTCTCTGGGACGGCCGACCCCCGGAGTAGTCAACAGGACAAGTCATCCAGGGGCTCTGTGGACACGACCAAAACACGTTCGGGCCCACGGAGGGTCAGAATGAGCAGTGGCGAGAGGCCAATAGGCGCCGCCAAAGGCAAACAATCAGATACCGAGGCCTTGTGCCAATCCCCCCCCCCCGCCCCCCTCCTCCGTTCCAAAGCGTGCCCTGGGGCGGGGGGGGGGGGGGTTGTGTGCCATTGAGGCCCAGTGAGTACGCCGGGTGGTACCTCCGGGTGTGCGTACATGCCCCCCCCCCTTTGTTTCATCGCCCTAACCTCCTCAGCAATGGCCTGTGTGGGGGGGCGCACATGCGTGACCCAATGCCATCCCTCATGTCCGGGGCATGGGGTACCCCACGGGGGGTGCCGTGCCGACCACCCGAGTTCGAGGGGATCAGGGGTGGGGCGCACGAGGCCTTATCCGGAACATGGGCGGGCCGTGCTTGTGGTGTGCGTGTGCGATGTCGGCGGGTGTCCATGGGTCTCCGGTGGCGTGGGCAGGGATGCATCGGAAGGGAAGGGGCCTCAGAGGCGGCCCCAGAGGCGGTAGGGCAGGCGGTTGGAGGAGGTTGCCACAGCGGTTGGGGGCGGTTACTGTCGGTTGCAAATGCCGCTGAGCCTGGCATGGCGTCAGGGAGGCAGTGGCTCGGCATAGGCTGGGCGCCCTGGAGGGGGTATGGGGTGCCCCCCCCCGGGCCCGACATCGGTGGCTCCTCCGCCACGGCACACCGTCGATGTGGAGGGGCCGGTGCCGTGTCACGCCGCATCGGCCGCGGTGCTGCATCGAGGGACACGTCCGGTGCGGGGGCGGTCCTGCGTCCTCCCAACCGCTTGGCTGACCGCCAGTAACCGCCTTGGCAACCGCTCTTTTCGGGGGGGTTCGCCCCTCAAGCGCATCCCTGCCCGACCCTCCCGCGCGGCACACAAGTCTTCGGGCGTGCCTTGGACATCAGCCCCCGCGGGGGATCGTGTTGGTTGCAGACTTGCTGCTAGCGTCCGCCAGGTGAGACGTGATCAGATGGAGCTGGGTCCTACTGGGTCCGACACAGAACGCAGCTGGTTCCTACTGAGCTCGGGCTGCGACGGGAGCAGATATTACCGAGTGGCACATGGTACAGGGCCGATTCCTAACGAAACTCAGTCCCCCTGCCGGACACTAGTGGCATGTCTGGTTGGTTGTCCATTGCCCACACCGGGCCCCGTTGTGGTCGCGAGAGCCTCCAGGACGCGTGCCTGCCTGTCTGCGTTTGCCGAGGCGGGGGCTGAGCGCTGTCATTCGCGTGCGCGCATCCGCGCGGGCTGCCTGGGCCATCCACGCGGCCCGGGCGCTCCAGGAGGCGGTGCTGTGGCCGGTCCTGACGCCCGGGGTATGTGCCTTGGCCCACGCCCCCCCTGCGGACGCCTTGTCTTCCTGCGGCTGTTCTTCTGTCGACGTGGAGTCCGCAGCCCCTTCGGCTCCTACGCACCCCGGGTCCGATGTGCCGGCGTCCACACCTGTGATGGATATGATAGTGACCGAATGGTTTGGGGGGGGGGGGGGGGGGCGCTCTTAGGGGCCCAAGATGACGAAGTGACGATTACGAAACTCCGTCGTCCCTCTGATGGTGAAGGGTGGATTTTGGTGCCGAAGCTGCCGAATTTTTTTTCTGAGGCGCCAAAAGTGGTCCACGATCTCGAAAAAAATTTTCTTTCAAAAAATGTCCTGAGGCCCATCAAAATTGATGAGCGGAATGCACTGAACGCGAAGATGTATGTCGCGGGGGCCAAAAATAACCTTTTTTCTCAGGGTCAACAGCGGTAAAAATTGGCCAAAATTGGCCGGACGAATTTTGTCATCGTCATTTCGTCATCGGGGGGGGAGGGGGGGCTGCCCCTCCCCCCCCCGATGAGGGGGGGCTGCCCCGAACTATATCCATTGCTGGTCTACACAGCACAGCGCTTGTGCAATTGGGGTCTGTTCGTCCCTCTGTCCCCCTCTCCCTCTCTCTCTGTGTTGCCCAGCGAACTTGCACGCTCTTCAACAGACCGTCCAGGACTGCTCTGCCGTCCCTGAAAAGGCTTCTCCAACCGCTTTCTGGCCTTGCGTTTTGCTCTGTTTTGTTTGCGGTTCCTAACGTACGGATGTGCGCGCGCTCATCGGGTGTTGCGCCGAGGGGCTTACCTAAGGACTGCACACTGGAGCGACTGCAGATCCGTTGTTGTTGGCCAACCGTCGCCGGTTCGCGGCCAACCGCTGGCGGTTCAGAGCCCAATTTTAGTCGGTTGACGGGCAACAGCTATCGGTTTGACCAGTCAACTGCCGTCGGTGACGCGCCAACCACCGTCGTTGGGCGGCCGGCGCAGCCTTTGTTCTGCCTCCCACGCTGTCCTCGCTACAGAGGGGCGCCTGGTGCGTGTCATGACTTGCTTCGTTCTCACTGCCACGTGCCTGGCGAGCCCTGGTGCGCTCGTGCGGCTGTGACACCGCGCCTGTTTGTCGCGGATGTCGGGTGTGCGCCCACGCCCACGCCCACGCACTGAGGGACGGCCACAGGTTTCCACCGGCATAACCTCCCACTCCACTCACCGCCATTGTTGAGGGTGGTCTACCCCATGTGCCACCGTTTTAGTTACCCCCTCCCTCCCCCCTGGTACGCAGGCACAGGCTTGTCCAAGCAACGGAGTGGGCGTGGAACCGCTGTTTTCAGGATTTTTTGGCACTGTCAGTTTGTGTGGTCCTGAATGCAGGATTGGGCGTTTGTGCTGCGCTTGTAGAGGGAAAGAGGGGCTCATTCATGTCTGTGATTGTGCATTCTGCTCATAACAACATCGTACCACACATCGCAGCCCCACGCGGTTTTGTTTGGATGTAATTTTCGGCCACGGCTAACATTGCCATTCCAGGTGTGGCTGTCACGTACCAGCGCTTTGCTGTTGTGTGTCCCGGGCTTGTCTACGCACGGGGGGTGGGCGTTGTACCGCTGGTTTGCCTGGACTTTTGGGACCGCGGCCGTGCCTGCGCAAGGGGGCGGGGGGGGTACGGCATGCCTCCTCACCGGCCTGCCGCTGTGCTGCTGTGGGGTACCCCCGCAGTGTGGCGCATGCCCTCTCTCGCCTCATGACCACCAACCCTCCACATCCTGTACTCCCTGGCCCTATACTCGAGTCCTCTGACATTCCTCGTGTGCTGTGCAATGCGACGTGGTACGTGTGGTAACACGTCTGTGTTACCGCGTGGCAACACGGGCCTGTCCAAACACGGCAACCCCGTGTTTACCCCCCCCCTCCCTTTGTGCAAGCGCCGAAGCATGGGAGCCCGTCTGACCGTTCCTTTCCTGGTATTTTCTGACCGCGGTTTTTGTCGTCAGAAATGTAACGGGACGCGGTTGTGCTCCGATTGTAGAGGGAAAAGGGGGCTGGATCATGCTTGTGGTAGTTCCTTCTGCTCATACCAACCTTCTGCTTGCAACTGCAGCCCGATGCTGCTTGTTTTGATGTGAATCAACCAGGGTTCATGTTGCTACTGTCCTCTTCTGGGACCGCGCGTCACGCGCAAGTACGGGCTTGTCTAAGCACGGGACCCCGTCTGACCGTCGTTCTCCTGACTTTCAGCATGCTTGCGCAAGGGTAGGGGGGGTAGGCAGGGATGTATTAGAAGGGCCGTACATCGTATGAGGAGGGGGGGGGGTTACCCCCCCCCTGGACCCCCCCCCCCAGCCCCCCTCCAGACCAAAGTGACGAGACAGGGGGAAAACGCAATTTATAATAGGGAAAATCTGGTCGGGCCACTTTTGGTACACAAACTTTTGAGTCCCAGACCCCCTCCCCTCCCCCCCTTCTAATATTTCCTTGGGGGTAGGACAACAGCAGGGGAGGGGGGGGGATTTTCGTGCTTGCTACAACTTCTTTTTCACAGACAAGTTTGGTGCCCCCCCAACAGGGAGGTTGCCGGCCTACGCATGTGCCAGGCCAATTTTAGGCTAATCCCCCTAACCAGCGCTATCCCAAGGGTTTCCAATGTCTCCGCCTTGAGGACCGACGCGGTGGCAGTCGTGGAGCCATTTGTCTCTACTTTGTGCAACGAACGCGGTCCACGGGTTGTCATAACCCAAGTTGCAGGGCTCTTCACGCATGATGGCTTTCGTACCATCATTTATACTCGATGTAAGCAACAGATCGTGCATGACTGAGCCTGTGTTTTACGCCTCCACAAGCTGCGGTGTGTACGAGGCACAGTTCACGTCACAGTTTTTGTGCAGTTTGAATTGGGCCCTCTGGTGTTGGTGTTGTGTGCTCCGCAGAGATGTTTGTGAGCTTCCGCCAGGCGCGCCCAGCCCCGGGAATATATCTGGAGATGCCTATTGTTTTTGGAACAAGCGGCCTTGGTGCTACATTGGGGGCGCCTTAAGTGCAGTGCGCACGCAGTGCAACTATTTCGGCGTCTGGCCGTGGTAGAAACCCATACTTTGTGGTACCAGGGGCATCATTATTGTTTGACAACACGCATTTTGGTGCTTCTTTTGCATCGGATATGGCATTTTTGGGTTTTCACCCATTTCCCCCCATTTTCACCTATTTTCACTCGCAGCATGTTCTACTCTCTAGGTTGATTTCCCCCACTATGGCAGCCCTCAATGTGGACACCCTGCATTAGCCGATTTGCATCTTGCATCGGATGCAATTGTCAACGCAAAGATCAACATGCAGATGTCAAGCGTGCAGATGAAGATCAACCATTAGACAAAAGGGAGCTCGATAATCCGAGGATGCATGGTGGGCAAATAGGCATCATGCGTAGTCTTACTTGAATTGTGTTGTTGCCAAGATTCGATGGGCCGAAAGACTTTCCTTTGTCCCTCGTGACATTGGCGGGTGGCCTTCTTTGGAATCCTAAAGGGCTTCAAAGATCCCATTGTTTGACCGAGACTGCGCGCCTCGTTTAATGAGGCGCACAAGGGGGGGGGGTTTGGCGCTAACGAGGCGCACGGGGGGGGGGGGTTTGGCGCTAACGAGGCGCACGGGGGGGGGGGGGTTGGCGCTAACGAGGCGCACGGGGGGGGGGGGGGAGTTTGGCGCTAACGAGGCACACGGGGGGGGGGAGTTTGGCGCTAACGAGGCGCACGGGGGGGGGGGTTTGGCGCTAACGAGGCGCACAGGGGGGGGGGGGGGGTTGCGAACGAGGCGCGCGGGGGGGGGGGGGGGGTTGGCGCTAACGAGGCGCGCGGGGGGGGGAGGGTTGGCGCTCACGAGACGCGTAGTCCGCATACAAGTCCGTGCATACACAAGGCGGTGCACATACAAGCCGGTGCATACACAAGGCGGTGCACATACAAGGCGGTGCACACAAAAGGCGGTCTGTAGCCACCGCAGGAGTCTTGTTATTTAAGGGGCCACGGGCAAGGCGGTACACATAGAAGGCGGTACACACACAAGGCGGTGCACACAAAAGGCGGCCTGTAGCCACCGCAGGAGTCTTGTTATTTAAGGGGCCACAGGCAAGGCGGTACACACACAAGGCGGTGCACACAAAAGGCGGTCTGTAGCCATCGCAGGAGTCTTGTTATTTACGGGGCCACAGGCAAGGCGGTACACACACAAGGCGGTGCACACAAAAGGCGGTCTGTAGCCACCGCAGGAGTCTTGTTATTTAAGGGGCCACAGGCAAGGCGGTGCACATAGAAGGCGGTACACACACAAGGCGGTGCACACAAAAGGCGGTCTGTAGCCACCGCAGGAGTCTTGTTATTTAGGGGGCCACAGGCAAGGCGGTACACACAAAAGGTGGTATACACGCAAGGCGGTGCACACAAAAGGCGGTCTATAGCCACCGCAGGAGTCTTGCTATTTAAGGGGCCACAGGCAAGGCGGTACACACACAAGGCGGTGCACAGGGGGGGGGGGTTTGGCGCGCTAACGAGGCGTACGGGGGGGGGGGGGTTGGCGCTAACGAGGCGCACCGGGGGGGTTTGGCGCTAACGAGGCACACGGGGGGGGTTTGGCGCGGGGGGGGGGGGGGGTTGGCGCTAACGAGGCGCACGGGGGGGGGGGAGTTTGGCGCTAACGAGGCGCACAGGGGGGGGAGTTTGGCGCTAACGAGGCGCACGGGGGGGGGGGGGGTTTGGCGCTAACGAGGCGCAGGGGGGGGGGGGGGGAGTTTGTCGCTAACGAGGCGCACGGGAGGGGGGGTGGTTGGCGCTAACGAGGCGCGCGCCGAGCCCAATCTGCGCCTCGTATAACGAGGCGCGCAGTTTCAACCAAACACTCAAAGATCCAAAGGACATTGTTTCATGGCATCTGATGGGAAGGGAAGGTAGTACGCAACCGTCTGAAGCTAGGGTAGCTGGGGTGGCCTAATTTGAGGGTGCTCGGAAGGGGTCTGTATGGGGGTTCTTCACAAGGGAATCTAGTCTAAAAGTAGCACGCAGTGCAAGGATTCCCCCATTGACTAGTTTAGCAGTTGACAGGCTAACCAGCAATGTGTTGCCCTCACCGAGAGCAATGCCACCTTCTGAACCGGAAGAGTGACGAGGAGAGGAGCGAATCAGGGTTTGCACTTGGCCCAACACCGCGAAGGGAGGCAATCCACAGGCAGTGGGTCTCGTCGCGCAGTGAGCCATGTTGCCGGCGTTTGTTGCCACAAATCACCTCGAAGAGAGGTTGTTAGATCAAGCGCAGGCGCGGGCGTCGTTTACCCCCCTTTTTGGGGGTCATTCGCGTAGCATACCCCAAGGCATGATATTTGATCTCCAACCCCTTGTAAAATCATTATTTGTCCAATGAGACAATCCCCCAATGGATTTTTTTGATTCTGAGGCCTCTATCCCATGAAACTGGATACCTATTTTTGGGGGGGGGGATGGGATGGGGGGGGGGGTCAAAAGTTTTTGATCAAAAGGCTTCAAGCAGTGGGGAGAACAGGGAGTGTCAGAACAAGCACCGGTCGAATGGTAATGAGGCGGCCGCCGATGGACAGGTTGGCGCTTTGATTCCCGGCCGGCAACTTTTTTAACGCGGCCGGCAGTCGGGAACCGGGATTCGAACCGCCGACACTCCAGTGTGAGGCCGGCTGCGTTACCATTCGACTGTGGCTTGTTTTGACAACCAATATCCTCCCCACCGCATGAAGCCAAGCCTGCCACTGAAAAAAAACCGAAACTGGGTGTTTCTGTCTGCCTGCCTGCTTGCCCAACTGACTGTCTGACTGACTGCTTGCCTGACTAACTGACTGATTGGCTGACTGTCAGCCTCTCTTCGAGGTGCACTGCCGAAGGCAATAGAATTTGTGGCCACAAAGGGGTTTGTCAAGCCGAAGTCATGTTTGAGGGGGCACCACGCGCTGTGTGCGCGCTGTGCAAAAAGTGGGCTATTGTGGACCATTTCCCCCGATGGTTTAGGTGACTCAGTAACTACTGTGTTCTCTTTCACAGGACTACTCAGATTCTTACTCAGTTCAAAGACTCAGATAATGAGCCAAAACAAACTATATTCCCCACCAAAAATGCCAGAGTACTGTCTAAATCTGCTGTTTGGTCTTGTGGACACAGCTCCTCCGGTGGCGGGTGGTTTTAAGGGTGGTCACGGGAAAGTATACTTACATTTGGGCGCTGTGCCCACGCTATGCAGAAACGCCCCCTAACTCTGCTTGTATGGCCTTTGCTTGCATAGGATTTGCCCACCTTGTGTATGAGTGGGTGAGTGAGGGAGTGAGTGAGTGAGTGGGTGAATGAGCGGGTAAGTGAGTGGGTGGGTGGGTGGGTGGGTGGGTGAGTGAGTGAGTCACCTTCGCGGTGGGCTAGCCCTCTATCCCATCGAAAGAATTGCAAAACGACAGCAGTCATCCTTGGTTCAAGGTTGCTAGTTCACACATCAAGACATTCTGCAAACTGGTGGCACAGCCCTTAATTTTTGGCCGAGGGGTTTTTTTTTCCACGAATTTGCACGCCAGCTCAGGTGTTGACTGACTCAAGCGAGCGAGTGAGCGACTGAACGAGCAAGTGAGGGAGTGTGTCGCCGTGTTGCTGGGTGTATGACGAGGCCACATGAGCATCGTGGCTGTGCATACAAACTGAATGACTGCTGGTGGTTGTTACTGCGGCATGGCCCGACAGTACTGCAGGCCGGCCGACCCCAGGCTGCTTCAATTGTCGCGGTTTGAGGTGTCGGTGCTGCCTGGCAGTGTGAATGGGAGGCTGGCCTCTGTGTGCCATGTGGTTCCATGTTCTTGCAGCGCCGCGGGCATACTCCCTGGCACTGTGCAGGGACCCACAGCCCAACTGCCCGCCCTTACACCGTTCCTTGTCTGTTGTTACCCTGCCGCCCCCGTGGGCAGCCCCCTCTACCCCTTGCACGATCCCTCTGGGAGGGGGGCGTCATCGTCACTCGCACAGTTTTACCAAAAACCGTTGCATTCAGGTTTGAGTGTATCCTCAGGACCCCCCCATGCCTGCGCTTTGTATGACATGCGCCATTGCATGCGGTAAATATTCTGTGCGACCCAGTCCACCCAGCTAGTGCAGTACCCCTGACTGTGCAACCGGCTTCGGGACATGTTCTGGGACCTGCGCATGCGTGTGGCTGTGTGGAAGACCCCATGTTCGAGGATTAACAGCACAACGCTGCATCGGGCTTCACAAAAGGGCCAGGCGAGGGTGTTCTGACCTGACAAACGCTGGGCTGGGGCAGCAGGGCGTGCTTCACTTTTCGGTCACTTCCGTGACATGGCAACCAGACCAGGCTGAGCACCCGGAAGCTCACTGCTCTGTGCATGGTACCCCCCCGGACATGACTGCGTGTTTTCACTGGGTGTTGTGAGGGAACGTTAGTTAGCGCGCCGGGCAACGTTGCCCTCTATTCCCCCCCAAAGTTCTCCCACCCCTTCTCGGTATGACGGTGATGCATCCTTGCGGGGCTCTCTATTGGGGCTAGACGCCACAATATGTTTTCAGCACAATGTATCGTGCATTACACGCGGTCCATGGGCGACCTTGTGTCATTTGTGCTTCGGGTTTGTGGGCACGATGAGGGAGTAATGTTTGGGGGTGAAGCATTGGGATAGCTGGCCGGAACATTGATTTGGATGCCGGGCGTGCTGGGCACACGGCGGGCAAATGTTCCCTCTGTGTGCGTGACGCCCCGAGAAGGCAGGGGTTATGTAGCCATATTGATTTCTCCCCCCATGGGGACGTGTTATACAGAGGTGGCATGGGCGGGTTTCATGCTGTGCGCACACAGTGCAAAAACTTGGCCTAGATCTAGAGGAACAATCCCATGACCACTGCAGAGGTAAAACAGCCCCAGGGAAGGGGATGGGGACTGCACGGGAACTGACCAGGCGTATTTCCCCCATTTGGAAATCTCATGCCACAGGTTTTTGCCCTCATGCGCTGTCTGAATACCCATCCTGGTATGACATCCACCCCGCAACTCTCTGGTCGTTGGGTCTGCTGCGTTTTCTGCCCCTGGGGATATTCACACAATGGGCAACCAAACGCCCACGCACATGAAGGACATACCTCCACCAGGGACGCCAGGCAAGTTTTCCCCCATTTTCTTGTAACAGAAAATCACCTCGAAGAGAGGTTGTTAGATCAAGCGCAGGCGCGGGCGTCATATACCCCCCTTTTTTGGGGTCATTCGCGTAGCATACCCCAAGGCATGATATTGGATGTCCAACCCCTTGTAAAATCATTATTTTGCCCAGTAAGACCATCGCCCAATGGATTTTTTGATTTTGAGGCCTCTACCCCCTAAAACTGGATATCACTTTTTTGGGGGGTGGGGGGGGGTGTTGGGGGGGGGGGGGTCAAAAGTTTTTGCTTAATAGGCTACAAGCAGTGGGGACGCAGAGTGCGGATAACACGCCCAGCGGTCCAGTGGTAAAGCGCCCGAGTCGTGCTTAGTAGGCGTCGGTTCGAATTCCGGTTTGCTGAATTTCAGCGCCGCCGCCGGCGGCGGCACCGAAAGAGCCTGACTGTGGTTCGAACCGCCGACCTGCTGGTACCGGTCGGCTGCTTTACCACTCGACCACTGCTTGGATTGCAGCGGTGGGTCTCCCTGCTGCTTGGGGCCGGCATCTGCCACTGACAAAAAACCCAAACTGTGTGTATCTGACTGACTGCCTGCTTGCTGGCTCAGGGACTGATTGGCTGACTGTCAACCTCTCTTCGAGGTGCACTGCCGAAGGCAATAGAATTTTTCACATCAACAGATTTCATTCCTCGTTGCCCCAGTGGCGTGGCAGTTTCTGATACTGCATGAGCAGATGACAGATTAGGTGAGCTTCAAGTATACGTTCCGCCACCGCAGGTGGTATGCGGCCCAGGTACCGCACGGGACAACATATGTTGTACTTTCACTGTCATTACTGATCCGGCCCGTCTGGCCGAGCACTTACGAAGACCTTGTGAGTCTGAGCCAAAAAAAAAGATATGACATCCACCCCGCAACAGACGACCTTATCATGATGCAGCGCCGCCCCGCAGACAAACGCATGCCCCATTGCGTCACTAACCAGACCCCCTTCCGAAAGTATTTGCCGGCAGATTGAAGCGTTGCCATGGGCACATTGGATGGTGCAGGCAGAGCTCCTCCGTGACATCACAGCCATCCCCATGTGAGGCTGCGGGTGGTTGGGGGCGGCACAAGACGGAGAGCTTTACCCTCATTCCCTGCATATCCAAAGGGACTTTGTCTCTCGGTCTGGAGGTGGCCACACGCACGCCCCGGGAGTGAATGCGAGTGAATTGCTGTGTCCAGGGAGTGGAGACCATTGACCCCCGTTGCCCCCACTCATCGAACCCTTTGCCCACAGTGTCTGACCCATCCACACCCGTTCCCCGTCCTCATATCAGGGGAAATCTGACCCGTCCCCCCGGCGCCACTCGGGTGCAGTGCAGAGTTTCAGATGTAGTTACGTCGCGGACTACGTGTTACGACCACTACCACATTGCCTTATTGCTTATGGGACAATCGTAGTCTTGGACGGCTCTGATCTGAGAGATATCTCGGGTGCCATCTGGTGAGAGGGCTTCGCCAGCTTGCCATGGCCTGGACCCCCCCCCCCAAAAAAAGTTTCAGATTCAGTTGAGCGGGGCCGAGTCTCAGGATTGGAATTGCATGTTGCACGCCAGCAGGGCCTACAGAGTCAGCACTGAGATATGGGTGGGTCATACCGACTTGTAGCAGTCATGGAGATCCAACCGGGTCACATGTCACGTGTGGGTGGGTGCCGCTGAGCTGCATGTCAGATTGGGTGCCTGGTGACTCACAGACTTCACGCTGGATGGCCCAGTTGCGCTGTGGAACCTCCTCGCACCTGCAGACCCCCGCCACGGGGGCGTGGTCCATCCAAAGTGGGTCGCATAGGCCCCCCTTGTCCATCAGACGCTTGGCGCTAGGCCTGTTTCGGACTGTGTGCATTTGGTTTGCATTCCGCGGTGTGCAGGCGTTGTGGAGCATGCACGGGGCTGGGAATCCTTGCGCAGCCAACCCAAGGACCCCCCTCCTCCCCCCCCCCCCGGCCCACTGGCGAGGGCAGTTGCCCTCCTCCGTGTGGATCTGACACAGAGCAGTGAAATAGGGAAAGTCTGGGGGCTCTGCTGGCATAAGCTACCAAGGGACAGGAAAGGGAATAAAAGAGGGAAGGTTAGGACAAGGAGGGAGAGGAAGGACACGGGGTTGTGAGAGGCAGATGGGCACCAGGGCCTACGGAGGGAGAGGGTCCAAGGGAAGGACACTAAGTGGCGTTTGGCCAAATGGTGCCGCCAGCTGCAGACCCAAACACACCAACGTGTCATACCTAAGTCCAGGGGGGGGGGGGGTGCAAATGCATTTTTTTTGCATTTTTTTCGGCCCAAGTTGGCGGTCTTTGCGCCATGCCACCCTTCTCCCCCCCTTCTCCGGGGCCTCTGGGCCCAAGATAGTGCCCCATGGCCGAGACCTTTGGGCCACCTATTCCCCAATGTGGGGTCCCCAAGATGGCACGGGGTATGTAGCCAGTTTGATGTTTGCCCCCTTTTCACAAGGCCAAGGCATTCACTGTCACTATTTTGTGGATGAGCTGTGAAGTGGTGCCGCCAGCCCCGCCTGCTACACAACAACAAGGTGTACTAAGAACATGGTCGGCCACAAGGCACATGTACTCTTGCCCATCCTTCAAACACACAAAGAAAACTGAAGACAGAATTGGAACCATTCAGAGGAGCGTTAGGCCACGGGAAGATATGGAAGACATCGTGTGCACTTGGCTTCGCTGCAGGTCGACTAGTAATCGACTGGTAATCGATTGCCGACGGCGTTACCGCGCGACGGAGCACCTGCCTCCTCCTCCGCATGCCCCACACACGGCACACCGCATGGGTCGGGGGGAGGGTTGAGGGCAGACCAAAGCTAAAGCCCTTGCCATCGAAGGAGTATATTTGCGGATCGGTGCATTCGTCGCCCACGCCCTAAAACCAGCGGAGTTTGCCGGAGAGGCAGCCGCACCCGCACCAGGCCATTGCTTGGTGACCCGGGGGAGGGGGGTGGGTGTTTGGGGCCTGGCCAGCCCTGGCGGACCCTGCCCCCCCCTTACCCACCCACATCAGAAGAATTGTCCTATAGCAAAAAATGAAATTTATGAAAGGGGCCAGACAGTTGCGGTCAGTTTTAGGTACACAAAAATTTTTGGGGGGGCCTCCGACTGGGTTCTGAGAGGCGTGGCATATCGTAGGAGTGTTCATTTTCACGTGCTTTCCTAGAACTGCGGGTGGGCGACGCGGACTTTAGGGCATACCGTGCATTCAGGCTTTAAGAGGTGGCACAAGCCGGCCAGCGCAGCAACAAATTGGCTTCGTGGGAGGATCCCCAAGGCCTCATTTTGAGAGGCCCCTCGAGTGTAGCAGGGGGCGAAGGGAGGTCGGCAATATCAACCCCGGTCAGCACCATCTTGGACCTATATGCTGTTTTTTTTTTTGGATCCAACGCCGACGGGGTCTCCCAACGCATGCAAGGCAACGGCACTGGTGAGCATGCAAGCAACGCACACGGAGTAGCACACGCCAGCAGACATACACGGGCAACCGGGTTAGTAGCGACGTGGTGCATACTTTTTTGGGTTACTTCGGAGCGGCCGGGTGAAAATGACATTTGGCTAAGCAACCGGGCGAAAATGAATTCTGGCGGATCGGCACGGCGAAAAAGAATTTTGGGGGAGCAACCGGGCAGAAATGAATTGTGGTGGAGCACCCGAGGGAAAATAAATTTTGGTGGATCGGCTGTACGAAAACAAATTTTGGCGAAGCAACTGGGCACACCAACTAGAAGCGCTATTTTGCCATTTCTTCGGCATTCATGTCAAGGAGGGTGTCTTCCACTTCTATGGGGTTGGCAGTGCCCTGTAGGTCATAGGTAGGTAATTCATTTTCTCCTGGTGGCCTGGCCAATGGTCATTTTCACCCGCCCGCTCCGCCAACATGCATATCTCCGCCAAAATTCATTTTCGCCCAACTGCTATGCCGGAAATTATTTTTGCCCGGGCGGTTCGCCAAAATTTTTTTCACCAAGTTGCCGCGCCAAAATATTTTTTCATCGGACCAACTTAGGAATATTCATTTTCCTAACCCTATGGGAAAGAATTGGCGCAGATGAGGCCAAATGGGAACACTTATCTACTTTTTTTTTCTTTCATGGGTGATTGAATTTAGTTCCGGTTGACTATCTGTTCCAAAACACCTAGGTCAGTTGCCCAGGCCCACTTAGACGCTTGCTTTTCAAAGGAAGGCGAAAGTTTTACACTGCGAACGCCTCTCAGTAGAGGCTTCCTCTACCTTCTGTTTCCTTCACTGTACAGTTGGCAAGGGGCAGTGCAATTGCCGCTATGCACTGCAACATTGCCTGCGGGCAGTAGACAGTGGAAATCCTGCAATGCACCGCCACACTACCCGGGGGCAGTGGGCCGTGGAATTCTTTTAATGCAGTACTAGACTGCTTGGGAGCAATGCATGTGACTCATTGTGCTATAGTGTGTCTAGGGAGGCAAGTTGTAGAGATGGTATCCTAATTATTCCTAAATTTGTACGCTTGCAAAGGCCAGCCTTCTTTCATAAGAGGTGCGTGGGGAGCCTTGCCCACATCTCTCCGCCCCTAAGCGCCAAATGTTTGTGATGGCACCACTTCTTTTTCCGGGCTGTACTCCAGCCCCAAATTTTGGAAAACAAGAACACGGCATTTTGAGTTACTAGAGTCTGAATGATTGTTGCTGCATGAATATGTGTTTGAAACAATTTGTCTTTTCGGATGTACGCATTTGAGATGTCCGAGTAACTCTATTGCAATGCTTGCTGACAAGGGACTACTCATGTTTTCGATGCCGATCATAGATTGGTCTGTCACCAACGTCTATGCCCGCTTGAAGAACGACGCTCAGTATTCCTCCGGCGCTCTCTCAGGCTACTAGAGGATACATCCTTTTTGCTGCTGTTATACGATTTTAAGTTCTACTGTACAGATGGCAGCTTCATGTGCCAATGGCTTGCGAAGCCCGCCGGGACTGTCGCTTTAGCCCGGCGCGGTGATCATCTAATCTTGCCGCACTCGCCCAAGCCACACGGGAGTACAGCTCATTTAGTTGGTGTTATCCGACGGATGTTTAAGTCGCTTAGAAACATGTAAACACGTTGGACATGTGCACTACGGACCTGGTGGGTGGAAGCTTTATCGGGTGGCTATGTTGAATGAAGCTGATGGATGGATATGGTCAATTGGGGAGAGCGCTTCATAGAGACGGCGGAGTCTTTTGTTTATTTTGGTGATCAACGTTTGGTCGATCCAGCTGCGCCTCGGCGCTGTTTTGGTAAGGACTAATCGAAGCTGTTTGTATCATTGGTTCTGTTTAATTACTGCATGAGGTGAACCGCAGATGTGCATGTTTGTCCTGGCTAGAAGAGCACACACGGGCATGTCCAGATTTGCATTGAGACGTAGCTTCGTGTTTCCTGGTTTCAGATGCACATTTTTGTGGAGTACTGCAACGTGGAAGCTTATATGTGATTGTGTGATCCATGTAAATAGACTTTTGACGGTTTACCGATACTCTTGCATGTCCAATACTTTCCATGTTTGTCTATGGGCACAACCAGTTCTGATGGCGAGTATAATGTTGGAATTCCATAACGACGTGGATCCTACAACCATGATCACACTGGAGCTTGGAGATATTGACATATGGGCAAGTGTTTTGCCGGTTTTAAGTGACTGCTTCATCTTTTGGGCTGTACATAACAGTGATGGATGTCAATTTTCGGAAAACCAGAACACAACCTTTTCCGATGACTGGGGTCTGAGTGCTTGTTGCTGCCTAAATATGTGTTTGATACAAACAACCAAAGAAAACACTTAATTACATGACATAAAAGACACTGAAACTGCAATGTGCCAAGATGCAAGGTCCTATGCATATGATGAGATATCGTGATTCTTTGTGTAGCAATGGACGGCACGGCAAGATAGTCACTAGTTGGTTATGAATTTTGGCTTTGGAATGTATGGAAAAACAAGAATTCTTCTATCCTATGAGCCGGAAAAATCGCACGTTACGACACATTATCAAGTCTAGTCTTGCTGATGAAACATCAGCGTGTTAAGCCTGCTTGGATGATATTTTTTTGTTGAGCAGGCTAATGCGAAACATTACAGGCTACAACATGCCTATTACACTACAAAAAGATTGCGCATCTCTCTATGATCACGTCTACTTACATAAAGCCGTCTGTGACAAGCGATTATTAATCGAACCAGCCCTCATTTGCGACGCAATAACGAAGGGCGAAAGTAAGAAAAAGTGCTTTTCCAATGCTTTGAGGCATACTCTAGTTGTATTAGGGATGCACTGAGCATCCAGGCATTTCTATCTTAGTATTGGTCCCACCAAAAGTGGTGATAACACATTTTGACCTATGGAACCAAACACCCAATCAGGATGTGGAGTGGACCCCTTAATCCCCTTTCAATGTGAGGCAAATCATCTTTTCCTGAGTTGACTGAGAACTGACATATCCAGGGCAGAGCCTATGAATTTATCTATGTTTTTCCATGAATTCTTAGCTGTCCTAGTGGTATGCACCCTAGGGGGCTGGGCACCTCTTTTTGAGAGGTCCTGGGTTCAATTCCCGGCCAGCCTAGCTAAGTAGGAAGATCCCATGTGACATGGCAGGGACCTCATCGCCACATGCCCTGCCACCTCAGCACATATGGGACCCAAAACAAAGAGTGCACATCTCCTGAGATGGCACTATGGAGATAGAGTGACCATGGGGCAGTTTTCCAACTCTTTTCCAAAACATTTCAGCTATCTTTGTGAATATGCAATCCGATTTGACCTGAGTTGCAGTTTCTGTGAATATCCTTTCATCTTTCTGAGTGTCTATTTTTTTCGCCCTTCATGCTTTGATCCTGATTCTCTTCTCCTTGCATACCTCTGGCTTGGGCTATCCTGGATTGACTGTATTTCAGCAAACAAAAGCTTTTCATCTCCAAAAACAAGCAGCAAGAAACCCTACACCAGTAGCAAGCAGCAGGAGAGGCAAAAACACAGTGTTGAAACCACTATAAACTTTTCTGGTAGCAAGAGGCAGACTGTCTCTGCGCACCGGCAGCAACCCCGCGCCGTACATCCAGTGCGCCGAGTACAGTCACATATAAGCAGAAGGGCGAACGAAGATGGACACAAGGAAGGAGGACGCCGACGTGAAGACAGCGCCTGAGGCACCGGCAAGGCCAGCACCTGGTGAACCTGGACCTGGACCTAGCGCTGTACCTTCGGAGCCCTTACATGGGCCAGTGGAAGTGGCTGAGGACTCGTTGGATGGACTCCGGACGGCCTTCAGGGCCCTCTCAGTCGAAGAGGTGGTCACTCAGCCTGTGAAGAGGAAGGGAGAGAGCGAGAAGGATGCTGGAGACGAAGCAGACGAAGGAGAGGAACAACGGCAAGACCTGACGAATGACCCTACCTTCTAAGGCGCACCAAGCGCTTCTGGCCTCCACGCATCACCCTCTCCTATAACCACCACACTCCCAATTCCAGACCCAGCCGCTGCAACATCCACTCCCATAACCAACCCGCCTATGGCAGAGGGCACAGGCTTTACTGGCATGCCTCCCTACCCCGCCTATGGTATGGGCCCACCTACCACTGCGTTCCCTGAGGCAACTACTGCCAGTGAGCCGGTGGCATCCAGTTCTGCGCCGCGATGGTATGCGGCTGACTATCACCACCCTCTACCCGCTACTGGACCTATGTGGATGTTCCTGGGTATGCACCTGGGTATGCAACCTTGAGTGGGTTGAGGAGAGGACCTGTGTCTCTTGGAGGCAGGAATAGAGGATCGGTTAGATCCTCCAACAGGTCCCTAACGCGGTCGGAGATCAACGAGGTGCTCCGAGGAGCCACTTCAAAAATCGTGGGCGACCGCACTCAAGAGATCCGAGAGAAACTGGAGCCCCTGATGATACCGCCCCAAGCGTCACCTACCACAGTGGGAATGTCACCCCACCGAGTACAGGCCAACCACCTGGCGGCAGGGCTGACAAACACCGTGGAGAGCCTGAGGAGCCGACCGATGCCGACTCCTGCAGCTATACCGAGAAGTCCTTTCGTACCGAGAACGGCCCAGCCGCCCTACAGCCACGTGACGAACTCTACGAGGGCCGAGCTGGACCGGCTGGGGCTGACAGCCTTGAGGGCAATGGTGGACGTGGAGCCTTATGGCTCTAGTGATCTAGGCGGAGACCCCTCCGATGATGAGCCGCCGTCTATGACTTCTGCTTCGCCCTCGGAGGACGATGACCCGGAGGACCCCGAGAACCCAAGGGGAAAGAAGAAGAAGAAGAAGAAGAAGAAGAAGACCCGACGCCCTAAGGGACGCAGGTCTCAGGAGGCGAAGGCTATTGCCACCTCCAAGATCGTGGTGAACCTGCCTGAGTTCACAGGCAAGGACCTCGGCGAGTTCGCTGATAATTTTGGCCGGTTTCTCCGATTGACCGGCCAAACCCACACTAGTGGACGAGTCAAGTGCGATCTGCTCCTGCAGTGCTGCAAAACCAAGTACCTGGAGAAGCAGGTCAGGCAGATCGTGACTAACTCCGCCACCTTTGCCGATGTGTTGGTTGCCTTGGAGAGGCAGTAACCGACCTACGAAACCGACCTCTCCATGAGGGCCGAGATCCAGAACCTGCCCGTGCTGCCCAACAACCCCAAACCTGGCAGGGTCTCTGAGCTGTTGGCTGACCTGGATCACTGGGCTAGACGACTGACGCCCGGTTCCTACAGCAGCGACGACCTGCTGTTCTGGTTGGTGGCCAAGCTCCCTCGAGAGCTATGGGACGAGTGCCGTTCGACGGCGGAGCGCAAGGCTAGATCCCTCCGCTACGAGGATCTATGCGTGCTGCTCCTGGAGCTGGCGCTGGAGAAGGAGAGCGACCAGCACTTGAACAACTACCGTCCGGGTGGTGGAGGTTCTGGAGGCCATGGCAAAGGGTACCAAGGTTCCCGACCTTGGCAGGGGACTACCCCCAAACACGCCCACGCCCGTGTCATGGAGAACGTTAAGGAGCTATTCTGGTGTGATGCCAGAGACGAGCAGGGCCACCTGCAGCACGCCCCTGACTGCGAGCAGCGAGACTGCTTCGTAGTCCAGGGGAAGCAGCAGGAGAAGAACACCGGCGCCAAAGCGAAGCTGCCGGATCATTACAGGTGCACCATCACGTGTGCATTCTGCGGGAAGCGGGGGAGATAGAGTGACCATGTGGCAGTTTTCCAACTCTTTTCCAAAACATTTCAGCTATCTTTGTGAATATGCAATCCGATTTGACCTGAGTTGCAGTTTCTGTGAATATCCTTTCATCTTTCACTGTTTACACTGCAGCCCTTCATGCTTTGATCCTGATTCTCTTCTCCTTGCATACCTCTGGCTTGGGCTATCCTGGATTGACTGTATTTCAGCAAACAAAAGCTTTTCATCTCCAAAAACAAGCAGCAGGAAACCCTACACCAGCAGCAAGCAGCAGGAGAGGCAAAAACACAGTGTTGAAACGACTATAAACTTTTCTGCGAAGTGACGAACATGGAATGCATGTATACTTGTCACCAAATCTAGCTACAGTTATAGATTCGTTGCCGCACTGTATAATGCTATTCTACACTAAAAGATTGCATAATTATCGCTGCTTTAGTCTTTTTCGAATTCGTCTTTTTCGTGTCGCTGCCACATGATGATTTGTGATCTGAGACCGCATCGCTGTACGCAGATGAAATTCTGTCAAACCGAAAAGGAGGAAAGTTTTTTGTATAATCCAAGGTTAGAAATGACCTTCTATCATGCATGTTTAAACAAAAATGTGCTATAGGTTAGGCAACTATGATCGGACTGTAGACCGGTCAACCTAGGTTCAATTCCCGTAGACCGGTCAACCTAGGCCCTCGTGGGTCAGGCATCTCAAAATAGGAGGAAATTATGATCTTCCTCAAAATCGGGGCTATGATCTTCGAATCTTCCCGAAGCGAGAATGGGGTGGTTGTGGCCCCCTGCCCCCACTTTGGGGCCGCTCTCTGCACGCCTTGCCTCTTCACCTCCCCCGTTGATGCTTCCACATGGGTAGGGCGACTATGATCACTCAACACACACTCCCCTAGCTCCGCGTCGCCTGGGTGAACCCAAAATTGGTCTTATACGTGGAAAAGAAAGGGGTTGACTTGCCTTAAGGCAGGGCTTCTGCCTTTCATGTGCCGCGTCCCCTACCCGCTCCTCCGGAAAATGCCCATAGCGGGCTGGCTGGTGGTGAGTGAGAAAAGTTAGCACAGAAAAACTGTGGCACTGGCGTGCTCCCTAGTTTACCACAGGCAAAAAGCAAAATGCAAATCTGGCAGACAGACATCTCGGTAAAAGCACCAGCACTACATTGCCTCCCGCAGAAATGCTCACGGGGTGGGAGGGGTTAGTGTGGACACGATCCGCGCGAGGGGATACACGTGAAAACACACCACTGTCAAGGTTCGTGCTGTCGTGGGGCGGGTGATACCCTGATCATTATAACAATGCTGCACCCCCCGACAATCGCACAGGCCAAATCCGGCCGTCACCGAAGACCGGCGCAGGTACAACGCGCCGTACCCTCACCGGCGTACTGCACGGTGCCAGAGCGCACTCACGTGGCGCAAGGCGCTACACACCGGACAGCCACGGCACCCCAGCGCCACCGGTGCACGTCCCTCATGCTAAGGCCGAAAACATATATGCCACCCGGCGCACCAACAACAGGCCCCCTTGGATCCACAAATACGGGCGGTCACGGCCCACTTTTTTATGCGCAAACAGGAACAGGGTCAGTTCGCGCACTCCCAGCCGCACCCGCCATCTGTGGCGGCACAAGTGTCGGCCCCTCTCGTGCTTGACGTCGGGACTTCCCGCAGAGGTGAACATCTGGCGCGCAGTCCCACCAAGACGCGACGGTAAGTCCGTCAGAGCGTCGCGCAGCAAGCCCGTCACCTCCGCGGGTGCGCAGGGCCGGTCGAAGATGAGGCGTGCCTGGGTCCCCAGCCAAACCCTGCGAACCGACCGACGCGCCAGATGGCGGGCCAACATGTACTGCGCCTGTCGCTGTGCCCGCAGCCGCCGCCGCCCCACCGCCTCAACTGAGCGGCGATGTCGCACGCCTCCCCGGTGCTGGCGCGGGCGCCGGTTGTGTCGGTTACGCCGAGGCATACCTCTCATAAAAACACTGCAGTACGTAGCACAGGAGCAAAGCTCACCCGCCGTAAACCACACTACAGCACCACGCCGCCCACAAACCGGCACTTGTGCAACGAACGCAGCAGCTCTCCCAACCGACACTGGGACGCTACCTCCGCCCGAGCAAGATGACCGTGGATGTCTGGCTGCATCCTACTCAAAGGATCACCGGGTTGCAAATGGGATGGGCACCACACGACATAACCCTGCAGTCTGAAACACATAACCGGCGCGACACCAAACGCAACATTGCATGCTGGATCTTTAACCACGTGGATGCCTTCAGCTGAACAAGCTGGGCAGACACCACCTCACTGTCTGTCACTAACAGCAAACAATCCCACCGCAAACGTAAGGCGAGCCGCACCGCCGAGCATAACCCCGCCAACTCCGCCGTTTGTGGCGGATGACGCGCCACGGGTACCACCCAAGATCGGGCTCCCACCTGCGGCAAAAAGCCCCCCCCTTGTACGAAAACAGGTCCCACGCCGCGTCCACGCACCAGTACCATGGCCTCAGGCGTTGAAAAACTTCAGGTGCAGGGGAGCGGGAAAGCGAAACAAACTGCCGCGCCCTCTCCCAAGGCAATGCCTTATAAGGTTCAGCACACAAGCACAAAGTAGAGGCCAACGCATGCAGGATCTTTACAGGCACCTTCCTGTCATGGTCTGCCCACCGGACCCAACAATGCGCGCCCGCCAGCAAGGTCGCGGAGGTCAACCGCGGCCGGATGTGCCACTGGAGGAAGCCCAGCAATTTCTCCATCAGCTTGGGTCCCTGCATGGGGGATACCGCCAACCTCAACCACGCAGCCAAAATCTGCAACAACGCGGGTTTGTGGCTATAACCCATACGGCGCTGTAAGTCCTAAAACTTTCCCAGCACAAACAAATGTTGCACCGGTTCCAAAGTGGACTTATGAGAAACGATAAACTCATTCTCAACCAGCAAACGCACACACTCCCCGGTTGTGCCTTGTAGCAAAGGAGGAACGGCCGAAACTGGGACGAAGTCGTCCAAGTAATGCAGTAACTCCACACTCTGTGGGATGTGTAGTCGCAACAAGTCCCTCAGGATGCGCCGGCAGAGGTATGGCGAAAACTTCCAGCCAAAAGGCAATCGCGTCGCCCCAACCACCGGTCCTCCCGGCCGTATCATAGCCCGGAAAGCCGTGTCTACGCCCTCCGGCAGGACAAAACTCCAAAAGGCGTTAGTCAGGTCTATATGTGTGGCATATAGCCGCTGCCCGGGTGGCGTCTGGTTTAACAGTCGGCAAATACCCTCCCAGGAGGGTAAGGCAAAATGGGGGGGATCCGGGGACTCCTCACTTAGCCCCACGCAAGATAGTATAAAGCTGACCTTGCGGGACAACTTAGGGATAATGAAAAGAAAAACCGACGGTGTAGTACCGTCAGGGAGCTCCTTGAAAATGCCCAGATGCTCAACAACGGCAAGACCCTGACTGACCAACCCCGACACCCGACCCGCCCCGCCCTGCGGATCTCGCTCCACGTCGTAACCCGCCGCGGACTCCAAAAAGTCGGCCGGCACGACCTCCCTCCACAAACCATCCGGGATCCGGTACGACCCCACGGCCCCCAGCCCGCGCTCGACCACCTCCGGGACCACCGCCGCGAGCGACGGCTTGGGCGACGCATTCAAGTTAAGCAACACCTCCCATGCCGGTTCGGCAAACTCGCACAGTGCCAGACAAATCACATCCAGTGCAGAACCCAGGGCGAAGTCCTCAGCCACCCGGAAAACCCTATCCACAAACAACCCAATCCGCTACAATGGCGCTGACAACTTGTGCTGCACCCAGCACGCCGACCCCGACGACAGGGCGAGCACCCGGGCATACAGGGGCAGTGCCATCAGGAACCGCGGGACAACTGGCGGATCGCCGCCGTGCCTAAGGAACGCCGGGCCCGGTAGGCCGGGGGGGGAGCTGCCCACCAACCCATCCCCCCCCCCCAACACCCACGCCCTCTAGTCCTGCCAAAACCACCGTCCCATGCGTCCGCAACTCCTCCACTGTCGCGGACGTCCCCCCAGGCGGCCGCCAGGCATATGAGTTACCCAACCCCCGCGGGGGGTGCCCCACATCCACCGCCTGCTCCGACGGCTGATCCCCTGCCACCGCCAACCGCCACCGCCATGACCACCGTCCGCCACCCTCAACCAACTTGCGCACCGCCCATAATCTCGCCCCGCCATCACCCGCGGCCCGGGCGGGGGCGGAGGGCGCACCGTTAGATGCGTCGCAGCCGACAGCCACGGCGCCCAACCGCCCACGCGCAGATGACCCCGCCCCCTCCACGGACCTCGCGGGCGGCACGGGCACATCATGATAATCGGGCACCAATGCCCCCCCCCCCGCTCCCACCGGAGGTGGCGGAAATCCCACGACTGGGGGCAAGACCCTGACCAACCGCGGGCCGCTTACGGGGCGGACACTCCGTAACCTCGCGACCCCGCCTCCTGGGTACAAAGCGCTGCGCCCTAACGGTCGGGGTAACCGCATCGGAGCCACCCACCCGGGACGGGGAAGGCACACGGTACTGCCGGACAGGGGGAGGGGGGGGCGCGTATTGCCGTCGCCGTGATCCCGGATCCCGCGGTCGTTTGCGTGACCCCACCCCCTTAGCACCGGGCGCGCCAACCCTGAAGGCATCCGCCGGAGCAGCGACGCTCCCCATGTTCGGCACACACTCCTTAACTCTATGAACTCCCGATCCATCTCCAACATCCGCATCCGAGTCAGAGTCGGACAGGACGATGACTTCAGGGGGCAGCCCAGGAGAAGCGGACTGGGCGCAGGCCGGGGAAAGGGAAGTTGGTCGTGGCTCCGATGGAGGTCCCAGGACGGCTGGGGATGGGCACGGCTGGGGGCCGTCGACGGCAGCGGCACCGACGCTATGCTCTTCCCGAACGTCCTCCACCAGAGTACCTCCAGTAGGCCCAAGAAGAGGCGGTGGGCTCAAGTGCGGCGGGTCCATTGGAGGCTCCGCAAACCGTGAGAGGTCGTACATAGCCATACCCCAC
This sequence comes from Eutreptiella sp. 'Long Island Sound 2002', assembly GCA_964036045.1. NCBI lineage: Eukaryota > Euglenozoa > Euglenophyceae > Eutreptiales > Eutreptiaceae > Eutreptiella > Eutreptiella sp. 'Long Island Sound 2002'. The sequence continues at coordinate 7,967,074 of OZ038392.1, forward strand.
AGAGCCGCAGGTAGCACCGTACCGCGTCGGCCCAGACCCACGGCCTCGTTAACATGCGGCAGCACCAGATCGCCCACCACCTCCGGATCTCGAAACCCCAAGGCGTAACCCATGGCGGTACGCAAGCCAGCCCACCGCCCCCAGAAGAGGAAGTACTGGGCGGCGGGCTTGCGTACCTAGCATGGGGCGGAACCTCCCCTTCTGAGCGCATGCCAGCGAGCATCAGCCCACTTGGTGTCGCGGAGCAGGCGGCCGTGGCGTCCTCGAGGAAAGGGGCCCCTCCCTCGAAAACGGGCTCTTCGGGCTGCTTCCCCTTAGCTTGGCGGTAAACTCGGAGGAATTCCATCCAGGATCTTGCTTAAGCTGCGGCCGGTCGACAGACCCATCCGGGCTCTCCCACCTTGGTGCTGTAGAACCAGAGGCCATCCTTGCGGTCAAGGTCAGAGCACCGGATGGAGGCGGCCTCTGCAGACCGGAGCCACATCGTCCATGACAGGGCCGCCAGCGCCGCGACCGCCCGATCGTCCGGCGCGGTTGCCGCATTCTAGATGTGCACAATGGCTCGAGGCGACACGTACGCCTGCGGGCCGGGGCCTCTTCCCGACTTTGCAATGCGCCAGTGGAGGGCCGCCACAACCCGGGGGACCAATGCCAAATCCTCCGCCGCGCGGACGGCAGACGCCAGTCCGCGCAACCCGGATGCAGAGTGGCCATCGGCCGCACGCTCCGCCATGCAGAAGGAGAGGATTTCTGGCAAGGGGCCTGGCCGGGATACCTGCTTCGAACTCCGCCAGGTGGTGGATAGCCGACCCATACCGCTGCCTTGTGCGCTGCTTCCAGGAATGCATGGCCGCCACACGAGGGTAGGCCCGCTCGTCCGATTTCGCCAGTCGCCCCCAAGCGGATGCCAAGCCTGCAAACCTGGCAACAAACCCGGACGCAACCTCCGGGGCAACCGCCGCGGGCACTGCCCGCGAGCATAAAGCCGCCCGCCAACCGCCCCACCCACCCCCAGCAGGGTTGTCCAGTCGGGCCCAGTGTGGGCACTGAAAGTGCCAGTGCTTGGGGGCAGTGGTCTCGGGGCTGTGGGCCTTGCAGCGGCGGCATTCCGCCGGCGCAGGGGCGGACACAGGGACTTTCCGTCCCGAGGCATTAACCCATTTGAGGACGCCTCCCTCACGCACAAACCCAACCCCTCGCCACCGAAACGAATCCGTCGGGTGGGCGGAGGCCTGAGAACACTGGAGGGCATCCAGCTGCTTGCCCTCGGCTGATTCGGCATCTTCGCGGGCTCGTTGTCGTCCTTCATACGCCTTGTGGCTGTCCCAGACACGGTTCGCCAGAACCTCCCCAGGAGTCAGGTCCTCGGTGCCCTCCATGTCCGCTCTAGGCACCTGCTGCACGTACTGCTCCAGGGACTCCGCGGTTTGCTTCATCCACCCGGCCAGGCGCTCACGGCCACGGAACTCCGCCAAGGCCTCCGTCGTGAGCCGTGGCGTCTTGGGTGAGGCCAGCTCCGCCTTCTCGAGCCTCCTGCGAAGGCCCTCCAATTCTGCTGCCTGTTGCCGGACCAAGGCCTCCAGGTCGGGATTCGTCTGCGAAGAAGGGGACGGTCCAACTGACGGCTCCACGCTGCGATTGTCCGAATCCTTCGGGGGGCTGGCCGACTTGTTGGGGGTGAAAAGGCTCATGGTACAAAAAACAGAAAGTAAAAACACACTGCCTGAGAGGGGAAGAGGGGGAGGTAAACCAACGGTGACAAGCACCGTGAGATAACGGGTCGGCGCCGGCGCGGCGCATCCCCCCTCCTGCCGCCGCGGAGTGGCGCTGGCGCTAGCAAAGGGTCGGGGGGGGGGGGGGGGCATCCTTCCCTCCCCACCCGTGTGGCAAACATCTGCGAAGGTGGCTAAGAGTTAGCCCCCGGGCCTAAGGCTACAAAATCTGGCAGGCTAGACCAGAAAATTCAGCTCCTCCACTGGCAGGGGGGGGGGGACTCGGTGCACCGCACTGGAACGCCGGCACAGCAAACGAGATAAAAAAAAAGAATCATGGAGCTCCACGACCGCCTCCATGTGCTGGATGATGCAGTGGCGCACTCCGTCCTCCGCCTGCAGGGAGTGGGGGTTATCGGGGGGTGCGTGCGGGCACTGTGACTCCCTAGGGCCCGCCGCAACGATGCCACGGCGCCCGGTGCCAAACACATGGGGGAAGGCAGGTGGTGTTAAAATACTGGGCCGCTGCCCACGTCCTACCGCATGCAACATGACGATCCGCCTCCTGGCCTAGCCCCGAGGCGGCGTGCACAATACCACACTAACACTGTGAAGAAGAACTCCGCAAACGAGATCAGCCAGAAACAAAAAGCACAATATGCCTGTGATGCAAGCATCTTAATGTATTGCTGCTGTGCATTGCAAATACAGACCAAAACCTGAACCGAAAGTCACCCTCAATCTGAGATACCACACAAGACCTGTTTGCCCAGAACCTGAAGGCAGAGCGTCAAAACAAGGACTCACCTGTGGTCAGGTTTGTCAGGTAGGACAGTATGGTACCGCTTCCATATATGTCCCAAGTGTGGAGGAACTAACTATGTTGGCTGTGCTGGTGAGACGACACAACATCAGGCTGTTGCAGACAGGGACTCACCTGTGATCAGGTTTGTGAAGTGCACGGACGCCGTTTGCCCAGAACCTGAAGGCAGAGTGTCAAAACAAAGACTCACCTGTGATCAGGACGGACACCGTTTGCCCAGAACCTGAAGGCAGGGAGTCAAAACAAGGACTCACCTGTGATCAGGTTTGTCAGGTAGGACAGTATGGTACCGCTTCAATATATGTCCCAAGTGTGGAGGAACTAACTATGTTGGCTGTGCTGGTGAGACGACACAACATCAGGCTGTTGCAGACAGGGACTCACCTGTGATCAGGTTTTCAATGCGCACCGACGCCGTTTGCCCAGAACCTGAAGGCAGAGCGTCAAAACAAGGACTCACCTGTGATCAGGTTTGTCAGGTAGGACAGTATGGTACCGCTTCCATATATGTCCCAAGTGTGGAGGAACTAACTATGTTGGCTGTGCTGGTGTGATGACACAACATCAGGCTGTTGCAGACAGGGACTCACCTGTGATCAGGTTTGTGAAGTGCACGGACGCCGTTTGCCCAGAACCTGAAGGCAGAGTGTCAAAACAAAGACTCACCTGTGATCAGGACGGACACCGTTTGCCCAGAACCTGAAGGCAGGGAGTCAAAACAAGGACTCACCTGTGATCAGGTTTGTCAGGTAGGACAGTATGGTACCGCTTCCATATATGTCCCAAGTGTGCAGGAACTATGTTGGCTGTGCTGGTGAGACGACACAACATCAGGCTGTTGCAGACAGGGACTCACCTGTGATCAGGTTTGTGAAGTGCACGGACGCCGTTTGCCCAGAACCTGAAGGCAGAGTGTCAAAACAAAGACTCACCTGTGATCAGGAAGGACACCGTTTGCCCAGAACCTGAAGGCAGGGAGTCAAAACAAGGACTCACCTGTGATCAGGTTTGTCAGGTAGGACAGTATGGTACCGCTTCCATATATGTCCCAAGTGTGCAGGAACTATGTTGGCTGTGCTGGTGAGACGACACAACATCAGGCTGTTGCAGACAGGGACTCACCTGTGATCAGGTTTTCAATGCGCACGGACGCCGTTTGCCCAGAACCTGAAGGCAGAGTGTCAAAACAAAGACTCATCTGTGATCAGGACGGACACCGTTTGCCCAGAACCTGAAGGCAGGGAGTCAAAACAAGGACTCACCTGTGATCAGGTTTGTGAAGCGCACCGACGCCGTTTGCCCAGAACCTGAAGGCAGGGAGTCAAAACAAAGACTCACCTGTGGTCAGGTTTGTCAGGTAGGACAGTATGGTACCGCTTCCATATATGTCCCAAGTGTGCAGGAACTATGTTGGCTGTGCTGGTGAGACGACACAACATCAGGCTGTTGCAGACAGGGACTCACCTGTGATCAGGTTTGTGAAGAGCACGGACGCCGTTTGCCCAGAACCTGAAGGCAGGGAGTCAAAACAAAGACTCACCTGTGATCAGGACGGACGCCGTTTGCGCAGAACCTGAAGGCAGAGCGTCAAAAAAAAGACTCACCTGTGGTCAGGTTTGTCAGGTAGGACAGTATGGTACCGCTTCCATATATGTCCCAAGTGTGCAGGAACTATGTTGGCTGTGCTGGTGAGACGACACAACATCAGGCTGTTGCAGACAGGGACTCACCTGTGATCAGGTTTGTGAAGTGCACGGACGCCGTTTGCCCAGAACCTGAAGGCAGGGAGTCAAAACAAAGACTCACCTGTGATCAGGAAGGACACCGTTTGCCCAGAACCTGAAGGCAGGGAGTCAAAACAAAGACTCACCTGTGATCAGGTTTGTCAGGTAGGACAGTATGGTACCGCTTCCATATATGTCCCAAGTGTGGAGGAACTATGTTGGCTGTGCTGGTGAGACGACACAACATCAGGCTGTTGCAGACAGGGACTCACCTGTGATCAGGTTTGTGAAGCGCACGGACGCCGTTTGCCCAGAACCTGAAGGCAGAGCGTCAAAACAAGGACTCACCTGTGATCAGGTTTGTCAGGTAGGACAGTATGGTACCGCTTCCATATATGTCCCAAGTGTGCAGGAACTATGTTGGCTGTGCTGGTGAGACGACACAACATCAGGCTGTTGCAGACAGGGACTCACCTGTGATCAGGTTTTCAATGCGCACGGACGCCATTTGCACAGAACCTGAAGGCAGAGTGTCAAAACAAAGACTCATCTGTGATCAGGACGGACACCGTTTGCCCAGAACCTGAAGGCAGGGAGTCAAAACAAGGACTCACCTGTGATCAGGTTTGTCAGGTAGGACAGTATGGTACCGCTTCCATATATGTCCCAAGTGTGCAGGAACTATGTTGGCTGTGCTGGTGTGATGACACAACATCAGGCTGTTGCAGACAGGGACTCACCTGTGATCAGGTTTGTGAAGTGCACGGACGCCGTTTGCCCAGAACCTGAAGGCAGAGTGTCAAAACAAGGACTCACCTGTGATCAGGTTTGTCAGGTAGGACAGTATGGTACCGCTTCCATATATGTCCCAAGTGTGGAGGAACTATGTTGGCTGTGCTGGTGAGACGACACAACATCAGGCTGTTGCAGACAGGGACTCACCTGTGATCAGGTTTTCAATGCGCACGGACGCCGTTTGCACAGAACCTGAAGGCAGAGTGTCAAAACAAGGACTCACCTGTGATCAGGTTTGTCAGGTAGGACAGTATGGTACCGCTTCCATACATGTCCCAAGTGTGCAGGAACTATGTTGGCTGTGCTGGTGAGACGACACAACATCAGGCTGTTGCAGACAGGGACTCACCTGTGATCAGGTTTGTGAAGTGCACGGACGCCGTTTGCCCAGAACCTGAAGGCAGAGTGTCAAAACAAGGACTCACCTGTGATCAGGTTTGTCAGGTAGGACAGTATGGTACCGCTTCCATATATGTCCCAAGTGTGCAGGAACTATGTTGGCTGTGCTGGTGAGACGACACAACATCAGGCTGTTGCAGACAGGGACTCACCTGTGATCAGGTTTGTGAAGCGCACCGATGCCGTTTGCCCAGAACCTGAAGGAAGAGCGTCAAAACAAGGACTCACCTGTGATCAGGTTTGTCAGGTAGGACAGTATGGTACCGCTTCCATATATGTCCCAAGTGTGGAGGAACTATGTTGGCTGTGCTGGTGAGACGACACAACATCAGGCTGTTGCAGACAGGGACTCACCTGTGATCAGGTTTGTGAAGAGCACGGACGCCGTTTGCCCAGAACCTGAAGGCAGAGTGTCAAAACAAGGACTCACCTGTGATCAGGTTTGTCAGGTAGGACAGTATGGTACCGCTTCCATATATGTCCCAAGTGTGCAGGAACTATGTTGGCTGTGCTGGTGAGACGACACAACATCAGGCTGTTGCAGACAGGGACTCACCTGTGATCAGGTTTGTGAAGTGCACGGACGCCGTTTGCCCAGAACCTGAAGGCAGGGAGTCAAAACAAGGACTCACCTGTGATCAGGTTTGTCAGGTAGGACAGTATGGTACCGCTTCCATATATGTCCCAAGTGTGCAGGAACTATGTTGGCTGTGCTGGTGAGACGACACAACATCAGGCTGTTGCAGACAGGGACTCACCTGTGATCAGGTTTGTGAAGTGCACGGACGCCGTTTGCCCAGAACCTGAAGGCAGGGAGTCAAAACAAAGACTCACCTGTGATCAGGACGGACGCCGTTTGCCCAGAACCTGAAGGCAGAGCGTCAAAACAAGGACTCACCTGTGATCAGGTTTGTCAGGTAGGACAGTATGGTACCGCTTCCATATATGTCCCAAGTGTGCAGGAACTATGTTGGCTGTGCTGGTGAGACGACACAACATCAGGCTGTTGCAGACAGGGACTCACCTGTGATCAGGTTTGTGAAGTGCACGGACGCCGTTTGCCCAGAACCTGAAGGCAGAGTGTCAAAACAAAGACTCACCTGTGATCAGGACGGACGCCGTTTGCCCAGAACCTGAAGGCAGAGCGTCAAAACAAGGACTCACCTGTGATCAGGTTTGTCAGGTAGGACAGTATGGTACCGCTTCCATATATGTCCCAAGTGTGCAGGAACTATGTTGGCTGTGCTGGTGAGACGACACAACATCAGGCTGTTGCAGACAGGGACTCACCTGTGATCAGGTTTGTGAAGTGCACGGACGCCGTTTGCCCAGAACCTGAAGGCAGGGAGTCAAAACAAAGACTCACCTGTGATCAGGACGGACGCCGTTTGCCCAGAACCTGAAGGCAGGGAGTCAAAACAAAGACTCACCTGTGATCAGGAAGGACACCGTTTGCCCAGAACCTGAAGGCAGAGCGTCAAAACAAGGACTCACCTGTGATCAGGTTTGTCAGGTAGGACAGTATGGTACCGCTTCCATATATGTCCCAAGTGTGCAGGAACTATGTTGGCTGTGCTGGTGAGACGACACAACATCAGGCTGTTGCAGACAGGGACTCACCTGTGATCAGGTTTGTGAAGTGCACGGACGCCGTTTGCCCAGAACCTGAAGGCAGAGTGTCAAAACAAAGACTCACCTGTGATCAGGAAGGACACCGTTTGCCCAGAACCTGAAGGCAGGGAGTCAAAACAAAGACTCACCTGTGATCAGGAAGCACACCGTTTGCCCAGAACCTGAAGGCAGAGCGTCAAAACAAGGACTCACCTGTGATCAGGTTTGTCAGGTAGGACAGTATGGTACCGCTTCCATATATGTCCCAAGTGTGCAGGAACTATGTTGGCTGTGCTGGTGAGACGACACAACATCAGGCTGTTGCAGACAGGGACTCACCTGTGATCAGGTTTGTGAAGTGCACGGACGCCGTTTGCCCAGAACCTGAAGGCAGGGAGTCAAAACAAGGACTCACCTGTGATCAGGTTTGTCAGGTAGGACAGTATGGTACCGCTTCCATATATGTCCCAAGTGTGCAGGAACTATGTTGGCTGTGCTGGTGAGACGACACAACATCAGGCTGTTGCAGACAGGGACTCACCTGTGATCAGGTTTGTGAAGTGCACGGACGCCGTTTGCCCAGAACCTGAAGGCAGAGCGTCAAAACAAGGACTCACCTGTGATCAGGTTTGTCAGGTAGGACAGTATGGTACCGCTTCCATATATGTCCCAAGTGTGCAGGAACTATGTTGGCTGTGCTGGTGAGACGACACAACATCAGGCTGTTGCAGACAGGGACTCACCTGTGATCAGGTTTGTGAAGTGCACGGACGCCGTTTGCCCAGAACCTGAAGGCAGAGCGTCAAAACAAAGACTCACCTGTGATCAGGAAGGACACCGTTTGCCCAGAACCTGAAGGCAGAGCGTCAAAACAAGGACTCACCTGTGGTCAGGTTTGTCAGGTAGGACAGTATGGTACCGCTTCCATATATGTCCCAAGTGTGCAGGAACTATGTTGGCTGTGCTGGTGAGACGACACAACATCAGGCTGTTGCAGACAGGGACTCACCTGTGATCAGGTTTGTGAAGAGCACGGACGCCGTTTGCCCAGAACCTGAAGGCAGGGAGTCAAAACAAAGACTCACCTGTGATCAGGAAGGACACCGTTTGCCCAGAACCTGAAGGCAGAGCGTCAAAACAAGGACTCACCTGTGATCAGGTTTGTCAGGTAGGACAGTATGGTACCGCTTCCATATATGTCCCAAGTGTGGAGGAACTAACTATGTTGGCTGTGCTGGTGTGATGACACAACATCAGGCTGTTGTAGACAGTGGTGTCTGCGAGTTTGGCTGTATAAAGCGAACAGGGGCGGGAGCGCACAGCGTATACTGCACACTGTGGCGAAAAGGCCAGGGGAGCCAAACTTGGGTTTCGGGGGAAAGCTGGGATCAAGCCAATGGCATGCAGGAAAATGGGCCCAATAAGCAGAGGCATTGACAACCAAGGCTGTCTTGGAGAACACGGTGGCACCGAGTGCTCTTGTCGTTCTGGCGCCTCTGAAAACAGGAAAATGTGCGGATAGGCCTGAGAAGCAACCGGCACGAAGTCCGCAAACACTTGGCAGAAATGTGTGAACAATCTTTGGCCTTGGAGTCAAAAGCGTCAGAGCATTCTGCACACCTAGGGACACCACCCTCCACCGGGGGGGGGGGGGGTGATGAATAAAATGGAATGAAAAACGGTTACAGAAACAACGGTACAGTAAAGGAACAAATGCAGAAGAAATGAGGTAATGCCCTCCTGAGGAGCGGGGCTGGGTCCTAAATTAATAAAAGATTGTGTGAGAAAACAGTTACACAGTGCGAATTGCAAACATGAGGCAATGCACTCCACAGCAAGGCATAGGTGCATCTTGATCCCCTATGCCCAACCCGGTGGAACCTCAGGACACACTCTGTTCCCAGACAGAAAGACAATGATATCGTGTCTGACTACCGGTAGACAGTCACAGGCAGTCAGGCTGTCAGTCAACAGCAATTCAGCAATTCACAAATGTCTGTGTGCAAGTATTGTAATAAGACACAGTGAAGAAAACAATGATCTGTCAGGGCACAGCACAGCAAAAAAAGGAGGGGGGGTTGGACTATGGGCCCCTGTCCCCTGCCACATAATGTCAGTCCCAGGAGTTCAACCAGAGGCCTCCCAATCACGGATGCAGCATTTGACCACCCGAGCACTGGCGATCTCTGACAAATGAGTGCTCAGGGATGGGATTGATGTTTTGGTCCGATATTTCCCCCCCAAAAAATCCCAACCCAATTTTCAGTGTGCTGCGGCATGTTGCGACATGATTCAAAACCCCCACCAACAGCCCCCCCCCCAAAAAAGGTGCTGCGGCATGCTTCAACTGTTGGTGCCTGACCATATGGCTGTCTCAATCTGTTTGTTTGCTGAGGTGCAGAAGCATTAGAAACTGTGGGGGAAATTCCACACCAATTTGAAGTACGGAGTAACCCCCCCCCCACCCCCCCTCATGTAGCCCTGCTTCTTGAGAGAATGGTGCTTGCCCTTTTGCATCCTGCCCTCAAAGGGGATACTGCAGGGGCCTTGGGGCCGCCTAAACAGCATTTGGCGCTCACTCGCATCACTCCTCGTGAAAATGGCCAAAATCCGCAGAAGCGCCCATCCCACATGGCCTCAGCAAAGCCCGCAGACTTGAGACCAGAAAATGATTTTGCACCGTTGAACAACGCAAATCAAATCGGGACCTACCCGTCGAAGAATGGGGCTGGACACTATGTGCCCCCTCTCCCCTTTCAGCCCAACACGCGGGCACCCACTGGGGGGGATGTTCGGCCCGAACTTTCGGAATCAAAAGAGCCAATCCCATGCTCCCCGCAAATGCCTCCTTCGCTTTCGGTTGCCCCCCATCACTGGGCCACTGGGCGGGGCCATCCTGCACCATCGGCAACACCCACTGCCCCGCCAGCACTGCACCTGGTCATACACATCGTTCCGATGGCCGTTGGCTACTGCCGTAGGCATATGGACCGGTACCTCTCGGAGCCATGGGTTCCCGCTGTCGCCTCGTTGAAGTACGTCCAGGCCCAACCATTGTCGTTATGTCCGACAAAGCAGCCCACGGGAGCGTGTCCCCAATCTCCGGATTGCAAAGTCTCCGCACTATAGCCCAGGGCCTTGGCCACAAACAGACATTCCTCCTTCTTGGCATCCCCAGTCGAAGCACAGCCTGGGCCATTGGGCAGGGCCACGTAGCCATCTATGCAGAAAGGGGAACCAGCTGAAACGTCAAGGCTGCACAGACCGAACATTGGCGACACACAGAAATGCAACGCATGTGTTTGCATACAGAGGGGGGGGGGATTTTGTGGCACTTTAATTTCGAGTGGGAAATTTCACGGTTCAAATTGACCGCGAAATTTCCTGCGCGAAATTCCAGGCCCTCCGCGAATTTCTCGCACACCGGCAGTACACATTGTGGACTCTGGCGGGGGGTGATACACAAAATCCAGGGGGCTCCACGAAAATTTCCCACAGCGAAATTTACCACCGTGAATTTGACTTGGCGCCAAACCCCCCCCCCCCTGGTAAGTGGAGGGGTATATGAAATAGTAGCCTGCTTGACACTATTGTGGCAATCTCTTGCAAAAAGCATGGCATTGCAAGATCGCTGGCATTGGAGACAGAACCTGGGAGCCCCACCAGAGGACGTTCATGTAGAAGAAATAAGTTCCACAGGACCTGGGTCTGGGACCCTGCCCCCAAAATGAGACCCAGCTAAGGCAGATGGGGGGAGGGGGGGGTATACGCCATTGAGGATTCCCATGGGCCATTGATAGGGGCAGGGGATAAAGGCTTAATGAGTATTGCCAGTTGATACTGCCTGGGAATCCGCCGCGTTTTTGGGGGAGGGGGGGAGGCGGTGTGGGTACACCGATGACCCCCAAAATAGCGTACCCCAGCGTCAGGGGTCCCGCGTCACCAAGTGTTACCCATCGGTGGTGCGCAGCATGTTCAATGCGGGGGGGGGGGAGGGGGGCAGGGATGTATTAGAAGGGAGGGGGGAGGGGGATTTGGCTGGGACCCCCCTCCTACCAGGGTCCCCCTATGGTCCCCGCCAAAGGCGTGCCAAAGAATTTTAAGCTTCAATCCTCTTGGCACCGAAGGCGCCAAAGCGAAATGTCAGCCTCAAACAGTGGAAGGGGAGGAGGGGGTCTCCCCCCCCCTCCTCCTACGGTGTATGGCCGTTCTGACACATCACTGGGGGGGGGGGGGTGTTGGCATGAAGCCATGGTGTTTGGTTGTCTGTCGTTGGCAGCGCTGAGTGGCCTCTCGACATGTGTCACACCGGCCCGGTTGGGTCAAAGTGTGGTCGGGATGAATTAACGGTCGGTGTGGACGGAGCCCCCGGAAGCCTTCCCTTTGTCGACTAATGCCGCCCACCAAGAGCCTCTGGCACAGGTCCCCAGGGCTGTTGGCGCCAAGCCTGGGGGATCCGAGGGGGCACTTAACCGATTCAGATGGGGCACAGCAGTGGTGGGTGTGCCAGTGGGGGGGAGGGGGGGAGCGAGTGGTGAAAATCGAAGAAATCTTTCAGAGATAATTCAATCTCTCAAAACGATGATTTTACAAGGGGTGAAACATCCAATTTCATAAGTTGGGGTATGCGGCATGAATCCCCCCCCCCCAAATGGAGGGATAAGTCGTTCGCAGCTGCCTTGATCTAACATCCTCTTTTGAGAAGATTTTGTTCACTTTGGGGGCTTGGTTTGCAAAAGGCTGGTCTTCTCTTATTTGCCTCTGGGGAGCGGGTTGGTCACTAATGCCCCCAATGATAAGTCAATGTCCCAAAATGAACTTGCAAACTACTTTTCCAACATCAACAGATCACTGAGTGCTCAAAAGCGTTATCCAATAGACGAACAGTGCAACCTTGTTTTAGTGCGCCAGATTCAATGGCAACCACACACGCCAGTGGGGGCCTCGCTGATAAGAGGGGGGGGGGGTCCTGAGCCTCCAAAGACCCACCCACCCACCGAAAACAAATCTTGTCCGAAAGGTTGGCTCAGCAAAATTTGAATCAGCAGCCCCACGCACTCTCCCCCTCCAACTTAATTCCTTACAAACAAGGCCTGCGCCAGGGACGTTACCTCCTGACCCACGGGGCAGTGGAGCATACTACAATCAGAGCAGGATCCTCCGCAATCAACTGCAACCTCATCTCCATTCTTGATCCCATCGTCACATGTGAAAACTGTGATACAAATGTGGAAGTAGCAGTGAAATGGTTGCATGGTTGTACATACCATTCGACCCTCCCCATAAATCTCGAGCAACACCAGAGGAAGAACCTGGATCCTCACTGGTGGCTTCACCTGCGGGTCACGCCAGCAACCAGTGATGGAGGGTTCTAGCCGGCGTAGGGCACCACCCACAAGCATGGGAGGGTTCTGCCTGGCATAGGGCACCACCCACAAGCATGGGAGGGTTCTACCAGGCATAGGGCACCACCCACAAGCATGGGAGGGTCAGCGAGAGCCTGCTTCATCTGGAACAACAAACCACCGAAAATATGATCCCTTTGTGGTTCCTCTGCAGCCAGTAGCCTGTAGATGCCGTACTCTTGGAATAGTAGGGTCAGGCGGTGATGCTGTGACCCACACAAATCTGACAGGGCGGGGGCCGTACAGAGCAATGCAAATCCGTGTGCCGTACCAAAATGGAGAATACACACACCCACACACACACCCACACACACGGCGTGAGGAGATCAAGCGCACAGCGAGAGCAAAGCACTGATCGTTAAAACAGCTCGTCAAGCCAACATCAACAGAAAGTCATGTAGGCTAGGCGCCTTTCTGATGGACAGTGATGACAAATGTGCATACGAATCAGTTGCCTCGGCAGCGTCACTTTGCAGACAGTCGCACCATTGACCAGTCGGAGAGTTAGAGCTTGGGCCTACCCACACACACACACACACACACACTAAGCAAAGAGCTCCCAAAGCGTTAAACCCCTACAGGCAAACGGAGCACTGGGCAGCTCAGTGACTCATTAGGCCTTCCTGAACAATGGATGCATCGTCATGAAGGCTAGGCGCCTTTTTGCAAGGAGCAGTGCAGCAATTGTGTCCACAGGCAGAGTTGATGGGGCGGTCAAGAGCGTGAAGCATCTGTCCACCCCTGAGGACGAACACAAGCAGACATGAAACTGTGACCTACACCTTGCGGGGGGAATGCGGAGAGAATCAACGGATCAGTCTCGGCACATACTGAACTTGGTTTTGCAGTGGTAGGCCACCTGTAACGGGGGCTACACATACACAGTCCGGCAGGGAGGGAGTGAGGGGAGGGAGCAGAAGGGGCAGCCATTTGAGGACAGTTCCCACAGGTGACATAGTGCCTGAAAGTCATCACACCATGCGCCTGTGATACCAATGGGGGAAAGTCGCTAAGGTAAATACCATGCTGAATATTGCGGTCCCCGCCAAAAGGCATGTTTTGCTAACCACTGAAGGACCGCCGCGACGTGATAGCATCGGTCACGTGGAAAGAATTTTGCTGATGAATGTACCTTGCAGTCTTTTCAGAGCTATGTGGTGTGATTGAGTATGCATGTTGTATCACACTATGAGCCCACCTGGCCACCTTTTTGTGGGGGTAACTGGACAGCACTGCAACCCGGCACCACACACTGATACTGAGCATTTGTCTGGCCCATGTTGTGCACCACAGAACGCTTGCAGCCAGGGCCCTGTGAATATTGCTGTGACATACCCGACGTGTTGTGCCCTCGCGGACTTGAGCGGTGCCCCTGCTTGAGGTCCCAGAATGGTCAGAGGGCATTGGGGTGTAAATACGCCACCCCGGTACCATTACCGCCCCTGACCATGCAAAATTCCAAGGCAGTGACACATGAGTTGTGACATGTACCCTAGCATTGAGGGTCTTCTGACTGACAGTCACACAAAACTCTTAGGTTCCAGGCCTTTCCCAGCATGCCGCAAATGTTGTGGACCAACTGTGTGCGCATTGTCGGGATATGAGGAGGCAATCAGAATGTTATCTCTAAACTGGCACAGACTGACTGCCCCTTGATTATTTATCCAGTAAGGACCAGTGTCCGTGAAGTGCAAATTGCCCAGAGATCTGAGGACTTTGCTCCTGTCATACAGCGCCCAAGAGCTGTGGAGGTCAACGCTCTAGGCTGAAAAGCTGCCGCCCATGGGGATGCAGTGTGTGTAGGACCAAACGGAACCACAAGCCTGCAGGTGGATGTTTTGTGACATTTCAAAGTGCAGCCATCCCTGGAGCTCGTTGTGAGGCATATACCAAAATTTCCTTGAGGCCCCTTGGTCTGTGCACCGACCAAATCGACTCCTTCGCTCTCCGGCGCCGCCTCTTTGTATGCCACTGTGATGCTTGCTCCATGTGTTTCAAAATTGTGTGGGGGGGGGGGGGGTATTTTATTAAATTGATCCTTGCAGTCCACCTTTGGAATATGCGTAATGTTTAGTCTGTTGAGCGCCCTCTACCACCGGCTTACGTCTTTGACACTGTACCAGGATGTTGCATGGGATTTCGTCAAATAAATATTTAAGAAACCAGGCCACGGACCGTGCACGGACACGCAGAGCTGGCCCACCCCTTTGTCGACAATCCGAATATACAGGGGTATGGAGGATTCAAGTGATCGCAAACACGTTTGATTGCTATAATGGCCGCAGTGCGTGACACGTGTCCGGGAGTCATTGGGGCGGCATTCCGTCCCATCATGGTGCAATATAGTGACAAGGGGGGTGTTTTCGCACAGCGCGGGCACAGCGCGCGCACAGCGCCAATTATTACGGTGATTATCTAGGTAACAACCCTGAAAACCACCCACCTGCGGAATCATGCACAATCAATTCAAAACTCAAAAATTCAAACATCTGATGCTTACCATGGGTCCTAGAGACCTAAATTCTGCCCCCTATAGCCCCGTCCACTGCAGCAGCCATTCAATGACGTCCTTTCAATCTTCTGAACTTACCGCGCTCCCGGTGGTGGAGAACATCCAGCTTTTCGCACAGCGCGCACAGCGTGTGCACAGCGCGCGCACAGCGCACGGTACGCCCCCAAGGAGAAGGGCGGCGTGTTCATCAACCAGTCTATAGGCTGACGTGCTAATTAGAGGGATGTTGGTGCAAGAGCAGGGGTCTGTTGTCCATTTTGTCATTTTTTGACGCATGTTTCTCAAAAATGCGCCTTGCGGTGTGTGGATTTGTGCGCACAATGCGGACCGACTGTGACAGGGCTTGTTTTTCCTTGGCAAGAACAGTGCAGCTGTGTATGGACTTGCGGATGGCTATGTGTATGGCCGCTTTTTGATCAAAAATGAAATTGGGGACACAGACAGCGCCGACGGTCTGAAGGGGGACCGATGGCTTCGTGGCTAGTGTGCCTAAATCATCGCGTAGCAGTTTGACTCGTGGATAGTCATCCAGGCTACGCGCATCACGAATGCCTTGCAGAATAGCCAAAACACATTTATTGAGGATCCCCCTCTCTTTTTTTGAGTCGCCTGATTGATTTATTCTTGCGGGAACGTCCTTGACGACGTGTCGCTTGAAGACGTACCACCAGTGCCTTTCCCTGACACTGGCCTGGAAATCGTCCGTCACAAATTGCAGGGGGATGATCCCCTAGTGAGACAAGTTTGTGCAAGCCTATGCGCCCGCCAGCGGCAGAAGACGTCTGCCCGCCAAAGGATAGGAATTATGGAGAATTATGGGGAATTATGGGGAATTATGGGGTTGTATGGAGTTTTATGGGGTTTCATGGGGTTTCATGGGGTTTTATGGGGTTTTATGGGGAATTATGGGGAATTATGGGTTTTTGTGGGGCCGTATGGGGAATTATGGGGTTTTATGGGGTTGTATGGGGAATTATGGAATTTTATGGGGAATCACCAAGACCTTGAACACCAACAGCAGCAGTAGCAAAATCAGATGCACATGCTTCACGGTGACCTGGTGGTACACGTTGTAGTGCGGCTGTGCAAGACACCCATCCTCCACCATGACGGCCCCCAGCACCAGCGAGGCCAATTTCAGCAGTGCTAGCACACTTGATGTCCTGCTTCTTCATGACCCTAGCTAGATGACCCTGCGACACGTAATCCCTGGGGGGGGTTTGTACAAATATGACAAACGAACGTACAAGACATTATTGAAAGCATGAAAATCTGAATCCGACATGTCTGCGGGAATGAGCACAAAAGGAACAAGAAAGACACTAGCATCAGTGAAAACCCTGACATAAATCCGCATCATTCCCCATAAAACCCCATAAAACCCCATAATCCCCTATGATTGTCCATAATTCCCCATAGATCAACCATAATTGTCCCATAATTCCCCATAATTCCCCATAATTAACCCATAAGTAACCCATAGTTACCGCATAATTCCCCATAATTCCACCCCACGGTCCCTACGCGCCATTGGCCGACAACCACTCCCACAGTACCCCTTTAGGAAGTATGGGAAATTTACTCGCAAGTCCACTCGCCAAGCTCGCCAAGGTTTTGGCGAACGCATAGCCCTGGCTGTGGTACTCATTTTTATGTGTAGGGTGGCACAATTGTTTGAGGACATAGCATCAGTCATGTGCTTCCTCAGTCTGCGAATATAAGCGATAGTGGTAATACCGATGTATGTTATGTGTAAGTACAAGTAGAAAACACGTACATTGCGTTGTGTGGGGGCGTGACAACCAATTGCCACTCATCAATGTAACTGAGTGTACGAGCCATGGCCAAAACTGGGTGGGAGTCATACGGTAGGTACCTCAGTCTATGCTGTGACAGCTGGCACTAGATACCTAGGTTCCTGTCTATCAAGGCTCTCCCGATCTGCATAGTGAGTGCACGGAGGACATGATCACGCTGGGGAATAACAAGGGGGGCTAGCTCTGAGCGGCCGATATCACGGAAGAGCAGCTGCAGCTTGCGGTGTTGTGTTTCGGAGATGTGTGAGAGGGCGGCATCGGGTGCTATGAGGGTAAAGGGCTTGTTGTAGCTGACTGTAATGTAATCAGGCAGGTGTACAGGGGATTGCAGACTGCTTTTGTCGGAATCATGGCACCAAAAACACCAAAATTGCAATGGGGCAGGGAGCACGGGGGGCACACATGTAGAGGACCCGGGGGTAGCAGGGAGCAGACAACATACATCTTGCCATACACTGAAAGCGTGGATGGAGTGACCCATAAATCCTGGGGGGTCGGGAACATTGAGCCTGTGTTGGCAGGCTGTCGCACAATGGTGTGCGGAGACCCAGAGAGTAGTACCCCGGAGAGACATGCAGACCCTGCGCACCAGCCAGCCCTGTGGTACTGAAAACTGCTTAGTTGACTTGGGGGTGCAAGAGGTCCAATTGCCTTTGGCGGAGGATTGGTGTGTCATACAGAATTGGGGGTCAGTTGTCCATTGCTCTCATGTGGAGAGGAAATATGGGAGAGAATATTCATGCGACTGCGGGTGTTGTGCTCCGTATTGCCTGTATGGGTATACATAGGGGGGGCATATGCAAACTCGTGAATGCGGGCGATGGCATCCTGTGTAGTCTGTGTAGTCTGTAAAATGTGCACATCCAAACCCAGCTTTTGTTGGATATATTGCAAGGTGAGGATATTACCGGCGACCGTGTCATCAATCCCCCCCCACACACACACACACTTCGTGAGGGAAACCGAGAACCACCGACCAATAAACCCAGTGTGGACGATACGTGGCACAGCGGGGCAGGTCAACAGGCATTGGTCTCCAAACACCTCATCAGGCCATGCAAAACAATGAAATTGCCATGAGGCTAGGCGCCCTTCGAAAAAAAAATCGACACTCAGAAAGAAACACACACACACACACACACACACACAATGCATGTAACAAACGCGCAGTGCCCCATTGTGCTTGGTCTCGTTAGGCGTCACAAAACAGTCATGGCACGCAGAGGCGCCTTTCTGCAGTACAAGGTACACAAGCATGAAGGAGACATCCTTCCCTAGCCCCCGCAAATTCCTCAATCCAGCCTCTGGCAGCTTGCTGAGCCAGAGGCCTGCAGCAGAAACAGGCAACGCATACCAGACTGACCACAGGTTGTTTGGAAGGTTAGGAAGGTTAGGAAGGGAGGAAGCACTGCATCCCTGGTACCCTGCACAGCCCAGGGGGTTGACAGAAACAGGAAACTGCAATTCAAAAAATCTCCGGGCCAGGATTTTGCACATCTCAATTCCTCAATCCCCTGTAGACCCCTGGACGATAGATCACAGCAGCACACACAAACAAACACACACACACACACACACACACACACACACACACACACACACACACACACACTTGTGCAGGAACAGAACAAATGCTAAGCCCACTGTAGACATACGCGGACCTATGTCATACAGCATCCAAGTGAGCACTGGTCTAGTTAGACCCAAAACACTTTGTCAGCCCAATGATCAAACAAAACAATTCAATGCAGCATGATGTCATTAGGCTAGTCGCCTTTTTGGAGGAGTGAGACCGGAAGCACAGTGTAGTGTACACAAATCATCATTAAGGGTCAAAGCCGAATCATTGTTCTTGCACTATGTGTAATGCTAGATAGCAGAGAGGGAAGAGTGAGTTCCAGCACATGCAGCATTTGCGAATGCACCCGATTCTGGTTTCTCAGTTGTGGGAAATGACACTGAGGAGTGAGGGAAAACATCTTGATTGTGCGGAGTGACATTGAGGTGTGAGGAAAGGTGCACAATAGCTCTGCACAAGTGTGAGCACATGTGACATGAAGATGGGAACCGCAAAGGGAAAGACGGATGTTGAGGTGTGACCTAGAAATTGTACCGAGGGATAGCCTTGACGCTGTGCGACTTCGATAGCCGTTTTGTGGTACAGACAATTTGTGTTTTCAGATATTTTCAAACAGTGTAAGACCTATGGACTTTGTTGCAGCATCGTAGTATATGTACCCAGCCGCGTGTTTGCAGTGAGCTGCATTGTGTCCCTGGTGGTAAGGAGATATGTAGCAATATGCACCCGGCTGCCTAATTGCTGCTAACTGCCAACCTCTCATCTGCCGACTCTTCAGCCCACCCCACTTTATGGCAACCCCTCCCCCCCCCCCAGGGTTCTGTGTGCATTTTTATAAAGATGAGCGGCGGATAGGCCTCACCAACTCACCCAGCCCTCCCTCCTGGCACAGTACTTTACACGGAAGGCGATTTTCAATCAACAATCCCAGGTGGGCTCGCCATCACCGATGAGGGTGTCAATAATGCAGGGCAAGGGAGTTCCGAATTACCAAACGCGCTTCACCAGAGGTGCGTTTCATTTTTGAGCCATGTCTGAAGCATTGATTACCAACCACCCCTGCGTCACCAGAGACCTGATTACCTGGATGCGTCCCTGAGCGAGGGCCTGCCCTTTGGTTTAGGAGAGGGCATACTGACTATTCCTTGAACCACTCCTCTGAGGGCTGGCTTGATGTAAGGCATGATGTTTGCAGAGGCATGGACCGAGATACTGCGCTCCAATTTCTCATATGGCTCGAACACATCGATGACCTCGAGCGAGCCGTCTTTGTACTGCGCACCAAGCTCGCACTTGACCCCCGCCGAAGCTTTAACCGTAAGTTTGATTGCACCCTCAAATTCGCCTTCAAAGCCGGCACTGATAAATGAGAAAAGCGCCGACAAAATATGGTTCCCTCGACTCCTTCCTCTATGTCTCGCTCTCAATCACGCACACGCTTGTAGCACACCATACAGCACCGTACAAACAGTGAGTGTACACTTGTTGCTATCAGAGCTATCTTCAGATCCTGCAGCACAAACTTCAGCGCAAGCCAGGACCAGACACTAACACACACAAACCCACACAGACAGAAACTTCCGCGCCACTTGCAGTCATTTTCTCTCTGTCTTTCTCTGTCTCTGTCTCAGTCAAGAACACCAGGTTATACATACTGCAACACATACGCTGCACACACTGCTACACGCACTGCGCCAGTGTTTTAGTACACGATTGCCACCAAGCGGGGAAAATTGAAGGAGGATGCAAACCCAATCCTGCCAGACTTAAGATGCCAGATGTCAGCACCCCTCGGATACTGTTGCAATCATATGCGACAGCAACAACTCCAACGTGCAGCAACGCTTATCGAAAGACGGGCCCTCCCACGGGCTATGACGTCCATTTCTCTGCACCACCTAGTTTGAGAATCCTACCCTGTTGTGAACCTAGTAAAAACAAAAAAGAATTTTTCCTAGGTATGCTAACCTCGTAATAACATAAAAAAATTTCACTAGGTTCTGGTGAGTAAAAACAAAAACTTTTTTATTATTAGGTTCTATATCAGTAACCCTAGTAAAAATGAAACCTTCAAAAGTTTTTGCAAAGATTTTTCACTAGGTTTTACGAGAGACCCTCACTACACCCACCCTAGCTGACCCCCCCCCCCCCCGTGGGGTAGACCCCACCCTGAGCAAATGCCTAGTTGCGGTATTGCTCTGAAGAGACTGCATGGTCTGCCTCAAATCTTGTCCTCTATCCATCTCCATGGTTTCCTTATGTTCTATTTGGAACGTGTGGCTTCTGTTTTTCCAATCCCTCCTTGCCCCCGCCATGTGTTCTCTTCTTGTAGTTCCCTTGTCGAACCCCTTGGGCCACCAGGTTCGTAGCTGAGTTGTCCAGAAACCCTCTTGCATGCTTGATCTTCTCCAGAACTGTTGATGCTCCCTCAGTTTTCCTGGGAATCTCTCCATCGGCTATATCACCCAGTTGAAGACCAGGTTCCTGGTTCTGAGCGCCCATGTCACCAGGGGGGGGAGGTGGTTGGCATCAAACCACGGGGGGGGGGGGGGGGCGGAGCAGAGGGTTCTGGTCGGAGGGACGTGGAGAAAACGACAGTACTTTGCATGCAACAGCCCACGAACAGTCACATACTACAAAGGTATCGACGGCAGGATAAAGAAGGGCACGGGACCAACACTGAATCTGATTGCCTTCAATTTGTGTTCGTAGATCTGTTGCTCTTGGCCAAAAGAATATCTGATGCCGGCCATGAGGTCTACCTCGGCCTCGATGTCAGCTGATCCCTCCAATGCAAGCTTTGCAAGCTTCAGCGAATAATCCTGAGCACAGCACAAAGCATAGACAGGTCACAGCACATGGCACCAAACAGGGCATAGGCGCACAGGTAACAGCACAGACAGCAGCACAGCGGGACCTGGATCTTTACTTCACACACAATGGCAAGCGAGAAATGGAGTCGCATAATGAAGTCGAAGATGAAAGGCGCTGTATTTTCCCGGAATCTCCGTCTTGGCCATACGTCTGAGGGACAAGCAGATGGAGCAGCCTTTCATGACAGAGAACCTACTCTGTGGCACAGACATCCCGGGCACGCAGTGCTGACCATTAATAGAGACTATCAAACGGCCACCACATTGCCTTCAATTGACCATCGAAGGCGGTCTGTTGACACTCAACGAGCGCTGGTGAACTGCCAACCAACACCAATGAGCCGAAAAAGTGTTTCCATTACCTGTTCCCATAGGATTTGGCTAGACGGAGGGGGGTGGGAGCTGATGCAGTTTTGAGCTGTTTTCAGTCATTTTTATCATGTCGGCGTTTTTGGCAGCGTTGGTGACCCTGTGGTACCCCACTAGAGGGGTGGGATTGGGTATGTTGTGACAGTATACCCGTGATAGGATACACATGGACACGTTTTGCAGCCCCTAGCCCCGCCTGGGGCCGGCCATGGCCTGTTTGAAAGTCGGGAAATGGCCGTTTGCATTGGATACGGCCTGCATGGGTTGGCTGAAAAATCGTATTTTTCTGGCGACCCTGTACGACCGCCAGTGACTCTGTACTACCCCCAGGGACCCTGTACGACCCCCAGGGACCGTTGGGCTGGGCTTCGGTATCATTTTGGTGACAATGAAAGTGCATATAAACCCATGGGGGGGGGGGGGGGAGCACATAGCACCAATTAGGGACCCCTAGTTGTACCAAATGGCCTCTAAAAGCGCCATTTTGGGCTTATTTGCCCCCTAGAGGGCAAAACTTGGTTGCCACTATGTGTGGATCCAAACCCTGATCCCGGAGAACTGTTTTCTGCTATATGGACCCCCGAACCAATGGCGGGGTCGTGGATGCTAACTCCAGGCACCCCTGATCACCTTCCCCCCCTATGGGGCTCTAGCGGTGAGGACTTACTCCATTTTAGGCCCGTTGGCAGAAAAAATCGTGATTTCAGTGTGACCCCCAGTGAGCGGTGAGTGGCCTTGGGCCAACCTCGAGTGATCATTTGGTGGCACCCAGTAGTGCTTGATGGGGGCAATTGTCTGCGACGAGGACTGGCCGAAGGCAATAGAATTGTTTTTGGTGCCCAACAGTGGGACAATTGTCCCTTTGCGCACAACGTCTGCTTCTGCCCCTCGGGAGCCCATCCCATGCCAGTGCCAGTGCCAGCCATGCGTCACACGCAGCCGTTGCCTGCTCGTTTCCTTGGGCCTCTGGCAGGCCTTTGCTTAGTGATACTGGGGAGGGGGGGGTCAAATTGGCCCCCCGGGATTTTGGCTGACCCACCCACCCACCCACATCAGAAAATTTTTCCTCAGGAAAAAAATGAAATCACCTCGCAGAGGTTGTTAGATCAAAGCCAGGCAGGCGTATATATGGGGAAAACGCCACATACCCCCCCATTTTGGCCTTTTTGGGGCTATTCGCGTACCCTACCCCAAGGGGTTGAATTGTTAGTTTAACCCCTTGTAAAATCATTATTTTGTCCAATAAATGCATCCCCCAATGAGTTTTTGGTCCGGACCCCCCCAGACCCCCCCCACTTGAAACCCACTTTTTTGAGGTTTTGAGGGAGGGGGGTGGGGGTGGGGGTGGGGGGGTGGGGGGGGGGGGGGTCAAAAAATGACCCCCCCTTTTTTTGGGTCGAAAATCACGAATCTTTTGGTTTTTTTCGATTTTGAGCCGAAAAAGTGTTTCCGGGTTCCGACTCTATGGGGTTTGTATGGGGCGGAGTGGGACGAGCGCTATGCAGTTTATGCACTTTTTGGCCATTTTTGCTATGTTGGCGGTTTTGGCGACCTTGGTGACCCCGTGGTACCCACTCTGAGGGGTGTGAGTGGGGATGTTGTGACAGTATATGCCTACTAGGATACGGAAGGACGTTTTTTGCAGTCTCTAGCCTTGCTCAGGGCCGGTCAAATGCCCGTGCCAAAGACGCGAAATGGCTGTTTCCACCAATAAAGGCCTAGTGAATGGGCCGGTACACAACCTGCTTATGCAGTTTTTCACCCCGGGCAGCTCAAAAATCGAAGTTTTCGAACTTTGTTTTTTTGACATTGTGACCACTCAAAATTATCATCCAAGGTATGTGAAGCATGTTTTAGGCCGTGTTTACATGTTCTTCACCCTATTTGGGTATTGGCCGCATGGGGGGGGGGGTCTCCCAAGAGATTGGTACACAACCTGATTATGCAGTTTTCCACCCTAGGCAGCTCAAAAATCGAAGTTTTCGAAATCTGTTTTAATGATATTGTGGCCACCCAAAATGACCATCCAAGGTATGTAAAGCATGTTTTAGGCCGTATTTACATTTTTTTCACCATATTTGGGTATTAGGTCCGGGGGGGGGGGGGGTCCCAAGGGATGGGTACACAACGTGCTTATGCAGTTTTTCACCATGGCCAGCTCAAAAATCGAAGTTTTCGAAAGTTGTTTTTATGATATTGTGGCCACCTAAAATGACCATCCAAGGTATTTAAAGCATGTTTCAGACCGTATTTACGTGTTTTTCACCCTATTTGGGTATTGGGCGCACGGGGGGGGTCCTCCCAAGGGATTGGTACACAACCTGCTTATGCAGCTCAAAAATCGAAGGTTTCGAAATCTGTTTTTTTTATATTGTGGCCACCTAAAATGACCATCCAAGGTATGTAAAGCATGTTTTAGGCCGTATTTACATGTTTTTCACCCTATTTGGGTATCAGGTTCGGGGGGGGGGGGGGGTCCTCCCAAGGGATTGGTACACAACCTGCTTATGCAGTTTTTCACCCTGGGCAGCTCAAAAATCGAAGTTTACGAAACTTATGTTTTTGATATTGTGATCACCTAAAATGACCATCCAAGCTATGTAAAGCATATTTTAGCTTGTATTTATATAGTTTTTACCCTATTTAGGGTGTGTTTTGCCTGGGGTAGATTCTCTGCGAGGTGGACTTGCCGAAGGCAATAGAATTTTATCAAAGGGGCCCGAACTTGGAGGTCGATTTTAGGTACACAAACTTTTTTTTGGCCTCTGACCCACCCACCCACCCCCCCCCCCCCCCTGGTATAGTATCAACCAGCCACTAAGCAAAGGCCTGGCCTCTGGTCCCCATGCACTCTCTGAGAGGGCCTACCTCACGCGTGCGGGACATTGGCTTTTGGCTGGTCACTGTCCTGTTTCGAGTGGGAGCTGTTGATATCACCCAGCGCAGCAGACCTGCACACACTCTCCCACGAGTGGATACCACACGGGTCTGGGGGCAGCCGCCTGTCACCAACCTTGTGGACATGTGGGACCACTCACCCTTGCACTTGCTAGGAACCCAATTTAGGACATTGTCATGGTCACAGGGCTCCCGAAAAGTTTGGGGGGTGGGGGGCCCTTGGTGCTCATTTTCCAACCCCGGAGGAAGCCTGTGCTATTGCACGTGCGCACAAGAAGCGATCAGCACAAAAAGCGCAGGAAGAAAGTGGCTCGTCAGTGGCCTAAAGACCATAGGTACCTTTCTGTTACAAAGAGTGCAACGCGAAGACAACCCGCGGGTGGGACACCGACAAGTGTACACGAGCCATGCAGCGGTACGCAACCTGATGCCCTCGCCAACCCCCCCCCCCCCCCTTGGAGGGGGGCTCCAAGGGCCCGCTCTCTTTTCCCATGACCAAACAGCTGGCACTGTCACAATCTGTCCCTGTCCCTGTCACTGTCAGTGTGTCACTCCAAAGGGGGGGGGAGGGGCTCCTCCTATGGCTGTCAGCCGGTCCAACACATCGTTGCCCCCGAACCCCCACCCCATAAGCAAGTTGGAGCCAAAACTTTCACATATTTGCAAGGAAACAAGCTTGTGGCCCTTGGAGCCCCTTTCCACAACCCCCCGTCGCTGAAATTGGGGGGGCTCCAAGCCCCCCCCCCACCCCAAAGTAAAATTTTCACCAGCCCCGGCCCTCAGCAGGCGGGAGAGGAGTACTGGTGGGTGAGATAATCAGCGCCGAAGGGCTGTTCCTCACAAGACCATGCCTTGCTTGCCACGAGGGCGTGGGTCCCCATGAGCTGTCCAATTTTCAACCACACAGTGCCTTGCAGTTGTATGTAGCTTATTTGACCAGTGCTTGGTGTGGCCTGGAGCCGAAGAACCCCCCCACAACCTCCAAGAACCTCCACTGACCTCCAACGCAACCTTCGCCTCCAGCAACCACAAGCCACCTCCATGAATCCCCACAAAACTCTTCCGAATTCCAAAGCAACCTCAACCGACCCCCAACCTCCGAACGCTTGCCCAGCACATTACTTTTGGCGCCTCTATCCGGCAAATGCCCCAACCCAAATGGACAACCCCCCAAAAGGTAGCCTACGCAAAACACAATGCATGCTTTCACATGACGGCATGTTGGGCCAAGGCAAAAGCCACCTCCGCCTGCTTCGTGCCCCAAGGTGTCCCTGGAGAGAATGAGAGCAGGTCCAGGGATGTATTAGAAAGGGGGGTTGGCTGCCCCCCCTCCCCCTCCCAGGGTCCCTCTTATGGTCCGCGCCGAAGGCGGGCCAAAAATCTTTAAGCCTAAATCCTCTTGGCACCGAAGGCGCCAAAGCAAAATTTTGGCTGTCAGCCTCAAACATTGGAAGGAGAGGAGCGGGGAGGGGGGTCTAAGGGGGGGGGGGTACCCCGCCCCTCCTCCTGCGGTGTACGGCCGTTCAAAAACATCCTTGAGCAGGTCTTCATCCTTTTCTTCTTGCACTCTGAACCAGGGGGTGCCGTAATGAAGAAAAAAAAAACTCGGAGTGTCCAATACGCCCTACAATGGTGGTTGGTGGGTAACCAATGGCGGTTGGTGGGTAACCGATGGCGGTTGGAGGGTAGCCGATGGCAGTTGGAGGGTAACCGCTAGGGGTAACATGGGGACATAAAAAAGACCAAAAGAGCGAAGCTAAATTTGTTGCAGGTAGTGGGGTTTGAACCCAGGACCCTTGGAACTAGAACCTAGTAAAACTACCAACTAAGCTATGTCAAGATCTGGTGACAGCTGACCATCAGAGAGTGCATGCCATAGTAATAAAAAAAAAGTGTGAGTGTCCTTATGGCACCCCCTGCTCTGAACCATTCCGAACCTGTGCTGGTTCCCCTTGAACCATCCACCAAAACCTCGTGCTAGCCGCTTGATGTGCTGTTCACTTGCACTGAAGGCGGCAGAGAAGGTTTTGGCATGGCCGAACTGCTAAAAAAATTTTGGCCCGTCACTGCAGAGGGGGCAAGGAGTCAAGGGTTTGGAAGGAAGAGGGCCTCCTCCAGTGGTCCCCCAGTTGTTGAATGCAACGTTGGCCATCACACCTAAGTTTCACTCGTACGGTAGGCGGTCACTGAAAGGGGAGTGGCCATTGGCCACAAAGCACTAGGTGCCGGCACCCCCCCCATGGGGGGGGGGGGACTGTCACTGGTCCCGATGCGACTCACCCCCTAGCTATCTGTCCAAAACCCGGGGGGGGGGGGGGTGTTGGGGAGGCGGGTATTGGTGGGAGGGCGGCGGGGGCGGGGGGTTGGGTTTGGTTTGGTATGCCCTGCGGTCTTGGGACGGCGTGTCGCCAGCCCCTCACATTCTCCGTTAAGGGCGCGGGGTCCGGGCAGTAGCCGGCGTCGACACAGGGCCGGCTAGTGCACCAAGGGGGGGGTGGGGGGCGCCAGCAGCTCTGTCTAGCTTCCCCTGGTGCTCTTGTCCCTTGTGCTTACCAACCGCGGGCGCCGCTGGTGTTCTCACCAGGCGCCGTGTCCAGGACGGCGCACGCTACGGGCCACTTCGTGGGGCGCTGCACCCCGGGAGGCCTCCTCACTGGTGGCTTCACCTGCGGGTCACGCCAGCAACCAGTGATGGAGGGTTCTACCCGGCGTAGGGCACCACCCACAAGCATGGGAGGGTTCTGCCAGGCATAGGGCACCACCCACAAGCATGGGAGGGTTCTGCCAGGCATAGGGCACCACCCACAAGCATGGGAGGGTTCTGCCAGGCATAGGGCACCACCCACAAGCATGGGAGGGTTCTGCCTGGCTTAGGGCACCACCCACAAGCATGGGGGGGTTCTGCCAGGCATAGGGCATCACCCACAAGCATGGGAGGGTTCTGCCAGGCATAGGGCACCACCCACAAGCATGGGAGGGTTCTGCCCGGCATAGGGCACCACCCACAAGCATGGGAGGGTTCTGCCAGGCATAGGGCACCACCCACAAGCATGGGAGGGTTCTGCCAGGCGTAGGGCACCACCCACAAGCATGGGAGGGTTCTGCCAGGCACAGGGCACCACCCACAAGCATGGGAGGGTTCTGCCAGGCATAGGGCACCACCCACAAGCATGGGAGGGTTCTGCCTGGCATAGGGCACCACCCACAAGCATGGGAGGGTTCTGCCAGACATAGGGCACCACCCGCAAGCATGGGAGGGTCCTGCCAGGCATAGGGCACCACCCACAAGCATGGGAGGGTTCTGCCAGGCATAGGGCACCACCCACAAGCATGGGAGGGTTCTGCCTGGCAAAGGGCACCACCCATAGGCATGGGAGGGTTTTGCCAGGCATAGGGCATCACCCACAAGCATGGGAGGGTTCTGCCAGGCATAGGGCACCACCCACAAGCATGGGAGGGTCCTGCCAGGCATAGGGCACCACCCACAAGCATGGGAGGGTTCTGCCAGGCATAGGGCACCACCCACAAGCATGGGAGGGTTCTGCCAGGCAAAGGGCACCACCCACAAGCATGGGAGGAATTTGCCAGGCATAGGGCATCACCCACAAGCATGGGAGGGTTCTGCCAGGCATAGGGCACCACCCACAAGCATGGGAGGGTTCTGCCAGGCATAGGGCACCACCCACAAGCATGGGAGGGTTCTACCAGGCATAGGGCACCACCCACAAGCATGGGGGGGTTCTGCCAGACATAGGGCACCACCCGCAAGCATGGGAGGGTCCTGCCAGGCATAGGGCACCACCCACAAGCATGGGAGGGTTCTGCCAGGCATAGGGCACCACCCACAAGCATGGGAGGGTTCTGCCTGGCAAAGGGCACCACCCATAGGCATGGGAGGGTTTTGCCAGGCATAGGGCATCACCCACAAGCATGGGAGGGTTCTGCCAGGCATAGGGCACCACCCACAAGCATGTGAGGGTCCTGCCAGGCATAGGGCACCACCCACAAGCATGGGAGGGTTCTGCCAGGCATAGGGCACCACCCACAAGCATGGGAGGGTTCTGCCAGGCAAAGGGCACCACCCACAAGCATGGGAGGAATTTGCCAGGCATAGGGCATCACCCACAAGCATGGGAGGGTTCTGCCAGGCGTAGGGCACCACCCACAAGCATGGGAGGGTTCTGCCAGGCATAGGGCACCACCCACAAGCATGGGAGGGTTCTACCAGGCATAGGGCACCACCCACAAGCATGGGAGGGTTCTGCCAGGCATAGGGCACCACCCACAAGCATGGGAGGGTTCTGCCAGGCATAGGGCACCACCCACAAGCATGGGAGGGTTCTGCCAGGCATAGGGCATCACCCACAAGCATGGGAGGGTTCTGCCAGGCATAGGGCACCACCCACAAGCATGGGAGGGTTCTGCCTGGTATAGGGCACCACCCACAAGCATGGGAGGGTTCTGCCAGGCATAGGGCACCACCCACAAGCATGGGAGGGTTCTGCCAGGCGCAGGGCACCACCCACAAGCATGGGAGGGTTCTGCCAGGCATAGGGCACCACCCACAAGCATGGGAGGGTTCTGCCAGGCATAGGGCACCACCCACAAGCATGGGAGGGTTCTGCCAGGCATAGGGCATCACCCACAAGCATGGGAGGGTTCTGCCAGGCATAGGGCACCACCCACAAGCATGGGAGGGTTCTGCCAGGCGTAGGGCACCACCCACAAGCATGGGAGGGTTCTGCCAGGCATAGGGCACCACCCACAAGCATGGGAGGGTTCTGCCAGGCACAGGGCACCACCCACAAGCATGGGAGGGTTCTGCCTGGCTTAGGGCACCACCCACAAGCATGGGAGGGTTCTGCCAGGCACAGGGCACCACCCACAAGCATGGGAGCGTTCTGCCTGGCATAGGGCACCACCCACAAGCATGGGAGGGTTCTACCAGGCATAGGGCACCACCCACAAGCATGGGAGGGTTCTGCCAGGCGTAGGGCACCACCCACAAGCATGGGAGGGTTCTTCCTGGCATAGGGCACCACCCACAAGCATGGGAGGGTTCTGCCTGGCATAGGGCACCACCCACAAGCATGGGAGGGTTCTGCCAGGCATAGGGCACCACCCGCAAGCATGGGAGGGTCCTCCCAGGCATAGGGCACCACCCACAAGCATGGGAGGGTTCTGCCAGGCATAGGGCACCACCCACAAGCATGGGAGGGTTCTGCCTGGCAAAGGGCACCACCCATAGGCATGGGAGGGTTTTGCCAGGCATAGGGCATCACCCACAAGCATGGGAGGGTTCTGCCAGGCATAGGGCACCACCCACAAGCATGGGAGGGTCCTGCCAGGCATAGGGCACCACCCACAAGCATGGGAGGGTTCTGCCAGGCATAGGGCACCACCCACAAGCATGGGAGGGTTCTGCCAGGCAAAGGGCACCACCCGGGGGCATGGGAGGAATTTGCCAGGCATAGGGCATCACCCACAAGCATGGGAGGGTTCTGCCAGGCATAGGGCACCACCCACAAGCATGGGAGGGTTTTGCCAGGCGTAGGGCACCACCCACAAGCATGGGAGGGGTCTGCCACGCATAGGGCACCACCCACAAGCATGGGAGGGTTCTACCAGGCATAGGGCACCACCCACAAGCATGGGGGGGTTCTGCCTGGTATAGGGCACCACCCACAAGCATGGGAGGGTTCTGCCAGGCGTAGGGCACCACCCACACGCATGGGAGGGTTCTGCCAGGCATAGGGCACCACCCACAAGCATGGGAGGGTTCTGCCAGGCATAGGGCACCACCCACAAGCATGGGAGGGTTCTGCCAGGCATAGGGCATCACCCACAAGCATGGGAGGGTTCTGCCAGGCATAGGGCACCACCCACAAGCATGGGAGGGTTCTGCCAGGCGTAGGGTACCACCCACAAGCATGGGAGGGTTCTGCCAGGCATAGGGCACCACCCACAAGCATGGGAGGGTTCTGCCAGGCATAGGGCACCACCCACAAGCATGGGAGGGTTCTGCCAGGCATAGGGCACCACCCACAAGCATGGGAGGGTTCTGCCAGGCACACGGCACCACCCACAAGCATGGGAGGGTTCTGCCAGGCATAGGGCACCACCCACAAGCATGGGAGGGTTCTGCCAGGCATAGGGCACCACCCACAAGCATGGGAGGGTTTTGCCAGGCATAGGGCATCACCTACAAGCATGGGAGGGTTCTGCCAGGCATGGGGCACCACCCACAAGCATGGGAGGGGTATGCCAGGCATAGGGCACCACCCACAAGCATGGGAGGGTTCTACCAGGCATAGGGCACCACCCACAAGCATGGGGGGGTTCTGCCTGGTATAGGGCACCACCCACAAGCATGGGAGGGTTCTGCCAGGCATAGGGCACCACCCACAAGCATGGGAGGGTTCTGCCAGGCATAGGGCACCACCCACAAGCATGGGAGGGTTCTGCCAGGCATAGGGCACCACCCACAAGCATGGGAGGGTTCTACCAGGCATAGGGCACCACCCACAAGCATGGGAGGGTTCTGCCTGGTATAGGGCACCACCCACAAGCATGGGAGGGTTCTGCCAGGCATAGGGCACCACCCACAAGCATGGGAGGGTTCTGCCAGGCGTAGGGCACCACCCACAAGCATGGGAGGGTTCTGCCAGGCATAGGGCACCACCCACAAGCATGGGAGGGTTCTGCCCGGCATAGGGCACCACCCACAAGCATGGGAGGGTTCTGCCAAGCATAGGGCACCACCCACAAGCATGGGAGGGTTCTGCCAGGCATAGGTTTCCCATGCCGGCAACACAAGCACAAAGGAATCTGCGGGATCAGCCAGCAGGTCCGATCTTCGGTGCCGCCCATTCGCAGGGAGGAGGGAAGCAGGCAGCCAAGGTTCACCAAGGCTCAAACAGAATCCACGAATCCGCGGACAGGGGTACGGTGCTGCCGCCAATCCGTCAGCACCGTATGGACAACTCTCCACAAACGCTCCTCCCCCACCCTCCAATGCCACGAGGGGAACCCCGCCCCCCCCGATAACCCGAGGCCGTGTGCCCGCCACATGCGGTCCAGGCAACAACACGTACCATACCTGCCACACCCTCCCCACCCTGCCCAACACAACGTCCGTGGTGGCGTACAGGTCCCGATCCTGCAGGGAGTTACCCATTCGAGAACAAAAAACGTGCCCCCTACAATTCACCCCGACCATGTGCCCCTGTCCCGCTGAAATCACCCCCGGCACGTACCCCTCCACGATGATAAGCCGCTGCAGAGGGGACGCGTCCCAACCAGGCAGCCAAGTACAGCCCTGGCGAACCTGGACCATGCCCTCCCTCCAGAGCGGGGCAAACAGAGAATGCAAAAAAGGCAAGCTTGCCCCCTCGCTCTAGTGCAGCCTCCAGCAGCGGCACGCATTCGTCTCCCCCGGGTGCCGCCACCTCAGCGCCTCCAACAGTGCTAGCACCGCGATGCCCAAACCCTCAGGGGTATTGCAAATGGAGGCTCTGGGCTCCACCGCTCCGGTGGCGACGTAGAGCTTGAACGCGCCGATCAGCACATCCTCCATTGCCAGCACTCCCGGCGACGCCTCCAGCACGGCCCACAGCGCGCAGGCATGCTCAGCCACCCGTCTCTCGGTCCGGGCCACCGGCTAGCTCGCCGTGATCTCCCGAACCCAGCCGCGGATGACTGGGACTGGGTGCACCCGCTGCAGCAGCACCCGCGTCGCCCTCCGCCACTCCTCCCAGTCGGCCTCCGTCCCCGACCATGGCGCCGGAGGAGGCATGGGCCGGAATGCAGGCAGCAACACAGATGGAGGCATAGAACTGAGGGCGTCCCACAAGGACCTTAAGCACCCCGGCTACCCACAGGAGCCCCGACCCCCCGGTATTCGCTCACCATCCCTCCACTCGCCCCTGCCGCATCTCAGGCCTCCCTCAGGTCTCACCCCCACCCTCTCAGCTCCTTTGGTCTCCCCCAAAGCGCGCAGGGTCGCCTCCAGGTAGAGCCCGGCGCATCCGTCCCCCTCGGCTACGGCGGAATGTCCACCGGTGTGTTTATTTCGGTCGCCGTCAAGGAACTTCCGTGCCTGGCCCCCGCCCTTTGGTGTCCCGTACCGCCCAGGGGCCCGTCTCATGCTCCCACCCCGCGTCTCGGGCAGTCCACTCCCCTATGCCAACAATCTCCAGGGTCGACGCCCGCCGCCGTACACCTCCCACACAGATCCGGGGGGCGCTCAGGCATCCACACCCACACCCCCTTAGCCCCCACGAACCGAATAAATCCCCCCACCCTCTCCACACGTCCCGACATCCACGCTGACCCAAAAAGTCCCGAATCCTCGTCCCCCCCGCCCTCCAGCTCTCTTGGCAAGGCCATCACTTGCCCCAGCGCACTGCCCACATACCGTGCCACAGACCCGATATACAAAGCATAGGACAGGTTATCGCCGAGCCTCCGCCAAATATCGCGGGCTGCCCCCAGCGCCGTCGCCCTGCACCCCCCACACGAAGCTTCCAACCGAGACACGGGGTCGGCCGGCTGCAAGAATGTGGGGACAAACACAAAGTGCACCACCACGGGGCACCTGAACAACAGCAAGTTAACCTTGCGCAGGATCCACTGCTGGACCCACAACCCAACAGACGCCCGTCCACGCACCTCTTGGTAAATGGCCCCCGCATTATCAAGGAAGAGAGTGACCCCCCCCCAACCCATGTGACAGGCCAACCTGACAGCCGTCCACCCCCCCCAAAGCTCGGCCATCGGCTGATTCACCCTGCGCGCCCGGGAACCCAAAGAAAATTGCGTGCCCAACCACTCCACACAGGTGCCCAGCCTAGGAGAGAAAAGTCCCACCCTATAACCCTCCTCCCCCCGTAAAGAGTCCCACGCCGCGTCCAAGAAAAGGTTAGGGTAGACCAATACCGGATGGTCGTACCCCATCCCACACGGGGCCAGCAACCCCCCAAGCCTGCCGAACCCCAGGCCACGTCTCACCCCTCCCAGCGTCCACCCCAGCGTGCCCCCAGCCGGCCTCCACGGCAGCATGACATGCCCAATGAGCTGGGCCAGGGCCTCGCCCACGCCTGCAGGCAACCCATCGCAGCGCTCGCTACCCCACACCACCCACGCAAGGGAGCCCGCAGCCATCGGCCCCAACCCCGTACGTGGCTGCATTGCCCATTGCAGCGATCCCATAAAGGACCGCAAACTACGCCGGGCATACGGCGCAACGTTGAGTCTCAGCCAAGCCACGACCAATTTCGCCAGGGAGAACTGCGAGTTGGTGATGGCCCCCCCCTCCACGTCAAAGAACTTGCCCAAGCAATGAAGCGACTCAGTTGGCTCCAAAGTGCTCTTAGGGCTGACGAGGAACTGGGCCTCCCGTAGCCTCGCCGCCACCCGCCCCGTCACCTCACGCAACCTAACCCTATCCCTAGCAACCAACAAAAAATCATCCAAATAATGGATGAGTAAAACGTCGGGCGGGATGAGGTCCCGAACCAATGAACCCAACAACTGCTGGAAATAACCGGCGAGTACTTCCAGCCGAAAGGGAGCCTCTTCATGTCCCACAACTTCCCCCCGAACCTAAACCTAAACATCCCCTCAGACCCTACCGGAAGTAAAAAGCTCCAAAAAGCGTTTGAGAGGTCCACGTGCGTCAGGCATAAGCCCCCCCCCCCCCCGTATACTTGCAACCATTCACCCAAAGCCGTCCAGGAAGCCAAAATAAAATGGGGTGGCGGCTCAGGGTCCGCCGCATTCCCTGGGGTGCAATCCATAATCATGGATGCTTTGATATCGTTCTTGGGGATAACAAAAGGGGTACAATTGGGCCCTCCCCGATCCCCCTGCCCCACGCGGACCTCGGCGAACACCCCCTGGTCCTTCAGGACCTCCAGCATCACCTCCGTCTCTGGGCTCGGGTAACCCTTCCCTTCCGGTAGCTGTACCCTGCGAAGGCGCTCGGGGAGACTCGCCGGGACGAGCTCGTCCCAAAGATCTCTCGGAACGGGGCATGCACCCATCTCCCCCAACCCTCTGCGTAAAATCTCATCTGAAATAGTCGCCTTCTTGGGGCGGGGGGACGTCCCCAGGTGCGCCAGAGACTCGAAGGCGTCCTCGGTCATTTCCCCCAAGAGAAGCGGGTGACTATCTCCTCCGTCCCCCAATCCTCCGCTGCCGCGAAGACCCGCTCTGCCAACACAGTGCACCTACCCAGTAGCCGAAGTAGATCGAGCCTGAGCCTTGGCGCCAGCCACAGCGCCACCCGCGCGAGCTCCGCCAGGCACCTGGCCAGGGCCGGCTAGCCGGGGTCGCTTCGGGCCTCCCCCTTCACCCGGAAGCCCCGCCCTTGCCACACTCCCGACGCGACAAGCAACCCCCCCCGCTAGCCCGTCCGCCCCCCCCCAGCCGCCACTCCCACCTGGGCACGCGCCGTCCTCGGCCGACGCGCACCCCTGGCAGGAGCCACAAGCGGTCTCCTCCCCCTCCCCGGGGTACCCCGCACTGGGGGGGGGGGGGGGGGGGTTGCCCCCCGACACCCCGGCGGAGCCTTGCCCCGACAACAAACCGTCCCCTCGCCCCATCCCCTGCTCCCCCTCCCAGCCCCGGTCTCCCTGTCCGAGGCAGAGGACACGCAGATGGCCTCATTGCCAGCCGGTGCCCACCATGGCCCAAGAGCGGGAGGTTCAGCAACCCCCCCCCCCCCCCCCCGGCGCCTCCCTCAGCCGATGAATCCCCCCCATCGGGGGTAGTGGTGGCTTCCGAAGTGACAAGCTTCTCGTCACGTTTCGGCCTCCTCCCCCCACCCCGGCCGCGGGCGTTCTTCTTCGGGCTTGGGCGCACACGTGGCCGCCCAGCCTTAGCTGCCGGTGCCCTCCGCCTCGGGCGTCTCGGGGAAGATGGGGCAGGCTCAGGCAGGGACCCTTCATCGGAGCACGGAGACCCCCCTGACACAGGTTTACTAATCCCCCAGGCTTTCTCCCCGGCCAAGCCCCGTCTCTGTCATCTGTCTGCCCCTGATGCTCGTGAAACTCCTGCCCGAGGGCCATATTCATCCGAATTAAGAACCGCGCCCTCGCGGCGCCGGTCACCGCTCCCCAACCTCTCCGTAGCGAACTGTACCCGCGCCCAAACTTGGCTTGCCCCCATGTCCCTGAACTCCAGTGTATCCCCTTCCCCCGGCCATGGGAGGAGGAGGTCCCCCAGCACCCTCGGGTCCTGGAAGTCCTTGGCATAGGCCATGGCCGTACGC
Organism: Eutreptiella sp. 'Long Island Sound 2002'; assembly: GCA_964036045.1. NCBI lineage: Eukaryota > Euglenozoa > Euglenophyceae > Eutreptiales > Eutreptiaceae > Eutreptiella > Eutreptiella sp. 'Long Island Sound 2002'. The sequence goes on from OZ038392.1 coordinate 8,002,863, forward strand.
TTATCCTCCCACCTCCCGAACGAGAGGAACCACGCCTCCGGCGGACGTCGCGCCTACGCAGCCGCCGCCCCCCCCCCCCCCGGCGGTGACCGTGCCACCTCCCATCCTCCCACTCCGTCCCTTGGAGGAAACGCGCCACAGCGCTTTCAAAAACCGGGGGTCCTCCTGGGACCACCCGCTCGTCCCCATCCCACCCTTGCGTGTACTTGCGTAAATACTCGCCCCATGCCCTTGACCACTCCGACCACCGGCGCCACCTCCGTCCAATGATCCCTCGTTTGGTGGCCCAAAACCCAAGAGGTTTCTCCCCCCGAATATCCGCCACCCTGATGGATGCGGCCTCACCAACCCTAAGGAAAGCAAACCGGGACAAGCACATGAGTGCCACCATGGGCCTCCCACCCGGCTCCCCCCACCCTTTTCTTGCCGCCTCTCGCAACACTCTGGGGAAAAGGTAAAATTGGAAACCTGGACCCCCTCCGCTCTTGGCAATTCTCCTGTGAATCGGGGCAACGGTTGGGGGGATCCAGGCCATGTCCTCCGCAATCCGCACTGCCGCGATCGTCCCTCGCAAGGTGGACGCCGAGGCACCGTCCCTGGACTGCTGCAGCAGATACCCAGAAAGGACCTCCCCCTTTCCCTTACCCGGACTTCCCATGGCGTACTTTCCCCACAATTTCCCCAACATCCCCCCCAAACGCCGCGAAGTGCGGTCCGCAACAGAATGAACTGCCATTGCTTCCGGGCTGTGCCCCGGCTCCTGCGCTCGTGCCTCCCAGAGGCGTCCCCAATCGAAGCGGTACCCTTCCGCCCACCACGTCTCCTCGCCGCCTGATCCCCCCCCACGGCGCGCCCTCCTCCCCCCCGTCCACGGGATCCTCAGCAGCGGTTCAGCCGGCCCAATGGGGACAGTACACCCTCCAATGGAGGGCCTGCTCCCTGCTCACCCCCCTCTGGATGCACCGCTGGCAGAGCTGGCTGGGCTTACCCGACAGAGGGACCCACTTGGGGTTGCTTCCCAATGTCTTAAAGCACAGCTCCCCCTAATGCAGTGCCACCTCCACCCCCCGATAAAACCCCGGCTGCGTAATAGCAGCAACCCCACCCCCCCCCCTCACCCCCACCCTGGGACGTCGCCCCCTGCCCGCCCCCCCCCCTCTTTGAGCCCCCCCACCTGGTGCCATACTCCCGCTGGTTGCGCACCATGCCCACCCAGATCCCCCAGGCAAACTTGTCCCAGGGCGTCCCCCCATCCTCTGGATCCGACAACGTAATGTCGGCATCCACCCCCGCCCCCCCCTCCCCCCCTTCCACCCCCTCCATGCCCTCGTCCGCCCACTCCTCCCCCGACCCCCCCAACAACTCCCGCAGGAGTTTGCATTGCCCCGACATCCACCGGGGCAGATGCGGGGCGGCCTCCATCCTTGCCACATTCGCCGCCGTTATCGGCGGGATGGGCTCCTCTTTCTCCTCCTCCTCCTTCTCCTTCCCCTTGGAGCTCTTGAGCTCCTCCACCTCCTTCCGGAGGCCGCTGGTGCTGGCGGCCAGCAGCTGCAGCTGCACCCCCTGCAACCGCATCATCTCCATCATCTTCTCCAATGCCAGCGCACCATTACCCCCCCCCCAGCGGCCCCCCCTGTGCCCTAGCCTTTCCCTCCTCGCCCTCCCCCCCGCCCAACTCCTCGGAAACAGACCTGGATGTGGTCGTCCTCGAACAGATCCTCCTCCATGTCCCGTAACACCTTCCCCCCCTAACCAGCCACCACTCCCCCGCGGGTGCCCCCCATATACTGAGCACCGCTCGCTGCAGCCCGTCCATACCCCCCACCTATCGCTGGCACCAACCCCCTAGCTCCTGCAACCACACCCTGACCAGAGGTCGCGGACCCCCGCAGCAGCTCGGAAGCCCTTCCAGGTGAGGCCCGTCGCATCTAGCCCCCTCGGCTACGGCGGAATGCCCACCGGTGTGGTTGTTTAGTGCGCCGTCAGGGCAGTTTCCGCGCCTGGCCCCTGCCCTTCAGGCCCCCTCCCCGCCTTGGGCGCCCGAACCACGGGCCCCTTCCTCGCCTTCCCCCCGCCCCGCGCCGTAAGCGCATCTCGTATTCTCTCGCTGCTCGTCCTGGGCCCCAGCCTCTCTCCGTACCTCCACGGCCGCCTGCCCCTCCTCTCCGACTCCGCCCTTCCTCGCTCCGGCAGCCCCGACCGCTGCATCTCCTGCGCGTCCTTCGTACTCGCCCTGGCTCACGGACTCCACTGCCCTGTGAACCCCGCCTCCATCCGTCGCATTCCCGGATGAGGCGCGACCGAGACTGATAGTCGCTCCGCCGGTGAGACACGAGCCCCACATCTTGCTCACCTCGATCCGGGACACCCCATGCGTGTCACGGGGTTCCCACTCCAGGCGATAATTTCTGAGCCCCGGGTGTGGCCCAGGGGCGACTCGATTCGTGGGCCGCGGCCCAAAGACATGCTGGACATACAAACTCATAGGTTGGAAAAACCTGTCACCGAGCAGCAAAGGTCCCATAAGCTCTCCATGTAAAACAACAGTTCAGCGAGTGCCAAACTGTCGGCACCACCCACAAGCATAGGAGGGTTCTACCCGGCATAGGGCACCACCCACAAGCATGGGAGGGTTCTGCCAGGCAAAGGGCACCACCCACAAGCATGGGAGGGTTATGCTTGGCCTAGGGCACCACCCAAAGGCATGGGAGGGTTCTTCCTGGCATAGGGCACCACCCACAAGCATGGGAGGGTTCTGCCAGGCATAGGGCACCACCCACAAGCATGGGAGGGTTCTGCGTGGCATAGGGCACCACCCACAAGCATGGGAGGGTTCTGCCTGGCATAGGGCACCACCCACAAGCATGGGAGGGTTCTGCCTGGTATAGGGCACCACCCACAAGCATGGGAGGGTTCTGCCAGGCAAAGGGCACCACCCACAAGCATGGGAGGGTTCTGCCAGGCATAGGGCACCACTCACAAACTGCTGGGAAGGGAGGAACACCTGTGCTGTCCACCGCCGGGGGGCAGCTCCCCTGTCGTCATCTGTCCCCATGTCGGGCCCTCCCCCTGCTCGTTCCCAACCCGGAGTCGTGGTGTCACCTGCCTCAGGCCGGTATGTGACCCAGGCGTTGCTCTCGCCCAGGACCCAGCCGAAATCCCCGAATATTCCCATCGGGGCCCCCCATCCTCGAGATCCAGTTGGTGTACCTGGGATGGTTGGGGGGGAAATGGACAGTCACCCTCAGAGAGAGCTAAGAGGACCACAATTGCCTTTCCCAGGCACGGGAACCGTTATTAGCGCCGAGAATCGGGCAATAATCGAATCATCTACTAGGGTGATCGAGCGTACGAACGCTGCACCCTCGCGCACTGCCGACTGGGGTACGATGGCTTCGCCAATGGGCCCCATCGTGGTCGACTCTGACGCTCCTCCGTCGCTAGGGGGGTTGCCAGAGCCCCAGGTCAGTAAGAACCTGTTTGCGGCAGGGCCCATCAGCCCTATTGTTGCTAGAGGCTTTGCCCCTCGACCCAGTGACCCAGTTCTCCCCCAGGCTGCGCCCATGTGCCAGTGCGCCCGTGGGCCCTGCGTGCGGCTGGCTCAAGTTTGCTCTGCCACAGTTTGCTCTGCAGGGGGGTGGCTGCTGATGCCCAGGCTACCGCCGGGTGCCGGGGTCGGGTGCTAATTCAGCGAGGGTGTGGGGTCGGCTCACGGATTCTTGGCAGGAGGCTCTATGAGTAGATTGCTGCCAGTGCCCCCCCCGTCCCCCTTCCCCCTGTGCAGGTGGCGGCACATGAGCCGGTGCGCCAGTGTCGCCCGGCTGTCGCCCTGGGGGCTACCGCCCCCTACCGGGAAGCCTCCTCGGGAGGGGTCCGGGGGGGGGGGGGGTGCAGGGGTGTGTGTGTGTGTGTGTGTGCTGTGCACCATGGGTGCCATCTGGCCCTGAGGGGGAGGGGGAGACCACCTGTGCTGGGCACCGTCGGGGTACCCGCTCCCCAGTCGTGTCTCGTCGTCGAATCCTGTAGAGCAAGCTGGGCACAGGGTAGGGGGTGGGGGTGGGGGGCGGCGTGTCGCGCCGAAGGCACTAACGTCCAACACCGGGGGGGGGGGGGGGGGGGCAGCAAAAGCCGCCCTCCCTGTTTCCTGGTCCCCAACGGGGGGCCAGCCCATGGCCTGCACCCTCGCTTTGTGGTGGCTGAAATTTGGGCCGACGGAGGGGGGGGGGGGGGGGCGGGTTGTGGGTGGGGGGTGCTGTTGGGGGGGGTGTGACCTAATTAAAAAACAGACAAATGCTGTTGGGGGGGGGGGCTTGCGCGCGACCCACTACTACATACAGACCTCCAGGGGGTGTGGGGGCATGAGGACAAAAAGCTTTTTAAACATGCTCTCCAGCTGCTTCCCTTGGCTGTATATTGCTTTCGGGGTGCTGAGAAAGAGAATAGCTGAAATTCAGAATTGATTGCTGGAGGAAAGAAGGAAAAAAAAAAAGAAAAGAAAAGAAAAAAGAACGAAAGAAAAAACCCACTGTGATGGACAGACAGGGCAATCCCATGGCCGCACGTTGGTCTCCCTCACAGGGTGATCTCCTTACACCCTTGCACACTTGCACAGGATCGGACTGGGAAGTGAAACAGAACAGACCCATTGTTTCTCCAGCGATATCGAGAGAAGCTGGTTCCGGAAGCTCGCGTCCAAATCTCCAGTAAGAATGAACGAGGCAATGTCCTTGACAGCGTTTGCTGCGTCTACGATCACGTCGACCACTGGTTGAAGAACGTGCTCGTTCACTAAGTCCCAGATATCCCCCAAAAAACCTTGGAGTCGCCGCCGAGTGCCCGACTTGCCCTCCGTAAACAAACTGCAAAGGCCGAGGATCACAGGAAAGCATGCTGCAATATACCACAAGCACCGTCCACAATGCAGTGAGAGGGCCCTGCTTACGGCGGTTCCACCAACGAAAACCCAGAAGACTTCATTGCAGCGATGGGCAAACGTATGAATGGGGACGGTGCGGCATCGGGCATTGATGATACGGTGTCGGGGATGGGGGCCGTGCGGGGCACTGATGTCATTAAAATATCATTTTGGGGCGCGCACGCCCTAGGACAGGTAAATGCTCCACGCCACATGAAAGCACCTTACCCAGAAGGCGTGTCTGCGCAGCACGCGCACAGCGCGCATTTTCAGGTAAAACTCAGGCAAAACAAGGAAAATGTAGAGCGCGCGCCGCACGCCCTCACAGGGGGGGTGGGGAGAATGCAAGTGAACTTCCCCAGAAATGCAGTACAAAAAGGTGCAAAAAAAATGCAAAATACAAAGTGCTGAAAAAAAGTGCAAAATGAAAAGTGTAAAAAAAAAATGCAAGCATGAAACTGCAATGCCAAGGCAACACAGTGCACTGCAGGTTATCTTGACTTGAACTTAGTATTGAAACCAGTGATGTGGTTCCGGGGACAACGTTGCTACTCGAGGCTCACTGTCCCTGTCCCCCAAATCAAGCCCACTGTCCTCGTCTTTGTCATTTGCGAGTTGCTGCATTGCAACTTCTGGCTGCGTCACAGACATCAACAGAGTGGAGGCAGCTATGACCTATGACAGAGCAGTGGCAATGCAATGGCACCAGCTGAACGGCACCAATCTTCTTTATGTGCACCACAATTTGCAAGCAGTGCAATAGATCAATGCAACAAGCAAGTGCAAAAGAGTGCAAAAAATGGCTTAAACTGAAACTGACTGAACTGAAATACGCAAAACAAAAGGTATTTGCCCACCCCCCCTCCCTGCCATAGCGCAACAATGTGCCTTACTGCCCCCCATGCTCAGCACCGCATCATCAATGCCTCGCGACAAAAAATGCGCCGGGGGATTGAAAGCGTGGGATCTTGACTGTGGGGCACCGGTTTGTCACAGTGGACTCATGGGGAAGTACGGGGCATTGATGTGGCATGGGGCATAGTCGTGGTACGGGGTCGGGGCGGGTGACGGCAAGGGCCGCACAACGGGGCATGGCGCCGTGGTGATATGGGGTGGCACTTGGGGGAAAAGCACACCTATGCATTGTTCCTGAACTCCCTGTACTGGTGTGGTTGGTCTTGTTCTTCGGCACGAAGGGTGTGGTAAGGTCGGCCTGTAAATTATTTGACTGCAAAAGAACTTCCCCTTCTTTGACAACATCCTGTATCCTGCATACACAGTAATATATTCCAAGAGCAGCACCATCGACATGAGCAGGGGCTTGGGGCCACAAATTTGGGGACAAGATGGGGAGGCGGGGGGATAAAGTATGCCGTTTGACACCCGGGTGTACGTATATGTTTGTTTATACCTCTTGCTGTTGCGGGGGGGGGGGGGGGGGATAAAAGCGCTGTGGGTACCTCGGTGACCCCGAAATCTGGGGAAAAGTATTTTTGGTAAGTGAGAGCGGGACGGTTGTCCCTCTGCTCACACCGGCGCTGGCATGCTTCACAATCAGCCCTTCCCGGGACAGTGAAGTGTGGAGGGTGCTCACTGCCACTGATGTGGGAAATGCAACACACGATTGGCGGGGGGGGGGGGGGGGTATGCAAACAGGACAAAACAAACAGAAAATTCGCGAGCGGACATGCCTCAAGGCAGTGGCGGGCCTCCCTGCAGTAAGAGGCAATGGCCACAGGTGGGTGGGAGGGGCTTCAAATCCCTCATACAAAGACCAAAAAAAGACAACTGACATGAGAAGCAAATACCCCCCCCCCCTTCTGAAACCTCCAAACTTCAACTTCAGTTTCGGGACAGTGGTGTGGGGCAAATCCGCCAGCGGACAAGCCCAGTGGGATTTTAGTGCATGGCCCCAGGCCCCTTCGCCGTGCAGACCCCCCGCCCACCACCGCACGCCAATCCCCAAAATCAAACTGTAGTGGCAAATCCCCTGCCATTCCTCCCCAACCGCCACGCTACATGCTCACAGAAGGCAACCAGCAGGCCACCACTGGTACGAAGAAGACCCAAGGTCCATACCCCAGGCATGCACACTTAGTTGTGCTCAACCAGCACCACCAAGCGCCTATTCGCCATTGCTTGTGCGATGGTCCAATCTCCGCTGCAATTCTTGCAGATTTGGCTGAATTGGTCAGCCCCAGCTGAGTTGGTCAGCCCCACTAAAGACCCGATGCAAACACCAACCAGCCACGGGGGGGCCGTCTCCTCGCTTTTGGGTTAGGGTCATGGGTAGGGTTAGGTGTAGGGTTAGGAGCAGGCTGAGGGTTGGGGTGGGTGTTAGAGTCAAGGTTGGGTTCAAGTATAGCGTTGGGGTGCTCCACCGCCTGGGCGGGGAGGGCGCCTTCGCCTTTTCGGGCGCCTTCGGCGCCACCATATGTATGGCCGGTAGCTATTGACCCTTGGTAACTAAGTGGGCCCGGAGGGCAGGGAGGGGGGCGGGGGGGGGAGGGGGGGGGGGAGTCGCGTACCCGAACCGAGGAGACGCCCCCCCCGTGCAACCAGCACAAATCACAGTGCCCAACCGCCAAACTCACGCACGCCGTCCTACCAGCCACCACCTAGAGGACATAGAAGTAATTTGTCTCCAACAACACTGACCACCGGGACGATCTGCTGATTGCCAAAAGCCTCCTTCAGGGCACCTCCTCCCCAAACCCCCGCATTGGGGGGAATGCTCGCTTATGACACAATAGCACGTGTAACTAATTGTGGCTAAGGGCCCCCTTGGGGGGGAGGGGGGGGCTGGGACATGGGTCTTGGCAGGGCAACTTTCTTGGGGACAAACACGGCCCGTGGGGGGTTGGGGGGGACCTCCGAACAGTTGGAAATGCGGCCCGGGTGTGATCTGACAATGCGCACCACCCCTTGTTGTTGTTGTTGTTGTCATTGTTGTTGTTGTTGTTGTAGTCATTGCTGTTGTAATTGTTGTTGTTGTTGTTGTTGTTGTTGTTGTTGTTGTTGTTGTTGTTGTTGTTGTTGTTGTTGTTGTTGTTGTTGTTGTTGTTGTTGTTGTTGTTGGGTGGGAAAATTGTCCCTTCACCCACAATGGCTGCATCTGCCTCTCCCAATGTAGGGCAGGGTAGCATCAGCTTGGGTATTTCCGGCAATGGGTACCGGAAACCTGGGGGGCTGGTTCTTGAGGCAGTCATGGGGTTAGCAACCCCCTCCCTCTTCAAGGCAAAGCATGTTTCCTATCCCCTGCCTGCATAACCCCTGTACTTGGGGACAAACGTGGGGTAAAAAGCAAGGGTGCAACAAACCAAGGGGCGGGGGGGGGGATCCCCCACACACACGATCTAGTGGTACAGGGCCACAAATATATCATGGGGTTAGAAAACATCATGCGATAGAGAGTGTAGATGAAAGGCCGTTCCATCGCCATACCATACTTGTACCTATGTCTTAGACCCGGTACCAGAGGGATACCCTGAAATAGTTTGGGCCTTGTTACCCTGTTTGGGACCTCACTTGCCATGAGTATGGGGTTTGAATGGACTATCATCTCAACATATCAAGAAATGAGAGGTGTCGCATGTGGTTAAGAGTTGCATCATGAAGGATAGGGGACAAAAGTATTCATTTAGACATATAGATTCATATAAATATTCATAAAGATGAAGAATAATTACGAGGCAAAAGAAATGTAGGACCCCTGCCCCTTCGCTTGCAAGGCTAGGCCAGAGTGTCCCATTGTGAGTCCATATCCCCAACTCCAAGGGCCACCAAGAGCGTGGGTCATGAGTCCGTATTTCCAACTCAAGGGGCCAACCATTTGTGGATTGTGAGTCCCTATCCCCAACTTGAGGGGCCGCCGATCTGTGGATTGTGAGTCCGTATCCCCAACTCCACGGGCCAAGTGTGGGAGTCCATAACCCAAGAGTGGTAGAAATCAAAAGTGGCCAAATAACCCATGTCTTATCCACGAGGGTACGTTTGCCTAGCGCATGCCCAGCGCGCTCTGCATCCAAATCAATGTTCCAGCCATCCATCCCAACGCTTTACCAACAAACGTCACTCCCTTCTCCAGCCTGGGAACCCTAAGCACAACAAAGCACAACTGCGGGCGAACAACAATGCATACATTTTGGCCTGGACGGCGACGACCAAGAAAGAGCCGTCATCATGCCACCTCCGCTCAAGGACTTGGTAGAAGATATTTTGGCCATTGCAGGTCCATGTGGCGGGCGCAGTGACGATCAGCTCCGGGGCATCCCAAGTTGCGGGGTCCAAGAGCGTGACCAGCGCATGGCTGGGCTCCACCTGCAACGAAGAGAAGGGGAGGGGAGGGCAGGGGAGGGGAGGGATGGGTAGGTTGCGTCGAGCAACAGTCCTGGTGACGCAGCAAACGAACCAGGTCACGCACACCATGAGTGCCTGGCAGGGGGATTTCGGTGGGAGTTGGCTGTGCCTGTACCCCGTGACATTGGTGTTGGCTTGGGGTGTTGGGTGCGTCTCCGGGGGTGTGTTGAATAAGGAGAAGAGGGCGCTAGCAAGCACGCAAGGTGAAAGCCGTCATCAGCAGGAATTCCAAAAGGCTGTGTACGAAAGAAAATCAGTGCACTGTGCGCTCCAGGTACGGTCATTGGGAAGCCTTTAGATGTTCGTCTCTTGGTTTGCCAATATGGTGTTGCATTTTGTGGCACCATGGTTTCCTTGTGGCACTCTCGGTTGCTCGTGTTTTAGGCGACGGCCACATCTATAGATACTATAACAACGGAGCTGGTCCAAAAAGAGATTTGACATTTTGCCATTTTGGCCGATTGGCATACTCGGCATTGCCAATGGTGGCGTTATGGATCCTATTTCACTTGTTGGTTTGCCATTATATCCAGGGCATGGGCCCGAGAATATCGGCCAATATCCGGGGCATATGACCCGGGATACAGCAGCGATGATATCCCGGGTCATACGCCCTGGATATCTGCCGATATCCTTGGGACATGTAGCAAATCATCAAACTTGTAGATTAATCCCGACGAACAACCCAATCATGACACCATTCATCACATATTTGGGTGCAACAAGGGTGCAATTGCTACATGTAGGTAGCATTCTAAGAATGAGTTGGGGAATGGCTAGCATAGCAAAAAGCTCCAACAAGGGTGCAATGGAACCAAGTCTGGGGGCGTGGGTGGTGTAGGAATGGTGGCATTAGCATGACAATAGCATAGAGATGATGAAGAGAATTTGAGGAGTTGGCAAGCAAGTGCCAAAATCCAACCCACTTTGGAATCATGGATCCCTTCTTCGTTTAAAACTTATGGCACAAGTTTCGTACTCCTCCACACCGACGCCGCAGCGACACATTCTCTCTGCGACATCCTCTTTCGCAGTAGCGCAAAATTTTGTCGTTCAGGAAACATGGACAACTTTTCTGAGAGATTGCAACATTGGACTCATAACCAATCGGATTTCTCAATAGAATCAATGCATTTCATACTTGCTGTTGCGTCACTTGATTTCACTGTTGCATATATGCACCTGGGATACCTGTCTACTTGGCACCTTGCAATGCTTAATGCTAGTGCAATGATGGTGCATGGCAACTTTGAGTCACATGAAAAACACTTGTAGTAACACAATGCAAAGCAAGCGAGCAAGGCTCAACAGCTCAAAGACATGGAACCTGCCAAATACAACACAGGTACACACAGCATGTTGTGGATGTGCATGTTTCACACACGAATTCCTACTTGCAGTCTTCAGGTTTAGGGGCTTTACAGCTTGAGCTCCACCGTTGGACCCACGATGTGTAAGCACAGCGGCGACACACAACAAAGCGGAGAAGAAAATCACACCGTATGGAAGAGTTGGGTGAGTTTTACTTACTTACCTAAAGGATACAATGGTAAGGTTCGCCACTTTTGTGCAGCGCTTGCTTGCAAATTTACGATTTACAATTTTACGATTGGTGCCAAGGAGTCGAAGCCCTTGGATACCACATCAAGGTGGCTTGTCCTTCAACAGGTTGATGTCCTAAGACATTCGTTGCTAAGCCATTTGGCATCATTGAGTTGCGCCATGCCTGTCACGAAGATATTCTTGGTATTTTATTGAACAAACCATCACATGTAGAGGGGACTTTAGTGCACTGAGACTGCACCTTAGGGTGTACATAGGCAAAATCGCAAAGTCGGGACTCGCCACCGTCCCCTAAAAGACAGGTTTTTTTATGCAAAATGTAGCTCGACTATGGCGCATTTTTAGCTCCGTCCACACTAGGGCCTCGATGGCGAGTATATTCGAAGGCGGAGCACGTCAACGGGCAGAGAAAGACACATGCGAGCTTAAACAAACAAAACCCGATGAGTTGTCCGGTATCAAGATTTGCAACTGCAGCTAGGAGGTCCAAAAGCCCATCTGTGGATGCCCATTGCAAGGGCAATCACATAGGAACAAAGTTTGGACCAAAGTGGTGGATGTTGGGAATCGGGAGGTGACCAAGAAGGTAACTTTGATTTTGAAATCGCAACTTGACAAGGCACTCTTAACCTGGAGATGTACCTCTCCTCAGCATAAGTTAACTACAAGCAACAATTCTGTCCAATCGCAATCTTAGATCGTGACCAAAGATCAAACTTCAACAACCAAAGTAACCAAAAAAGCACTACTTTGCACCACAAAAAAACTTACTACTACTTAAGGAAAAGGTCACCGACCCCATAGAAGGAGTATTTTGAGACACAAAGACGAGCTGCATAGAACGAATTGGATCAGGATAGTCCGAGTTAGGAGATCTCGAAGACAACAACACGCTTGGAAAACATTTCGAAAAAAGAAATTCTGTGCTGGGCTGACAGTCACGAGTCACGATTCCTTGACTCAGTCACGTCAAGTCACGAGTCACCGCGCGCGCTCCAATCGACCCAGCCTCCGGGGTCCAGTACTGGTTGTACAAGCAAAACAAAACTCATTCAAAGGCCATATGACTTCCTGGTGCGCCATATGACTTCCTGGTGCGCAGCACCTCGATGTCATGAGAGGCGATCACCTCCATAGAGACTCGTACAGCGATAGTATGGGTGGGCGGGTGGGACCCCATCCCCCTGCACCCCCCCATGGGCGGGTGGGAGGGCCCTGTTATAGTTTATAAAATTCTGAATTGAACAGGGCATCACAATGAACAAAACAAAGTATGGTGTACAACTACTGTTACTGGGGAAACAGCAGTTGTACAAGCAAAACAAAACTCATTCAAAGGCCATATGACTTCCTGGTGCGCGGTCTTTGTGGTTCAGTCAGCACCAAGCCATACTCCAGCGACCAAAGATAGTTTTATGGCACCCCGCGCAGTCACGACACCCCTAAGCACAGACACCGTGGGGAACGCCGCAGCGAACTCGCCACAGGCACTCCAGCCAACAGGCGTCCGGCCTGGGGCACATGGTCGCGTGGTCGTGGATAGGGACCTGTTGAAAAATGGCAAGAGGCCCCCAGCATCCCACCCTGCGAAGCGTTCCGCCAACACTAAGAGATAGCCCCCACAGGACACTGTGCAAGCTGTCTGTCCATAGCAGTGCGCCCCTTGGGCAAATCTGCAATCCATACAGGGCAAGGGAGGGCGGGAAAAGCCTGCAGGGAACGAAACCTGTCCCAAGCTGCTAACCCCGCCGCAGCAAAGTCGCCGCCGAAATCACCGTCAATACGGGAGAAACAGTCAGCCGGGTTGAGATCACCTGGGACCCATTCGAGAAAAACAGTCGAAGCAGACCTCTGGAGCAGGTAAAAGGCTCTGCGCAGGTTCCTGTTATGCCTCTTTAAACCAGACCGGGCGCGCATCCCCGCCAATTGGCCCAGGGAGGAGGCATTGTCCCCAACCATCCTGAAGACGGGCCAGCCCACATTGACGATGAAATTAAGGCCCTGGACCAGGGAGTCCAACTCTGCCTCCTGCTGCGTCAAAACCTCGAGCCCACAGCGAAAAACCCTACCCCCCAGCGCTGGACCCCAGAGACCCACCTTGAAGCGGTCCAAATCGAAGGCCGCGTCGACAAAAACTAGGCCTCTGCCCGCAGAAGAGGGGGAATCGACACGTCTCGGGGTCCAACCACGTCGTGACATGACAAGGCAATGCAGGAGGCTATGCACCAGCTTCAAGGGGGTGGAAGGCAAAAAGGAAGAGCCCCACATAACATGTGACCACCAGCCAGCCAAAAGGGGGCAAGCGCCCACCTGGGGCCTCAGGGCCCATGAAAAGCGGCCTATAACCCGCCGAGCGAGCTTCCGGGATAAAGGCAGCAGCGCAACGCGTAACCATAGACCAAGCAGGACGATCCATTGGTTGGAGACCACAAATACGCCCTGTCCCGCTCCCGACAGCACCAATTTCTTACCCAACCAGACAATGGACGGCACAGGCTCAAGGATGCTCTTGGGGCTGATGATCGCCCCTTCACGACCCAACAGGTCACAGAGGCGCGCCGCCGCCGAACGCACGTTGCCTGCCCCGAAACCCAAAACGAGAAAATCATCGAGGTAGTGCAAAACCAAGACCGAAACCAAGTCCAGCCCCTGTAGCAAGTAGCCTAACACGGTCTGGCAAATTACCGGAGAGTATTGCCATCCAAAGGGCAGGCAATTGAAGGCGAACGTCTGTCCGTCAATACTGACCCTGAAGGCCTGCTTGAAGTCATCTGGCAAACGCAAAGACCAGAATGCATTCTTTAAATCAACATGGCATGCCAGCAGGGGGGCCCCCTCAGGTGCCTCCAAACGCAGGTCATCGAGTGCGCGCAAAAAAGGGTCGCACAAATAGCGGCCCACGTCCTCAGAAAACGCAAGACACCCCTGGCCCGCCCGCAAGTAATGCAACTCAATGAGGAAAGCCAAATCTTCCACCACCGGGAGGGTGAAGGACGGCGGGCGGTTGGCATGCTGTTTATTGAACTGCACTAAATGCACTATCATAGATGCTTTCTCCGAATTTTTGGGAACTGGGAACAGCCAGCCATTAGGGGGAAGGTTGGAAGGGCACCGTGTCAAAACGCCATCCCGCACCAGGGCTCTAGCCATCACCAAACCCTCAGGGGAAATACTGCGGATGCCCGGTAACGTGCGCGTGGACACCGACAGGACATCATTTGGGGCCACTGCGTGCCAAATGAAATCCGGGATGCGAATGCTACCCACCTCCCCAATCCCCCTTTCCAGAACATCCAGGGACAACCCCACCAGGATCGGCTTTGGAGACGTCGATTCACGAAAAACCACCGGCCAAAGGTCCGGCTCCAGGCGGTCAAGTGCTGCAATAGCCGCCTCTAGAAAATCAAAAACCCCCAAATCCCTCGCCACCATATTACCCCTCATCAATAATAATCGGATCCGGGACCTGACGAGACCCCTGTCCGCGAGAGGCACCCTTAAGCCTTCGGACACGCGATCCAGCCATTGCTGTCCCCGGCGGGAGTTCAACAGGAGCTCCGAGCCCTCTTCCTCGAGACCGCAGGCGAAGAAGTCCAGACCCGCCGCCTCCTCCTCGCACAACGGGGGCGGCTCGCTGGTGGTCCCGGGTCCGACCCCTGAACTTCGCGGCGACGGACTGGCGTTGGGGGGAACCGCTGGCCTCGACCGACGAGCCTGACTCGGGGGCTTGTGCGGTGGTGGAAGAGTCGGGGGCAACGCCCCCCCCCGTCGGACCTCCAAGAGGGGATTCTCGGGCCGGGGAGGGCGGATCTGTGCGGTGTCCTGTGGTCGATGCGGACTGCGGGGTAGCCACCGACGGACCCGAGGGGGTCGACTGTCCTTGTTTCCGCGAAGGCTGGCGAGGCGGCGCGGGTCGTGAAGGTCGCTTGGCGGTCGGCGGCTGCATAGCGTCCCTGGAGTCGTCCCCTTCCACCACTGCCTCGGAACCTCTGTCGCGCTTTGATCCGGTGGCCAGGAGCTTAGCGGGCCTCTCGTCCGGCAAGCAGAGACCCATGAGCGATGATGGCCAGAACTCGGCTGTGTCGGTGGTGATCCACTTGACCCCCTGACTCGTTGGCCACGGCAGGCGTGAGCTCGAGTGGAAGGTGAAGTCCTCTGGTGCCGCTGCGTAGAAGTGCGCCATGCGCACACTGGCCCAGCGTCCCCACCAGCATAGGTAGCGCCAGGGGAGGCCACGGAATCGGAGGAAGGCAGCCCCCGCGCGACGCCACGAGTGCCAGCGGTAAGCCGCGTAAGGGCTGCCTTGGAGCAGTCGGGCCATACCCTCTTCGAGGACGGCGGCTCTGTCGACCATGACGTCCCGTCCAGGAAACTGGCGCCGCAACCAGTGGGCCCATTCGCCCGCAAAACTGCCGAGGTCACGGGAAACCCAGCGCGAGTCCCGTTTGAGGCCCCAGAAAGCCACCGCCTTCCCCCGCAGGCCGGAGCGCCGGACAGACGCGATTTCCCCCACGCGGGTGAGGCTGCTGAAGGAGAGGACGGCGGCGGCGAAGACAGCCCAGTCCTCCGGAGTCTGGAAGGCCTCGGCCATGACCTGCAGAACATGGGGGCCTGCGTAAGGGCGGTCTCCCGGGGTAGCCACCGGCGCACGGGCGAGGCGCCAGAGGTGTTCCCATCGTAACGGCGGTATCCATCCCATGACCCATACAGCGTGTAACGCCGACACGGCGCCCCGCAGCGTTGCGGGTCGATATCCCGACCGGAAGAGGAGGAGCAAAATACTCTCCGCCAGGCTCTGCGTGTCCCCCGCCGGTGCCGACCCATGGAAGAAAGCGATTCGTCGAAGGTGTGAACCATAGGAATCCTGTGTCCCCTCCTTCCAAGTGCTGATGAGGCATGTCTGGACGTCGTCCGCTGCACCCGCATACCCGAGCTCTCGCCACAAGGCCGCGATGGACCTCCAATCAATGGTTTTTCCGACCCACTCCGAAACCGGCGCCACTGCCACCGCCGGACTCGCCAGCCCCAAGATCGGTTCCAGCCCCCCCGGCGCGTCTCGTCACTCAAGAAAGGGACACCTCCAGACCCAGTGACGGGTCACCTCACCACGAGCCTTGCAGGTCTTGCACGGGCCGACGGGATCCTCAGTCGTGCACACCCACTCGTTTTTGTGAATTTCGAAGAACTCCTCACCGTCGATGATCTTGAAACGCCGACGCATGGCCTTCTTCAGGCGTTTGCCCGCCTCCGACAGGCCCTCCTCCAGCCGAACATCCGACTCCTTTTGAGATCCAGAGGTTGATGAAGAACCAGACGTACCCTCGTACCGCTCCTTGTAAGAGGCCGTCGCAGAGAAAACGAGCGTCCACAGTGCCTGCACCAGGTTGTGAAACCTCTCAGAGACCTGCGCGGAGTCGGACGTGTCCATGCTGTCAGACCCATCTGGGTGTTTACGGTCGGTCCATGGCGTGTCGTCCCTCTTGTCCTCGTCAGTAAGGCCCAGCATGATCTCCTTAGCCGCGGCATCGGACATTTTGGGAACCATAGTGACTGTGGAGGCAGGGACGTTCTCGAACTTGAGCAGTCGCACCAGGAGGAAGAGGGCACGATTAATCCACTGGGGATGGTTGGTAGCCGTGTCCGCATTGTGGATGGCCCTCAGTGACAATGCAGGAACCTGCAACTGGTCCTTCGGTGGCGCCTCAGTGATGCTTTGGACCTTGGCGGTAAGGGACTTGATGAGCTGACCCTGGTCCTCCAGCAATTTAAGGATCGCAGGGTCCACTGGCCCAGGCGCCGGCATTGTCGGAGCTGCGGGGGAAGACTTTTGAACGCCCCAGTGGCGAAGTCCGGCGTGACGTCCTCCAGGAGCATGTAGCTCACCAAGCGGTCGAGGAACTCGTCCCGAGAACCCGTGAACGAGACGGTGGACGCGAAATTCTTGGCCCAGGCCTCCCCCTCGTCAGGCATACCCCGGAGTTCACGCATCAGGACCAGCTTGCGGCGCGTCCAGGACTTGGTATCCGCCCCAAGTCGAAAATCTCCATGGGCGTCCCCTTGGATGTAATCCGCGAACGACAGTGCATCCTCCATTTTTATGCTGCTGCTTGGCCACCAATTGAAAATCCACGAAGACAGAAGGAACAGCTCTCAAAGGAGTGGAAGCAGATCAGCTCTTCGGCCTGAGCAGCAAAAGAGACAGAACCTTCGTCTGAAGGCCCTGTTATAGTTTATAAAATTCTGAATTGAACAGGGCATCACAATGAACAAAACAAAGTATGGTGTACAACTACTGTTACTGGGGAAACAGCAGATCTGCTACACTCCTGGGAGCGCTCAGCCTCTCCCTGTTCCGCATCTAGTGATGTTCACCGATTACAATCTTGGTGGGCGGACCGGATAGCACAAGGCACTCTCCAGGAGCTTTCCCCCTTGGGGACTGTGCGGGACCAGCTTCGATTGCAAGTGTAGACGTCTGATGACTTTTCCGGCGGCTGGCTCCTCCGTATCCCGTCGACACAGCAGCTCACCGCAATGCTTGGGCTTGACTTTTGTTTGGCACTTCGCTGGTGGTTGGGCATGCCATTGGTCTCCGGTGCTTGGGGTTCGGCTGCTTGCCCAGCTTGTGGTGCGCCTCTGGACGTTTTTCGTGATCACGCCGTGTCCTGTGCCTTCAATGGTTTTTCGGCACGGCACCGCAAGCTACAGGTGGCTTTCAGCAGTGTGCTCCAAGAAGGTGGGGTGCCCCATCGGCTTGAAGCCCGGGGCGCCGGCGCTGATCGCCCTACAAACCTCCTCATTCCCCACGGGCAAAATGGTCGCCCGGTTGCAGCCGACTTTACAGTTGTCCACCCGTCCTCATCCTCTGCTTTTCCTCCCTCTCTCTCTCTCTCTTTGTCTGTTCACGTGCTGTGGCGCGTGCCGAAGAGGCTAAGGTAGCTAAACACACACTCAGTTGCAACACCGTGGGGTGGGCCTTCAGTCCCGTGGGTTTTAGCACCTGGGGCTCCTGTGGTCCAACTACCAAGCCCGTCGTGCGGCGCCTCATCCGTGCCAGCATGTGTGGCCTTCCCACTGAGGAAAGGTCCAAGGTGATCGGCCGCCTCCGCTCCCGCCTCGGCCATGCTGTCATGAGTGCGGTTGCTGAACAGCTGTCTATTTTTTAGACGACTGCGTTCACCTCTGCAGACTCCATCCTGCCCATCCCTCAGGATCGCCAAGAGGTTAATGATGCAGGCCATGCCTACTGGGTTCACTGAGACCCTATCAGAGACACTCCCACACCCTGCCTTGGCCTGCTTAGCCTTTGTGGTATGAGCAGTCTGTGACACGCCTATGACCGGCAGGGTATTGTGTTGAGGCTGTGCCTGGAGCACTGCTTGGAGCCACTTCAGCTAGCACGTGGCCCTCACAAGTTAAGCACACGAAGTTTGTTAGCTGGGGTCCTGGCTTGTACCCCCCCCCCCTTGTCCTTCCCCACCCCAGGGAAGACGGTCCCCCACCACCCCCTGGGGGATGGTCACCAAGTGACGGTCCCCCACCCCCCCCTGGGGGACGACACCCCAACCGTACACGCACATTTGCAGGCACAGAAATTGCAGCATAAAACGAAAGAATTCAGTACAGGATGCGTTCAAAGGGCTGCCAATGTACGGAGACCTACTCCTTGACCGGCTCGGTGTAAAATTTCTTGGTCCTGCTCCACTTCACCTTGAACTCTTGCACATGCTCACCACTTTGCACTGGAATGCTTTGCGCAGCACTCTTGGGTGGTGGCTTTGCCTTCTTGGCAGGTGCAATCAGGTTTTTGCGAACCCATTTCCCTTCGGAAATGTCCCTTGTAAAATATAACTTGTTCCCAAAACTGTGTCCCATGCCCCACACACCACGGGCACTCTTCACCCACAAAACCTCCGTGTCAGAATTCAGGTCACTATCGTCATCCGTTGTGGGCGCATCAGGCAATTCTTCGGCAGAAGTCAAGCTAGACACATCACTTTCTGCTCCACCGTCAGCATGCCTTGCACTCTCCGGAGCATCCGAATCACCACCGGAAGAGTCATCATCCGTGGAAGAAATCACAAAACCTGAACCTGAATCTGAATCTGAATCTGAATTTGAATCAGATGAAGAGGATGAACCTTGTTCATCTTCATGTTCCCTGAAATATGCACTATCGAGCAATTGCGAAAACTTCAAGCCATCCGGGGGCGTAGAGGCTACGGGAGGAACACGAGCAATAGCGGTAGCACCCATCGGGCTAGGTGCCGAAGAAAGACATAGGGTGCCACGAGCGTGGCCATGGTGTGATGAAACAAAGATCATGGCGCGAGAGCGCAGAGCAACGCGGGGTCGCCCGGCGGAGTGGGCCGGTGGATGGGGGTCCCAGGACTCACGACAACGGGGGTGCGAGGGGAGCGCCGCGCCGGCGCGCGGGGCCGCCACCCATGGGGTGCATAGGCGAGCGGGGGCCCATGGCGGGACAACGCGGTAAACGGCTCACGATACCCCTGCACAAGGCGTCACGCAGAGCGGCGGATACGTCGAATGCAGTCCCCGTCGCGGCTCTCCGCATAGCCAAAGTTGCCCCACACAATGCATCATCATCCACCTTTTCCCAACTATCTCTAATCCACTTTGCCGTTTCATGCCGATCAGGCGTTGGTAGCTTCTCATTTGCACCAAGGTTCTCAACCTTATGGCACACAACACAGTCACACACACAACAACACAATGAGGCGCAACGAAAAATTTTGGGTTGACCAAGTGACGGTCCCCCACCCCCCCCCCCCCCGAGAATGACAAGGGGTGGGGAACGACAAGGGGGGGGGGGGTACTATGGAAGGCTGCACCGGGCTCTTTGTGCGAATTCGTCTTCGTTTGTGTCGAATCCTGCCTTGTGGCGAGTGGCTTTTTTTTTGCGCTAAATGTTCACTTTAAGGTCCGTACTGGACCTTGTGGCGAGTGGCTGTGTGCTTCAACCCTACCAACGCCGGTGTACCGCACTGCTATGAGTGACCGTGCGTATATATATATATATATATATATATATATATATATATATATATATATATATATATATATATATATACATATATATATATATATATATCACCCAGTGGGTGCGCTGCGGCAGGGTGTTGCCCATCCTCTTTGTAGATAGATGACAAGTGGCCGGCGGCCTTGTACATACTGGCCATCGTGAAGTCCGGTGCCGTGCCGGCGTGGTAGGCCTCCTCCCGGTTGGCAGGGGTGTGAACGCCTGTCGAAGCCCGGTGAAGGTCAAGGAAGGTGAGCCGGCAAGACGGGCAGCCGGCGCCTTGTTGTTGTTGTTGTTGTTGTTGTTGTTGTTGTTGTTGTTGTTGTTGTTGTTGTTGTTGTTGTTGTTGTTGTTGTTGTCGTTGTTAAAGTCAAGTTACCAAGTCACGCAGTGACTGTGAGTGACTAGCTAATAGGAATCACTGATCGCCGGTTCCCAATCACAATCCTAGTATGATCTGCACAATCGCAACCCGCCCATAGCTAGGTTGATCGCTTTGTGGATACGATTGCTAGGGAGGCTCAAGGGATGGCGCAGAATTGAGATGAGAAAAGACCCACAGCGATCCCCGCTGCCCATCGAGCCTCGCCGCCCCACCTTCGCGATTTTGGCTTCTGCACAAAAACCCATGGTCTCGGAGGGGTCAAGAACATCTATGGTCCGTTTCGCACAATCAGACCTTGTTTTGTCATGTTGTCAAATCACATTACATTTAATTCAAGTGTGCGATCAGAAACTTTCACTCCATTCGCGGTACTGCTTGTTGCCGGAGGTTTCAAAGTGGTTGGCTAGGTCTTCCGGAGTGTGGAGGCAGGGCTGAAAGAATTTGAGGCCTAATATTGCACCCGTCATTTCACCCCTGAGCTTTCGAACACATGCAAAGCCAGGTGAACAACATGAAGTTTGATGCTGAAAATCAACGTGGATAATGTCCACCAGAGTCCCTACTCGCAGCCAATTGCAGTATTTTGACAGGCTCGACGGTCGTGCACTTTTGATGTAGTTTTGTAACCAGTGTTAGAGTGATTGTGTACCATGAAGCTTAGCTGATCAAGACTCTTGATGACAAGCCATATTGTTCCCTTCTACATAGGCAAGTTGGGTGTGGTTCTCAAGGCCGACCTCGTCCACAACAACACGCTTGCGCACCCTCAGAACTCTTCTCCGAGGAACCGACATGTACAGTGCTAACCAAGTTTTAATTTTTTTGACCGTGTAGGAAATTTCGTACAGATAATCTACCCTGTACGCATAGGCGTTGAGGCCATCGCCGCCCTTACGGGCTTTCAAGAGCTTGTGGCGCTCGAATTCCTAGTGGCTGATGTGCAAGCCAACCACCCTCCTTGATTTTTCTTGGGAGCTTTCTACACTTTCTTATGACTACTATGGGATGACTGGATCACCAGGGTATCCGTCTTACTTAAAGGGTCAGAAATGTAGTTGTGGCCAGCTGTTGAGCTTTTTAGCTCCATGCAGTGGAGTGCACTGCATTGGTTGTACTTTGTTGAGCTGTTATAGCTCAGAAGGGCTGTTTGCGCAGTCGGATGGTTGGTTGTTTCTCCATGGTATCTTTTGGCCAGTGTTTATGCTTGGGTACATACAGGGATAGTTGTAACTTGCGCTAACCTGGGTGATATGTACTCGGCCTCTTAGGCTTTTCCCGTGATCAACCCACAAGTAAAATTCTTCCCAAATCTTCAAAATCTTTGACGGGTTTCCTTGAGTCTCCTGCATTACCCACTGCTCACAAAACCTCTTGTTGACGCTGGCACACTTGCACAAATCCAACACTGGATCACTGCTGTTCTTGGAACTCTTCAAGTTCTGCTTTCCATGGCGGCGTCAAGGACGCGGCCCTTGCTGATACTGCCCGGACTCCGTGCTTGGGCCAACAACTGCAGAGGCGTCATCAGCACCCGCAACTCATCCTCGCAAAGAAGGCTACCGACATAGCTGCCGGCGTGCAAGTCTGAGAACTCCAAGCACAGTTCCCGCAACCACCGTAGTGGGCGCTAGACCGCGTCCCACGATCGGAGGATATCCTGCGGCGCCGTCGTAGGCCCCGACTGCATATCTTGCGGCCACTGCAGCACAAGTCAAATGGCCCCGTGCGCTATGTGTGCAGTCGCGCCCGGGGGTACATCTCTGGTGCCCCGTGTGATTGCTGCTTGCGGGGGTAGAGCCTAGGGGGCAGACCAGCACCGATGTCCCGCGCAAGCGCTACAGATTGTACCGGGCTACCGGCAGCGGGGACAAGCTGTCAATGTCAGCCGGCTGCAAGTGGGCAGTGAGAGGGCAAGCACCAGCTCCTCGACCACCGACATCCTGAATCCCCATGGAGATCCACATCTCCAGTTGTCGTCACCGCCACCCAGGACTCTTCGAGCAAGGACGTCTACGAGGTCGGAGCCTCTGTCCAGCAGCTCCACTAGGGCGGATTTGATGAACCGCACCACGCGTTGTTCGGCCGCCTCCACCTCCACCTCCAACTCGGCCAGCACATAACCCCGGATGGCCGTGCCGTCAATCGCCCGCATGCCTCGCAGCATTGTGGCGAGACGCGTGCTCATCAGAAGCCCATCAATGCGCATCGCCGGGCGCTTGTCCCCCCACCCCCCCCTGTCAAATCAGCAGGCGCAATGCCCCCCTCAGGGGGCCGCTAGCTCACTGTCCGCGTCCACCAGGCAGCGTGTGAGCAGCTTCACCAAGACCGAGGGGGGAACCCACCCCAGGCCGTCCATGCAGTAATTGATGTCCCCCCCGAGGGCTTTGGGGGAATTCTCAGACCGGGCCATGTACTCTAGCACCCGGTCGAGGAACGCGCCGTTCTCCTCTGACCGCCAAGAGTGGCCGTAAACTGCCTGCCCATGGAGCGTGGACGCGCCCGTGCCAGTCCCCACCAGCACGTGCATCCACCTGCACGACCGCCGGAGCTCCGTTACAGGGCAGTTGTCCTCCGCCTTCTTCGGCAGGTCCACCACATGCGCGGGGATTCCCTGCCTCACCAGCATCCCCAGTCCTCCTGGCGGTGCGTCCTATATCCCGACACCGTGTGACGGGAGCGGCTCACCCTAGAAGGCCAGCCAGCCAGCCCGCTGCACCATCCTGCCAAGGACGCACTAGCCGGTTCGCGTTAGCCTTGTCTCCGTGAGGATGACCACGTCAGCGCTCTACTCGGCCACCTTCGCCCAGTGAGCTCGCAGCTCAGTGATATTGCTGATGGTCACCCGCAGTGGCCTGGGGTGCGGATGGACGTCTACACACCGGGCGAGCAGCCGCACCATCGGCAGGGGGGGTGGGGGTGCCCAGGGGGCACAGCCCAAAGGGGGGCGTGCCCACATGTGCTCCCTCCCACTGTTCCCGACCGCTACGGTGTAGCAGCACAGCGCTCAGGGGCCGGAATTCGCCAGGAAAATATTAGGGTGGATTCGGCTCGTTCAAAAGTGTGGGGGGGGGGGGGGGGATAGGTATGAAACTATGGGTCAAGCTGGGGTGTTCCCTGTGATATACTCAATTGGTGCCAAAATGCCACTTACCTGGCTTACGCTAAAGGGTGTCACCACAACCTGCTGTTGAGGCACATGGACCTGAAATGGAGGTACCTGATCTGTAAACACCCATGAATCACTCTCGTGTGGATTCGAGTGGAGTCCACCCTGCTGCGAGTCAACCAGTTTAGGGTGCATCTCGCGACCTTAGACCTTATGTACGATAGGCATGCGCGGCCATAGCACCCCATAGTTACGGTCTGGTGGGTAGTTAGGCAGGTTCGCAGACGAAAGTGGGGGCATTTTGAGAAATGTTAGACGAGAATCCCTCATTTCTGTTTCAATGGACTTTTTGGGAAGTGCTTGTCACCAGATGCAAATTTCCATAACAACGCGCAACAAGGCAGGTGGGCAGCCTCAAACCAGCGTGGACAAGCGGCTTTCGGGAACGCAAAGCAAAAGCAGGATGGTCTTGGCCAAGCCCCAGCCCGGGCCCCAAAGAGATGAAGCACAAGCTGGGGGCACGGTTTAGCGATGGTTTCACACGGGTATTCCTTTGTAGCATTCGCCCTCTCATAGTACTTGCAGGTTGTGTGAACGGGCCCAAACGCCCCCTTAAGTACAATCACAGGCCGGTGGCACAAACTGCATGGCAAAGAGGAACAACAGCGGAGGGGAAACCGATGTGTTTTGAGCAATGCACAGGAGGTTATGTTGTGCCCACATATTCAATGTCTGATCGCTTGCCACACCCCCATCCCTGTACAATACGGCGCTCCATACAGCACTGGTCCTGAAAGCAGGCAGCATATTGTACAGAGCCTTCGATTATGCCGAGTACTAATGCAAAAACGCTGCCAGTGCTGGCTCAGAATTCCCCCATTCCAGGTCATGTGCTGTGCTACACCTTGCTGCCATGATGTGACCCCAGCTTTGTGAGTACCCCTTGAGCCTGAAAATGCCCACCCTCGCCCGCCCCCCCCCAGTGACACATCGCCTGTAGCCAATGCATCCATGCAGATGAAGGCTCAAGCACATGAGAGGGAACTCACCGAATCGGAATACTCAATACTTTGATTGGGGTCAGAGGTCATCGTCAATCGGTAGGCAAAGGATTTTGGAAACATATCAGAGTCTGAGTTTGGCCTTGGGTTTGAGGTCGGCCTGGGCCTTGGGGATGGCCTTGGCCTTGAGGCGTGGCCTTGGCCGTGTGTTTGGCAGAAACCACCGCTTCCACTCTCACTTCTGCGGCAGTCAGGCCGCATGAACAGAGCGGTCATATCACGACTCAAGTTGTGCATGTTGTGTCCCCGACGGAGGAGGAGGGGAGGGGGGGGGCGGCTGCTGGTGCACTGGCGACCCTCGTGTGTGGTCGGTGGTCCCCAACGGGTACACAGGCGAGCCCCTACTGCAACGCCACACGGCAACGGCTGCGCGTCGGAGCCATTGGGGGCGTTTTCGCACAGCGCGGGCACAGCGCGGGCACAGCGCGGGCACAGCGCCAATTATTACGGTGATTATCCAGGTAACAACCCTGAAAACCACCCACCTGCGGAATCATGCACAATCAATTCAAAACTGAACAACTCAAACATCTGATGTTTGCCATGGGTCCCAGGGACCTAAATTCTGCCCCCTATAGCCCTGTCCACTGCAGCAGCCATTCAATGACGTCCTTTCAATCTTCTGAACTTACTGAACTCCCGGCGGTGGAGAACAGCCAACTTTTCGCACAGCGCGCGCACAGCGCACGGTACGCCCCCATTGACGATGGGGCCGGGGCCCGCCCTCCCCCAAACGCAAAAATTGATGGTGGCCGTTTGGGGAACCACAAGAAAAGAGGTGTTGGGGGTGGCTGGGAGGCTGCACAGTACTGCGGAGGCTGCGGACAAACCACACGCAGATCGTTGCAGATGCAAAGGGGCGGTCCAGCCGTGGGCCCGCGCCCCTCCTCAGTGCCCTGCGCAACCCTTTGACCGACCCTTTTGTGACCCTCGGCGCATGTTGCAAGGGGACGTTTTCAGGCCCTCGCCCCCCCCCCCCCCACCCCCTCCCGCTGAACACCATCACCAAGCCCCAGGGCGTCATTTGAGAGGGGGGGGGGGGGGGGCGTTTGGGACCCAAACGTTAGTGTACCAAAAACGGCCCAACAAGGTTTTCCCGACTGTAAATTTCGCTTTTTCCCACGATGGTCACTTTGGTCGGGGGGGGGGGGGGGGGGCTACTTGTTAATGATTCCAAAGACGACGATTCTAAAACTGTCGCCGATTCTAAAACTGTCGCGACGCCGGGTGCTGTACGTTGCTGCGCTTTCGTGCCCCCCCTTTCTTCCGGCTCTACGAAGAGACTGTGTTGCTCATCACACTTGTCCCAGTCCCCGACCACACAACCAAACAACAGCGTCGCCCCCCTTCCCCCTCTGACACACGAAAGACCAACAGACCAACACATGCGTCCACCCACTCGTCAGACCTTTCCTCAAGGGCCGCAGCATCGGTAGCATCGACTGTTCAACAGACACTGCCACTCTCGCCCCATACCATCCCCAGGGATGTATTAGAAGGGGGGGGAGGGGGGGGGTGTCTGAAGTGGGGGGGGGGGGGTTTGGCTGGGACCCCCCTCCTCCCAGGGTCCCCCTATGGTCCCCGCCGAAGGCGGGCCAAAAAATTTTAGCCTTAAATCGTTTTGACACCGCCGAAGCATAATTTTGGCTGTCAGCCTCAAACATTGGAAGGGGAGGAGGGGGGGGGGGGAAGGGGGTACCCCCCCCCCCCTCCTACGGTGTACGGCCGTTCTAATACATCCCCAACCATCCCCTCCCTCATCGTACGTCCCTCTTACTTGGGCCCAAGCCCCTTTCTCACCGCCTCGACGGCCTGCTCCAGCCGCGCCTTGGTGGACCATATCTTGCAGCCCGAACTTCCCATTTCCAAATGCAGGTCCAGGCGCTGCTCCAGCGCACGGATCTCGGACTCTCGACCCGCGAGCTGCAGGTCTGTGACCGACATGCTGGCGGCCTGAGGGCATGAGAGGGAGTTGGTGAACGTTCAGAGTTGGGGTTCACATCAGAGAAGACCCAGGCAGAACAGAGCACAAGGGGTGTGTGTGTGGGGGGGGGGGGGGGGACACCATCCCCCTCAGACAACGAATCATGATTCACAAAATGGGGCGCGACAATGAACACATGAACATGGATGAGGTGCTTGGAACAAGGTAAGGCAAAACGTATGTCAGTGGTTCAGACCTGGCAGGTGCCCGGATTTGGAGGGCTTAGCAATGGGAAAATGCAGGGAATGGGGGGCAAATGGGGGGGGGGGGGCAAATGGGGGGAATGGGGGGGCAAATGGGGGGGAATGGGGGGAAATAGGTGGAAATAGGGGGCATACGGTGCGGAATGGGGGGGGAATGGGAAATGGGGGGGGTGGGGGGAATGGGGGGAAACAGGGGAAATGGCGGGGAATGGCGGGGAATGGGGGGGGAAATGGGGAGAACTAGAGGGAAAGAGGGGGGAAATGGCGGGAAATGGGTGGGAAATTGGGGGGGGGGAAGGGTGGGAAATGGAGATAAACGGGGAAACGGGGGGAAATGGCAGGAAATGGGCGGGTGGTAAATGGGTGGGAAATGGGGGGAAGAGGAGGAAAGAGGGGGGAAATGGCGGGAAATGGGTGGTAATGGGGGGGGGGGATGGGGGGGAATGGGGCGGAATGGGGGGGTGATGGGGGGGGGTATATGGGGGGGAATGGGGACACATCAACAGATCAGGATAGAAAATGTAGGAACAACGTTCAGAGTGGAAGACAAATGAGGGGAAATTGGATAATAACCGGAGAAAAAAAGGAGAAGAATGGGATGAAATACCTGGTTTTCACAGTCCCAGCTTCCCCATTTTTCTGGGGCGCGAAGACCTTCCCCTCAGTTCCCTTTTAACAATTGGCACCCAGGGATCCTTGTTGAAGAATGGGGGGACTCGCCAAATCGGGTACTTCCTCGGCTTGGCAATTGTCTGAAAGGGGTCATCATTGTGGTGGTATCCCAGGCCTTTGCATAGCACAAACTGGTTATGATTGCTGCTGCTGCTGCTGCTGCTGGTGTTGGTGTTGTTGTTGTTGTCGTTGCTTTTGGTGTTGGTGGTGGTGGTGGTGGTGGTGGTGGTGGTGGTGGCGGTGGTGGTGGTGGAGGTGGTGCTGGTGGTGGTGGTGGTGCTGGTGGTGGTGTCGTCTTTGTTGGTGGTGGTGGTAGTCGTGCTGGTGGTGGTGTACGTATTGTTGTTGTTGTTGTTGTTGTTGTTGTTGTTGTTGTTGTTGTTGTTGTTGTTGTTGTTCTTGTTGTTGTTGTTGTTGTTGTTGTTGTTGTTGTTGTTGTTGTTGTTGTTGTCGTTGTTGTTGTTGTTGTTGTTGTTGTTGTTGTTGTTGTTGTTGTCGTTGTCGTTGTCGTTGTTGTTGTTGTTGTTGTTCTTGTTGTCTTTGTTGGTGGTGGTGGTAGTCGTGTTGGTGGTGGTGTACTTGTTGTTGTTGTTGTTGTTGTTGTTGTCATTGTTGTTGTTGTTGTTGTTGCTGTTGTTGTTGTTGTTGTTGTTGTTGTTGTTGTTGTTGTTGTTGTTGTTGTTGTTGCTGTTGTTGTTGCTGTTGTTGCTGTTGTTGTTGTTGTTGTCGTTGTCGTTGTCGTAGCGGAGTAGCGGTGTAGCGGTGAAGCGCCTGTTTTTCTTGCGCGGCTGCGCGTCCTCCCCCAGGAAGACACAGCACAATCCTCGGAACACTGTTTGTCCCTTGGACCCAAACAGCGACACTACACCGTCTCACCGCAGCTCACCTTGTGCCATGGATGCATGCCAGTTGGTGGCTTTGGGCCGACATTGGTGTAGGTCACTGAGGCCAGCTGCCTCGGTGCATAGCCTTTGACCTTGGTGCACAAGCGGCACTGCAAGGGCTCTCGAACAACACGTCATAGCCGAGCTTTCTAGACCAAGCGCACGGTATCGCTGATGATGCCGTTGTGGATCCCCGTCGCTTGCTGTGCACATCTCGACCTCGAGTTTCTCAGATCAGGCCTCATGCTATCGCATGGGCACAGTGTGCAATACACTGGCAGCCTCCTGGTCACACCTCGGTTCTCGGTTACATCATGTGCGCCCAAAGGCGCTGTCGCGCTTCCCAGACCATGTGCAAGACCTTGCTATTGAACTTTTTCTGGTGTGTTGCTTGCACATGCTGATCACATCGCGACCTCGAGTTTCCTGGATCAGGCCTTGTTCCGAACAAAGGCCTGCCATTCACACCTCGGATCCGCAAGAGGCAAGAGGGCCTTTCGCCGCAGGACAGAGCTACTATCTCCACTCTTCTATAGCCTTGCCAGCAACCGTAAGGGTGCTGTGTCCCTAGGCGAGGAGCGTGTCGTTGTCGTCGTTGTTGTTGTTGTTGTTGTTGTTGTTGTCATTGTCATTGTCGTTGTCGTTGTCGTTGTTGTTGTTGTTGTTGTTGTTGTTGTTGTTGTTGTTGTTGTTGTTGTTGTTGTTGTTGTTGTTGTTGTTGTTGTTGTTGGTGGTGGTGGTAGTCGTGCTGGTGGTGGTGTACTTGTTGTTATTGTTGTTGTTGTTGTTGTTGTTGTTGTTGTTGTTGTTGTTGTTGTTGTTGTTGTTGTTGTTGTTGTTGTTGTTGTTGTTGCTGTTGTTGTCGTTGTTGTTGTCGTTGTTGTTGCTGCTGCTGTTGTTGTTGCTGCTGTTGTTGTTGCTGTTGCCGTTGTTGTCATTGTTGTTGTTGTTGCAGGGACAGGTAAATATTACAATCCTTGTAATCTCGAAATCTACGGAAAATATTACGCAAAATATTACGAAATATTACGGCAAATTCCGGTGAAAATTACATGGTGCTCTCCTGGGTTTATGCAACGAAAAAGGTTGCCACGGCTCCCAGCCTCACCATTTTGGTATTGCTACCCCATGTGCTGTCCAATGGGGTTCAGCCTTTTTTGATTTTTTATTTGCTGATGTTTTTTTTTGTCTTTGGAGGTTTTCTCGGCGTGGTTACACCTGGTCCAGCGTCCCGAGCTGCTGCCACAAGTCACAATGGATAGGTGCGGCAAGTGATACGTGTGGGTTGGGAGCAGCCGAGAAAAGGGCAAAAGAACAGAGAACAGCATGGAGCATAGTGACGCCACGGGGGATGTGGGTGTGTATGTTCGGGACCAGTACCATGGTGGATCCGGAGGCCGCAGTCAATTTGGGGTCGTGAAAAGCGTCACAGTCGCATATGGGTGCTTTGGGGTGGGGTTTGGCAGTTGCAGTAGGACGGCAACCCCAAGAGGCTGACGTGCCGAGGTTGGGTTTGGTGGTGTGGTGGGGCTAGGAATGGGAGGTGTTGGATGGCGGTGTGCAGCTGGGGATGCGACAGGGGAAGAGGGAGCGGGTGTTGAGGCGGAGGGGGGTGACAGGAAGGGGTCAGAGAGGTGGTTGTCCGGGGACGGGGGGAGCAAACGTTGGTGGTGTTGCGGCTGCACTCGGAGAATGGTGTCCCCGAAGAGGACTGAGGAGGGGAGCTCGTGGCAGTCATCAATAGCGTCTGCATACCAGCAAGTTGTTGGTGGCTTGAAGTGACAATATGTGGGAGCAGAACGGGGAAGGTGACTCCCCCCTCAGCCCCTGTGGGCGGCAGCGGCCTGTTCTGGGCCATGATTTTGGCCCCTGGGTCCAAACATCAGACGCAATCTGGCCCAGACAAGCCCTCGAGCCTTGAAGAATGGATGCCCCGCCCCACAAAACGGGAAAATGGGGGGGAGGGGGTTAGCCCATTCCCCCCGGAGGTTGGGCCTGTCCACCACGCGCGGACGGGATTGAGCACCCCCCCCCCCCCCCCCGGCCCCTGCACAACACCACCCATAGACAGCCCCCCCCTCCTGCACCTGTGGAGCCCCCTGTTCCACGAGGGACACACCGCCCTTCGGCGGGGGGCCTCTGCTGGGGCCTGCATTGTGCCCCCCAGGTCAAGGGTCGCCAGGGCGTGGAGGGCGGTAGTCATTGAGCAGGTCTGGCAAGAAAACAAAGCTGCCAAATAGCCGGAACATGCAGGCAACAGGACAACGACTGCAAACAGGGACGGCAAGGTAAATGGTCTGAACTATCACTTGAAACCCGGTTAAGCCCTGAGGCCTGGAGGGGGGGGGGGGGTGATTCTCTGTGGGTGGGGGATCATTTTGGGGCATACAGTGAGTTTCTCCGAGCTTCATATCTTCTTGTGGGGTCTACGGCGGAGTTACCTCTCCTCGTAGCAGCAATGCCGGCAGCAGCAAGCATATGCAAGATGGGAAAGCCTTTAGAATTTGGTGGTTCAGTGTCCGCCCAATGGCTGATGTTTTGACTTATGAAGTTGAAGTTGGGCTGGGAGGAAATTGCTGCAGGAGGGGGGGGCGGGGGTCGTTAGAGCGCCCTTTTCAAGCCCCCCCCCCCCAGGGGGGAAGGGAACTGCAAGTTGATCGCATGGATTTTCGCTGCTCCCCTTCTCCAGAACGGTCGTCGGCATCAGAGAGCCCCCCAACGCAGCCATCGCGGTGTCCAGGCGACACGAGGGCTGAGACTTGGGGTATCCGGCACCCCGTTGAGCGGGGCACGGCAGGGGTGGGGCGCTGCAGTCGGGCCATGTCCAGGGCCACCGGTCAGGAAAATGTGGACATGAAGTCAGCATGTCATGGGAAGTCAGAAAGATTTGCGGAAGTTTTCATCTTTTTTTTTGAAAACTTCCGAAAAAAAATCCAAAAAGTTTATTTGCCTCCATTTTACTGAAAAATTCTTTTCAGCTTTTTTTTCGTACAGAAATGGCCATAATCCAGGTCCCTGACAGAAGTGCCCCCCTTCCAAGACCCCCCCCTCTCTGGTGGTCCAGGGGGCTCTAACAACCCCCCCCCCCCCCTGTCGTCCTCCTGGGGAATGCTCCAACCGCCTGCGAAATTACACATGGGACGCAGCCGGCACCACCTCCGTTCCGGACCCAGCGGCACCCACCCCCCGTCCCCGCGAACGCGCACTCACCTGCTGCGCCGCAAACGACCGCAAGGGGACCTTCGTGCCCGCCGCCGCCAGCCACGCCTTGTCCACCGGGACCACCTCCACCGCGATCGTGTAGCCTGTGCCGGAGCGGACAGTGCGCAAGTGCAGTAGAAGGCAGAGGCCCACGGGCGCGCCATGGGATCGGGCCCCGATACGAGCCGAACTCCAGCCGGAGGGAGGGGGTGAGTCCTAATTAAGGTGAGTTGAGCCGGAGGGAGGGGGTGAGACCTAATTCAGGTGAGCTGAGCCGGAGAGAGGGGGTGAGTCCTAATGAAAGTGAGCTGAGCCGGAGGGAGGGGGTGAGTCCTAATGAAAGTGAGCTGAGCCGGAGGGAGGGGGTGCGTCCTAATTAAGGTGAGCTGAGCCGGAGGGAGGGGGTGAGACCTAATTAAGGTGAGCTGAGTCGGAGGGATGGGCTAAGACCTAGTTAAGGTGAGCTGAGCCGGAGGGAGGGGGTGAGTCCTAATTAAGGTGAGCTGAGCCGGAGGGTGAGCCGGAGGAAGGGGGTGCGTCCTAATGAAAGTGAGCTGATCCGGAGGGAGGGGGTGAGTCCTAATTAAGGTGAGCTGAGCCGGAGGGAGGGGCTAAGACCTAATTAAGGTGAGCTGAGCCGGAGGGAGGGGGTGAGACCTAATTAGGTGAGCTGAACCGGAGGGAAGGGGTGAGACCTAATTAAGGTGAGCTGAGCCGGAGGGAGGGGGTGAGTCCTAATGAAAGTGAGCTGAGCCGGAGGGAGGGGGTGCGTCCTAATTAAGGTGAGCTGAGCCGGAGGGAGGGGGTGAGTCCTAAAGAAAGTGAGCTGAGCCGGAGGGAGGGGGTGAGTCCTAATTAAGGTGAGCTGAGCCGGAGGGAGGGGGTGAGACCTAATTAAGGTGAGCTGAGTCGGAGGGATGGGCTAAGACCTAGTTAAGGTGAGCTGAGCCGGAGGGAGGGGGTGAGACCTAATTAAGGTGAGCTGAGCCGGAGGGTGAGCCGAAGGGAGGGGGTGAGTCCTAATGAAAGTGAGCTGATCCGGAGGGAGGGGGTGAGTCCTAATTAAGGTGAGCTGAGCCGGAGGGAGGGGCTAAGACCTAATTAAGGTGAGCTGAGCCGGAGGGAGGGGGTGAGACCTAATTAGGTGAGCTGAACCGGAGGGAAGGGGTGAGACCTAATTGAGGTGAGCTAAGCCAGAGGGAGGGGCTGAGACCTAATTAAGGTGAGCTGAGCCGGAGGGAGGGGGTGAGTCCTAATTAAGGTGAGCTGAGCCGGAGGGAGGGGGTGAGACCTAATTAAGGTGAGCTGAGCCGGAGGGAGGGGGTGAGTCCTAGTTAAGGTGAGCTGAGCAGGAGGGTGAGCCGAAGGGAGGGGGTGAGTCCTAAAGAAAGTGAGCTGAGCCGGAGGGAGGGGCTAAGACCTAATTAAGGTGAGCTGAGCCGGAGGGAGGGGGTGCGTCCTAATTAAGGTGAAATGAGCCGGAGGGAGGGGCTAAGACCTAATTAAGGTGAGCTGAGCCGGAGGGAGGAGGTGAGACCTAATGAAAGTGAGCTGAGTCAGAGGGAGGGGGTAAGACCTAATTAAGGTGAGCTGAGCCGGAGGGAGGGGGTGAGTCCTAATTAAGGTGAGCTGAGCCGGAGGGAGGGGGTGAGACCTAATTAAGGTGAGCTGAGCCGGAGGGAGGGGGTGAGTCCTAGTTAAGGTGAGCTGAGCCGGAGGGTGAGCCGAAGGGAGGGGGTGAGTCCTAAAGAAAGTGAGCTGAGCCGGAGGGAGGGGCTAAGACCTAATTAAGGTGAGCTGAGCCGGAGGGAGGGGGTGCGTCCTAATTAAGGTGAGATGAGCCGGAGGGAGGGGCTAAGACCTAATTAAGGTGAGCTGAGCCGGAGGGAGGAGGTGAGACCTAATGAAAGTGAGCTGAGTCAGAGGGAGGGGGTAAGACCTAATTAAGGTGAGCTGAGCCGGAGGGTGAGCCCGAGGGAGGGGGTGAGTCCTAATGAAGGTGAGCTGAGCCGGAGGGAGGGGGTGAGACCTAATTAAGGTGAGCTGAGCCGGAGGGAGGGGGTAAGACCTAATGAAAGTGAGCTGAGTCAGAGGGAGGGGGTGAGTCCTAATTAAGGTGAGCTGAGCCGGAGGGAGGGGGTGAGTCCTAATGAAAGTGAGCTGATCCGGAGGGAGGGGGTGAGTCCTAATTAAGGTGAGCTGAGCCGGAGGGAGGGGGTGAGTCCTAATTAAGGTGAGCTGAGCCGGAGGGAGGGGGTAAGACCTAATGAAAGTGAGCTGAGTCAGAGGGAGGGGGTGAGTCCTAATTAAGGTGAACTGAGTCGGAGGGAGGGGGTGAGTCCTAATTAAGGTGAGCTGAGCCGGAGGGAGGGGGTGAGACCTAATGCGGCACCGAGTACATCTTTGTTCTCTGTGTCAGACCTGGCCTCAGGGGAAACAAACGATGAAGGACGGATACCAACATCAAGAACTAGAATACACGCCGGCCAACAGACATTGAGTCTGGGGGGGGGTGGGGGGTTACACAGGGGTGTGGGAGACAGGGGGGGTCAGGGGGTCCTGGCGAGGGGGTTCCAGGGGGGGGGGGGGGCTTGGGGCAGACATTCAGAGATGGTCCGGGAGATGAATCAGCCGGGCCTGTGGGAGGGATGGGGCTGTGAGAAGACGGCGGGGGACGGGGCAGAAAAGGTGACGGCTTGGGTCACGACGGGGGGACTACAACGCTGCCTCTCAACCAAGAGGTTGACAAACCTGCTGACCGACAATCGACCACAATGCTGTCCATCACGGCATCACTAGAGGAGGCACAAGGTGGTAAGGGGTGCACTGGATGCCTCAGACTGCAGCGCAAACCTGTGCAGACGGCGTCGAAGTACACCACCCAAATCGGTTTATCTCTCACGGCCGCATCAATGAGGGCACTGTACGCCACCGCGGACGGGTCCAGACGGACAAGGCCCCCGACTTTGGGGGAATAATAGCCCAGGGTTGGGTTGCCAGTGTACATGCTCAGGTTTGGTGTGTAAGCCTGAGGAGGGAGGGCATGCGATCGGGGGCCATCAGCGATTGTGGAGGCGGGCGTGGATGGGCGTAGTACCTATGATAGCATCTGTGATACAGTATAGTATCATGAATTGTCTCAAAGGATGCCGGGTAGTACCTATGATAGGATGCCGGTCACCCTCCGTCATAGGATGCTGGGCGGTCTATCTCACAGGATACTGAGAGATACTCCAAGTAGTCTCTCTCATAGAATATTGGGTTGTGTCTCTCTTAGGGTGCTGAGAAAGGTCTTTCATAAGATGCTAGAGAGTCTCTCTTTTAGAAGGCCAGGTGGTATCTCTCACAGGATGTTGGGTATTCTCTCTCATAGGGTGCCACGCATTCTGAAGGCCCACTGGGCGGCTCAATGCAAGGCACAATTTTACAGTGGCAGGTAGACGCTGGACGATTTCATTGCTCCGTGGTTCGGAATTTTCGAGACATGGTGAGCGGAGAAGAATATGTTGGTGTCAAGCAAAAGTTTACAGCACATGATCAACCAAATGCATGCATCTTTCCCACTACAATCTTCCCCCAAAAGGCGCTGAATTAGGGAGTCTTGCCGAAAAACGCACCAGCCAAGGGCAAATACAAAGCCAAAGTATCGGGGTGGCGTGTTGGAGTGGCTGTGGGCATTGGCAGCGGAAGCGTGGGCAGTAGCACACACAAATGGGTCACCAAAGCAGGCGCACTGCTGATGGCAGATGGGGTATGCACAGTGGTGGGCAGGATTCACCCCGCCACTACGGATGCCGTGCAGTCTCTTTCTTTAGGACGCTTGATAATTTCTTTCATCAGATGCCGCGCAGTCTGTTTCATGGCGTTCCATGCAAACTCTCTCATAGGATGCCGGGCAAACTCTCTCATAGGATGCCGGGCAAACTCTCTCATAGGATGCCGGGCAACTTCTCTCATAGGATGCCGGGCAATCTCTCTCATAGGATGCCGGGCAAACTCTCTCATAGGGTGCCGGGCAAACTCTGACATAGGATGCCGGGCAATCTCTCTCATAGGATGCCGGGCAAACTCTCTCACAGGATGCCGGGCAAACTCTCTCATAGGATGCCGGGCAAACTCTCTCATAGGATGCCGGGCAATCTCTCTCATAGGATGCTGGGCAAACTCTCTCATAGGATGCCGGGCAATCTCTCTCATAGGATGCCGGGCAATCTCTCTCATAGGATGCCAGGCAAACTCTCTCATAGGATGCCGGGCAATCTCTCTCATAGGATGCCGCGCAAACTCTCTCATAGGATGCCGGGCAAACTCTCTCATAGGATGCCGGGCAATCTCTCTCATAGGATGCCGGGCAAACTCTCTCATAGGATGCCGGGCAAACTCTCTCATAGGATGCCGGGCAAACTCTCTCATAGGATGCCGGGCAATCTCTCTCATAGGATGCCGGGCAAACTCTCTCATAGGACGCCGGGCAATGTCTCTCATAGGATGCCGGGCAACTTCTCTCATAGGATGCCGGGCAAACTCTCTCATAGGATGCCAGGCAATCTCTCTCAGAGGATGCCAGGCAATCTCTGTCATAGGATGCCGGGCAACTTCTCTCATAGGATGCCGGGCAAACTCTGACATAGGATGCCGGGCAAACTCTCTCATAGGATGCCGGGCAATCTCTCTCATAGGATGCCGGGCAATCTCTCTCATAGGATGCCGGGCAATCTCTCTCATAGGATGCCAAGCAATCTCTCTCATAGGATGCCGGGCAATATCTCTCATAGGATGCCGGGCAATATCTCTCATAGGATGCCGGGCAAACTCTCTCATAGGATGCCAGGCAAACTCTCTCATAGGATGCCGGGCAACTTCTCTCATAGGATGCCGGGCAAACTCTCTCACAGGATGCCGGGCAAACTCTCTCATAGGATGCCGGGCAAACTCTCTCATAGAATGCCGGGCAATCTCTCTCATAGGATGCCGGGCAAACTCTCTCATAGGATGCCGGGCAAACTCTCTCATAGGATGCCGGGCAAACTCTCTCATAGGATGCCGGGCAAACTCTCTCATAGGATGCCGGGCAAACTCTCTCATAGGATGCCGGGCAAACTCTCTCATAGGATGCCAGGCAATCTCTCTCATAGGATGCCAGGCAATCTCTCTCATAGGATGCCGGGCAATGTCTCTCATAGGATGCCGGGCAATCTCTCTCATAGGATGCCGGGCAAAGTCTCTCATAGGATGCCGCGCAAACTCTCTCATAGGATGCCGGGCAATCTCTCTCATAGGATGCCGGGCAAACTCTCTCATAGGATGCCGGGCAAACTCTCTCATAGGATGCCAGGCAAACTCTCTCATAGGATGCCGGGCAAACTCTCTCATAGGATGCCGGGCAAACTCTCTCATAGGATGCCGGGCAAAGTCTCTCATAGGATGCCAGGCAATCTCTCTCATAGGATGCCGGGCAATGTCTCTCATAGGATGCCGGGCAATCTCTCTCATAGGATGCCGGGCAAAGTCTCTCATAGGATGCCGCGCAAACTCTCTCATAGGATGCCGGGCAAACTCTCTCATAGGATGCCGGGCAAACTCTCTCACAGGATGCCGGGCAAACTCTCTCATAGGATGCCGCGCAAACTCTCTCAGAGGATGCCGGGCAAACTCTCTCATAGGATGCCGGGCAATCTCTCTCATAGGATGCCGGGCAATCTCTCTCATAGGATGCCGGGCAAACTCTCTCATAGGATGCCAGGCAAACTCTCTCATAGGATGCCGGGCAAAGTCTCTCATAGGATGCCAGGCAATCTCTCTCATAGGATGCCAGGCAAACTCTCTCATAGGATGCCGGGCAATCTCTCTTATAGGATGCCGGGCAAACTCTCTCATAGGATGCCGCGCAAACTCTCTCATAGGATGCCGGGCAAACTCTCTCATAGGATGCCGGGCAAACTGTGACATAGGATGCCAGGCAAACTCTCTCATAGGATGCCAGGCAATCTCTCTCATAGGATGCCGGGAAAACTCTCTCATAGGATGCCGGGTAAACTCTCTCATAGGATGCCGGGCAAACTCTCTCATAGGATGCCGGGCAAACTCTCTCAGAGGATGCCGGGCAAACTCTCTCATAGGATGCCGGGCAATCTCTCTCATAGGATGCCGGGCAAATTCTCTCATAGGATGCCGGGCAATCTCCCTCATAGGATGCCGCGCAAACTCTCTCATAGGATGCCAGGCAAACTCTCTCATAGGATGCCGGGCAAAGTCTCTCATAGGATGCCAGGCAATCTCTCTCATAGGATGCCAGGCAAACTCTCTCATAGGATGCCGGGCAATCTCTCTTATAGGATGCCGGGCAAACTCTCTCATAGGATGCCGCGCAAACTCTCTCACAGGATGCCGGGCAAACTCTCTCATAGGATGCCGGGCAACTTCTCTCATAGGATGCCGGGCAATCTCTGACATAGGATGCCGGGCAAAACCTCTCATGGGATGCCGGGCAACTTCTCTCATAGGATGCCGGGCAATCTCTCTCATAGGATGCCGCGCAAACTCTCTCATAGGATGCCGGGCAAACTGTCTCATAGGATGCCGGGCAATCTCTCTCATAGGATGCCGGGCGAACTCTCTCATAGGATGCCGGGCAACTTCTCTCATAGGATGCCGGGCAATCTCTCTCATAGGATGCCGCGCAAACTCTCTCATAGGATGCCGGGCAAACTCTCTCATAGGATGCCGGGCAAACTCTCTCATAGGATGCCGGGCAATCTCTCTCATAGAATGCCGGGCAAACTCTCTCATAGGATGCCGGGCAAACTCTCTCATAGGATGCCGGGCAATCTCTCTCATAGGATGCCGGGCAAACTCTCTCATAGGGTGCCGGGCAACTTCTCTCATAGGATGCCGGGCAATCTCTCTCATAGGATGCCGCGCAAACTCTCTCATAGGAAGCCGGGCAAACCCTCTCATAGGATGCCGGGCAAACTCTCTCATAGGATGCCGGGCAATCTCTCTCATAGGATGCCGGGCAAACTCTCTCATAGGATGCCGGGCAAACTCTCTCATAGGATGCCGGGCAATCTCTCTCATAGGATGCTGGGCAAACTCTCTCATAGGATGCCGGGCAAACTCTCTCATAGGATGCCGGGCAAACTCTCTCATAGGATGCCGGGCAAACTCTCTCACAGGATGCCGGGCAAACTCTCTCATAGGATGCCGGGCAAACTCTCTCATAGGATGCCGAGCAATCTCTCTCATAGGATGCCGGGCAAACTCTCTCATAGGATGCCGGGCAATCTCTCTCATAGGATGCCAGGCAAACTCTCTCATAGGATGCCAGGCAATCTCTCTCATAGGATGCCGGGCAAACTCTCTCATAGGATGCCGGGCAATCTCTCTCATAGGATGCCGCGCAAACTCTCTCACAGGATGCCGGGCAAACTCTCTCATAGGATGCCGGGCAACTTCTCTCATAGGATGCCGGGCAATCTCTCTCATAGGATGCCGCGCAAACTCTCTCATAGGATGCCGGGCAAACTCTCTCATAGGATGCCGGGCAACTTCTCTCATAGGATGCCGGGCAATCTCTCTCATAGGATGCCAGGCAATCTCTCTCATAGGATGCCGGGCAAACTCTCTCATAGGATGCCGGGCAAACTCTCTCATAGGATGCCGGGCAATCTCTCTCATAGGATGCCGGGCAACTTCTCTCATAGGATGCCGGGCAACTTCTCTCATAGGATGCCGGGCAAACTCTCTCATAGGATGCCAAGCAATCTCTCTCATAGGATGCCGGGCAAACTCTCTCATAGGATGCCGGGCAAACTCTCTCATAGGATGCCGGGCAATCTCTCTCATAGGATGCCGGGCAACTTCTCTCATAGGATGCTGGGCAACTTCTCTCATAGGATGCCGGGCAAACTCTCTCATAGGATGCCGGGCAATCTCTCTCATAGGATGCCGGGCAAACTCTCTCATAGGATGCCGGGCAAACTCTCTCACAGGATGCCGGGCAAACTCTCTCATAGGATGCCGGGAAAACTCTCTCATAGGATGCCGGGCAATGTCTCTCATAGGATGCCGGGCAATGTCTCTCATAGGATGCCGAGCAATCTCTCTCATAGGATGCCGGGCAAACTCTCTCATAGGATCCCGGGCAACTTGTCTCATAGGATGCCGCGCAACTTCTCTCATACGATGCCGCGCAAACTCTCTCATAGGATGCCAGGCAACTTCTCTCATAGGATGCCGGGCAATCTCTCTCATAGGATGCCGGGCAAACTCTCTCATAGGATGCCGGGCAAACTCTCTCATAGGATGCCGAGCAACTTCTCTCATAGGATGCCGCGCAAACTCTCTCATAGGATGCCGGGCAAACTCTCTCATAGGATGCCGGGCAATCTCTCTCATAGGATGCCGGGCAAACTCTCTCATAGGATGCTGGGCAATCTCTCTCATAGGATGCCAGGCAATCTCTCTCATAGGATGCCGGGCAATCTCTCTCATAAGATGCCGGGCAATCTCTCTCATAGGATGCCGGGCAAACTCTCTCATAGGATGCCGGGCAATGTCTCTCATAGGATGCCGGGCAAACTCTCTCATAGGATGTCGGGCAATGTCTCTCATAGGATGCCGGGCAATGTCTCTCATAGGATGCCGGGCAAACTCTCTCATAGGATGCCGAGCAATCTCTCTCATAGGATGCCGGGCAAACTCTCTCATAGGATGCCGGGCAACTTGTCTCATAGGATGCCGCGCAACTTCTCTCATACGATGCCGCGCAAACTCTCTCATAGGATGCCAGGCAACTTCTCTCATAGGATGCCGGGCAATCTCTCTCATAGGATGCCGGGCAAACTCTCTCATAGGATGCCGGGCAAACTCTCTCATAGGATGCCGGGCAAACTCTCTCATAGGATGCCGAGCAACTTCTCTCATAGGATGCCGGGCAATCTCTCTTATAGGATGCCGGGCAATCTCTCTCATAGGATGCCAGGCAATCTCTCTCATAGGATGCCGGGCAATCTCTCTCATAGGATGCCGGGCAATCTCTCTCATAGGATGCCGGGCAAACTCTCTCACAGGATGCCGGGCAAACTCTCTCATAGGATGCCGGGCAACTTCTCTCATAGGATGCCGGGCAAACTCTCTCATAGGATGCCGGGCAAACTCTCTCACAGGATGCCGGGCAAACTCTCTCATAGGATGCCGTGCAACTTGTCTCATAGGATGCTGGGCAATCTCTCTCATAGGATGCCGGGCAATCTCTCTCATAGGATGCCGGGCAATCTCTCTCATAGGATGCCGGGCAATCTCTCTCATAGGATGCGGGGCAAACTCTCTCACACGATGCCGGGCAAACTCTCTCACACGATACCGGGCAAACTCTCTCATAGGATGCCGGGCAACTTCTCTCATAGGATGCCGGGCAAACTCTCTCATAGGATGCCGGGCAAACTCTCTCATAGGATGCCGGGCAAACTCTCTCATAGGATGCCGGGCAAACTCTCTCATAGGATGCCGGGCAATCTCTCTCATAGGATGCCGGGCAATCTCTCTCATAGGATGCCGGGCAATCTCTCTCATAGGATGCCGGGCAAACTCTCTCACAGGATGCCGGGCAAACTCTCTCATAGGATGCCGGGCAACTTCTCTCATAGGATGCCGGGCAATCTCTCTCATAGGATGCCGCGCAAACTCTCTCATAGGATGCCGGGCAAACTCTCTCATAGGATGCCGGGCAATCTCTCTCATAGGATGCCGGGCAAACTCTCTCATAGGATGCCAGGCAATCTCTCTCATAGGATGCCGGGCAATCTCTCTCATAGGATGCCGGGCAATCTCTCTCATAGGATGCCGGGCAAACTCTCTCATAGGATGCCTGGCAAACTCTCTCATAGGATGCCGGGCAATCTCTCTCATAGGATGCCGGGAAAACTCTCTCATAGGATGCCGGGCAATCTCTCTCATAGGATGCCGGGCAAACTCTCTCATAGGATGCCGGGCAAACTCTCTCATAGGATGCCGCGCAATCTCTCTCATAGGATGCCGGGCAAACTCTCTCAGAGGATGCCGCGCAATCTCTCTCATAGGATGCCGCGCAAACTCTCTCATAGAATGCCGGGCAATCTCTCTCATAGGATGCCGGGCAAACTCTCTCATAGGATGCCAGGCAATCTCTCTCATAGGATGCCGGGCAATCTCTCTCATAGGATGCCGGGCAATCTCTCTCATAGGATGCCGGGCAAACTCTCTCACAGGATGCCTGGCAAACTCTCTCATAGGATGCCGGGCAATCTCTCTCATAGGATGCCGGGAAAACTCTCTCATAGGATGCCGGGCAATCTCTCTCATAGGATGCCGGGCAAACTCTCTCATAGGATGCCGGGCAAACTCTCTCATAGGATGCCGCGCAATCTCTCTCATAGGATGCGGGGCAAACTCTCTCATAGGATGCCGCGCAATCTCTCTCATAGGATGCCGCGCAAACTCTCTCATAGGATGCCGCGCAAACTCTCTCATAGGATGCCGGGCAAACTCTCTCATAGGATGCCGCGCAATCTCTCTCATAGGATGCCGGGCAAACTCTCTCATAGAATGCCGGGCAATCTCTCTCATAGGATGCCGGGCAATCTCTCTCATAGGATGCCGGGCAAACTCTCTCATAGGATGCCGGGCAATCTCTCTCATAGGATGCCGGGCAACTTCTCTCATAGGATGCCCGGCAAACTCTCTCATAGGATGCCGCGCAAACTCTCTCATAGGATGCCGGGCAAACTCTCTCATAGGATGCCGGGCAATCTCTCTCATAGGATGCCGGGCAAACTCTCTCATAGGATGCCAGGCAATCTCTCTCATAGGATGCCGGGCAATCTCTCTCATAGGATGCCGGGCAATCTCTCTCATAGGATGCCGGGCAAACTCTCTCACAGGATGCCTGGCAAACTCTCTCATAGGATGCCGGGCAATCTCTCTCATAGGATGCCGGGAAAACTCTCTCATAGGATGCCGGGCAATCTCTCTCATAGGATGCCGGGCAAACTCTCTCATAGGATGCCGGGCAAACTCTCTCATAGGATGCCGCGCAATCTCTCTCATAGGATGCCGGGCAAACTCTCTCAGAGGATGCCGCGCAATCTCTCTCATAGGATGCCGCGCAAACTCTCTCATAGAATGCCGGGCAATCTCTCTCATAGGATGCCGGGCAAACTCTCTCATAGGATGCCAGGCAATCTCTCTCATAGGATGCCGGGCAATCTCTCTCATAGGATGCCGGGCAATCTCTCTCATAGGATGCCGGGCAAACTCTCTCACAGGATGCCTGGCAAACTCTCTCATAGGATGCCGGGCAATCTCTCTCATAGGATGCCGGGAAAACTCTCTCATAGGATGCCGGGCAATCTCTCTCATAGGATGCCGGGCAAACTCTCTCATAGGATGCCGGGCAAACTCTCTCATAGGATGCCGCGCAAACTCTCTCATAGGATGCCAGGCAATCTCTCTCATAGGATGCCGCGCAATCTCTCTCATAGGATGCGGGGCAAACTCTCTCATAGGATGCCGCGCAATCTCTCTCATAGGATGCCGCGCAAACTCTCTCATAGGATGCCGCGCAAACTCTCTCATAGGATGCCGGGCAAACTCTCTCATAGGATGCCGCGCAATCTCTCTCATAGGATGCCGGGCAAACTCTCTCATAGAATGCCGGGCAATCTCTCTCATAGGATGCCGGGCAATCTCTCTCATAGGATGCCGGGCAAACTCTCTCATAGG
This sequence comes from Eutreptiella sp. 'Long Island Sound 2002', assembly GCA_964036045.1. Lineage (NCBI taxonomy): Eukaryota > Euglenozoa > Euglenophyceae > Eutreptiales > Eutreptiaceae > Eutreptiella > Eutreptiella sp. 'Long Island Sound 2002'. Next base: position 8,045,999 of record OZ038392.1, read on the forward strand.
ATGCCGGGCAATCTCTCTCATAGGATGCCGGGCAAACTCTCTCATAGGATGCCGCGCAAACTCTCTCATAGGATGCCGGGCAAACTCTCTCATAGGATGCCGGGCAAACTCTCTCATAGGATGCCGGGCAATCTCTCTCATAGGATGCCGGGCAATCGCTCTCATAGGATGCCGGGCAATCTCTCTCATAGGATGCCGGGCAATCTCTCTCATAGGATGCCGGGCAATCTCTCTCATAGGATGCCGGGCAATCTCTCTCATAGGATGCCGCGCAAACTCTCTCATAGGATGCCGGGCAACTTCTCTCATAGGATGCCGGGCAAACTCTGAAATAGGATGCCGGGCAAACTCTCTCATAGGATGCCGGGCAAACTCTCTCATAGGATGCCGGGCAAACTCTCTCATAGGATGCCGGGCAATCTCTCTCATAGGATGCCGGGCAAATTTCTCTCATAGAATGCCGGGCAAACTCTCTCATAGGATGCCGGGCAAACTCTCTCATAGGATGCCGGGCAAACTCTGACATAGGATGCCGGGCAATCTCTCTCATAGGATGCCGGGCAATCTCTCTCATAGGATGCCGGGCAATCTCTCTCATAGGATGCCGCGCAAACTCTCTCATAGGATGCCGGGCAACTTCTCTCATAGGATGCCGGGCAAACTCTGACATGGGATGCCGGGCAAACTCTCTCATAGGATGCCGGGCAAACTCTCTCATAGGATGCCGGGCAAACTCTCTCATAGGATGCCGGGCAAACTCTCTCATAGGATGCCGGGCAAACTCTCTCATAGGATGCCGGGCAAACTCTCTCATAGGATGCCGGGCAATCTCTCTCATAAGATGCCGCGCAAACTCTCTCATAAGATGCCGGGCAAACTCTCTCATAGGATGCCGGGCAATCTCTATCATAGGATGCCGGGCAATCTCTCTCATAGGATGCCGCGCAAACTCTCTCACAGGATGCCGGGCAAACTCTCTCATAGGATGCCCGGCAAACTCTCTCATAGGATGCCGGGCAAACTCTCTCATAGGATGCCGGGCAAACTCTCTCATAGGATGCCGGGCAAACTCTCTCATAGGATGCCGGGCAAACTCTCTCATAGGATGCCGGGCAAAGTCTCTCATAGGATGCCGGGCAATCTCTGACATAGAATGCCGGGCAAACTCTCTCATAGGATGCCGGGCAATCTCTCTCATAGGATGCCGTGCAATCTCTCTCATAGGATGCCGGACAAAGTCTCTCATAGGATGCCAAGCAATCTCTCTCATAGGATGCCAGGCAAACTCTCTCATAGGATGCCGGGCAATCTCTCTCATAGGATGCCGGGCAATCTCTCTCATAGGATGCCGGGCAATCTCTCTCATAGGATGCCGGGCAATCTCTCTCATAGGATGCCGGGCAACTTCTCTCATAGGATGCCGGGCAAACTCTCTCATAGGATGCCGGGCAAACTCTCTCATAGGATGCCGGGCAAACTCTCTCATAGGAGGCCGGGCAAAGTCTCTCATAGGATGCCGGGCAATAACTGACATAGGATGCCGGGCAATCTCTCTCATAGGATGCCGGGCAATCTCTCTCATAGGATGCCGGGCAATCTCTCTCATAGGATGCCGGGCAATCTCTCTCATAGGATGCGGGCAAACTCTCTCATAGGATGCCGGGCAAACTCTCTCATAGGATGCCGGGCAATCTCTCTCATAGGATGCCGCGCAAACTCTCTCATAGGATGCCGGGCAAACTCTCTCATAGGATGCCGGGCAAACTCTCTCATAGGATGCCGGGCAATCTCTCTCATAGGATGCCGCGCAAACTCTCTCATAGGATGCCCGGCAATCTCTCTCATAGGATGCCGGGCCAACTCTCTCATAGGATGCCGGGCAAACTCTTTCATAGGATGCCGGGCAATCTCTCTCATAGGATGCCAGGCAATCTCTCTCATAGGATGCCGGGCAAACTCTCTCATAGGCCGGGCAAACTCTCTCATAGGATGCCAGGCAATCTCTCTCATAGGATGCCGGGCAAACTCTCTCATAGGATGCCGGGTGATCTCTCTCATAGGATGCCGGGCAAACTCTCTCATAGGATGCCGCGCAAACTCTTTCATAGGATGCCGGGCGAATTCTCTCATAAGATGCCGGGCAATCTCTCTCATAGGATGCCGGGCAATCTCTCTCATAGGATGCCGGGCAAACTCTCTCATAGGATGCCGGGCAAACTCTCTCATAGGATGCCAGGCAATCTCTGACATAGGATGCCGGGCAAACTCTCTCATAGGATGCCGGGCAAACTCTCTCATAGGATGCCGGGCAATCTCTCTCATAGGATGCCGGGCAATCTCTCTCATAGGATGCCGGGCAAACTCTCTCATAGGATGCTGCGCAAACTCTCTCATAGGATGCCGGGCAATCTCTCTCATAGGATGCCGGGCAAACTCTCTCATAGGATGCCGGGCAAACTCTCTCATAGGATGCCGGGCAAACTCTCTCATAGGATGCCGGGCAAACTCTCTCATAGGATGCCGGGCAATCTCTCTCATAGGATGCTGGGCAAACTCTCTCATAGGATGCCGGGCAAACTCTCTCATAGGATGCCGGGCAAACTCTCTCATAGGATGCCGGGCAAACTCTCTCATAGGATGCCGGGCAATCTCTCTCATAGGATGCCGGGCAATCTCTCTCATAGGATGCCGGGCAAACTCTCTCATAGGATGCCGCGCAAACTCTCTCATAGGATGCCGGGCAATCTCTCTCATAGGATGCCGGGCAAACTCTCTCATAGGATGCCGGGCAAACTCTCTCATAGGATGCCGGGCAAACTCTCTCATAGGATGCCGGGCAAACTCTCTCATAGGATGCCGGGCAATCTCTCTCATAGGATGCTGGGCAAACTCTCTCATAGGATGCCGGGCAAACTCTCTCATAGGATGCCGGGCAATCTCTCTCATAGGATGCCGGGCAAACTCTCTCATAGGATGCCGGGCAATCTCTCTCATAGGATGCCGGGCAAACTCTCTCATAGGATGCCGGGCAAACTCTCTCATAGGATGCCGGGCAATCTCTCTCATAGGATGCCGGGCAAACTCTCTCATAGGATGCCGGGCAATCTCTCTCATAGGATGCCGGGCAAACTCTCTCATAGGATGCCGCGCAAACTCTCTCATAGGATGCCGGGCAAACTCTCTCATAGGATGCCAGGCAATCTCTCTCATAGGATGCCAGGCAAACTCTCTCATAGGATGCCGGGCAATCTCTCTCATAGGATGCCGGGCAATCTCTCTCATAGGATGCCGGGCAATCTCTCTCATAGGATGCCGGGCAATCTCTCTCATAGGATGCCGGGCAAAGTCTCTCATAGGATGCCGGGCAAACTCTCTCATACGATGCCGGGCAATCTCTGACATAGGATGCCGGGCAAACTCTCTCATAGGATGCCGGGCAAACTCTCTCATAGGATGCCGGGCAATCTCTCTCATAGGATGCCGGGCAATCTCTCTCATAGGATGCCGGGCAATCTCTCTCATAGGATGCCGCGCAAACTCTCGCATAGGATGCCGGGCACAATCTCTCATAGGGTGCCGGGCAATCTCTCTCATAGGATGCCGGGCAAACTCTCTCATAGGATGCCGGGCAATCTCTCTCATAGGATGCCGGGCAAACTCTCTCATAGGATGCCGGGCAAAGTCTCTCATAGGATGCCGGGCAAACTCTCTCATAGGATGCCAGGCAATCTCTCTCATAGGATGCCGGGCAATCTCTCTCATAGGATGCCGGGCAATCTCTCTCATAGGATGCCGGGCAATCTCTCTCATAGGATGCCGGGCAAAGTCTCTCATAGGATGCCGGGCAAACTCTCTCATAGGATGCCGGGCAATCTCTCTCATAGGATGCCGGGCAATCTCTCTCATAGGATGCCGGGCAAACTCTCTCACAGGATGCCGGGCAAACTCTCTCATAGGATGCCGGGCAATCTCTCTCATAGGATGCCGGGAAAACTCTCTCATAGGATGCCGGGCAATCTCTCTCATAGGATGCCGGGCAAACTCTCTCATAGGATGCCGGGCAAACTCTCTCATAGGATGCCGCGCAATCTCTCTCATAGGATGCCGCGCAAACTCTCTCATAGAATGCCGGGCAATCTCTCTCATAGGATGCCGGGCAAACTCTCTCATAGGATGCCAGGCAATCTCTCTCATAGGATGCCGGGCAATCTCTCTCATAGGATGCCGGGCAATCTCTCTCATAGGATGCCGGGCAAACTCTCTCACAGGATGCCTGGCAAACTCTCTCATAGGATGCCGGGCAATCTCTCTCATAGGATGCCGGGCAAACTCTCTCATAGGATGCCGGGCAAACTCTCTCATAGGATGCCGCGCAATCTCTCTCATAGGATGCCGGGCAAACTCTCTCATAGGATGCCGCGCAATCTCTCTCATAGGATGCCGCGCAAACTCTCTCATAGAATGCCGGGCAATCTCTCTCATAGGATGCCGGGCAAACTCTCTCATAGGATGCCGCGCAATCTCTCTCATAGGATGCCGGGCAAACTCTCTCATAGAATGCCGGGCAATCTCTCTCATAGGATGCCGGGCAATCTCTCTCATAGGATGCCGGGCAAACTCTCTCATAGGATGCCGCGCAAACTCTCTCATAGGATGCCGGGCAAACTCTCTCATAGGATGCCGCGCAAACTCTCTCATAGGATGCCGGGCAAACTCTCTCATAGGATGCCGGGCAAACTCTCTCATAGGATGCCGGGCAATCTCTCTCATAGGATGCCGGGCAATCGCTCTCATAGGATGCCGGGCAATCTCTCTCATAGGATGCCGGGCAATCTCTCTCATAGGATGCCGGGCAATCTCTCTCATAGGATGCCGGGCAATCTCTCTCATAGGATGCCGCGCAAACTCTCTCATAGGATGCCGGGCAACTTCTCTCATAGGATGCCGGGCAAACTCTGAAATAGGATGCCGGGCAAACTCTCTCATAGGATGCCGGGCAAACTCTCTCATAGGATGCCGGGCAAACTCTCTCATAGGATGCCGGGCAATCTCTCTCATAGGATGCCGGGCAAACTCTCTCATAGAATGCCGGGCAAACTCTCTCATAGGATGCCGGGCAAACTCTCTCATAGGATGCCGGGCAATCTCTCTCATAGGATGCCGGGCAATCTCTCTCATAGGATGCCGGGCAATCTCTCTCATAGGATGCCGGGCAATCTCTCTCATAGGATGCCGCGCAAACTCTCTCATAGGATGCCGGGCAACTTCTCTCATAGGATGCCGGGCAAACTCTGACATGGGATGCCGGGCAAACTCTCTCATAGGATGCCGGGCAAACTCTCTCATAGGATGCCGGGCAAACTCTCTCATAGGATGCCGGGCAAACTCTCTCATAGGATGCCGGGCAAACTCTCTCATAGGATGCCGGGCAAACTCTCTCATAGGATGCCGGGCAAACTCTCTCATAGGATGCCGGGCAATCTCTCTCATAAGATGCCGCGCAAACTCTCTCATAAGATGCCGGGCAAACTCTCTCATAGGATGCCGGGCAATCTCTATCATAGGATGCCGGGCAATCTCTCTCATAGGATGCCGCGCAAACTCTCTCACAGGATGCCGGGCAAACTCTCTCATAGGATGCCCGGCAAACTCTCTCATAGGATGCCGGGCAAACTCTCTCATAGGATGCCGGGCAAACTCTCTCATAGGATGCCGGGCAAACTCTCTCATAGGATGCCGGGCAAACTCTCTCATAGGATGCCGGGCAAACTCTCTCATAGGATGCCGGGCAATCTCTGACATAGGATGCCGGGCAAACTCTCTCATAGGATGCCGGGCAATCTCTCTCATAGGATGCCGGGCAATCTCTCTCATAGGATGCCGGACAAAGTCTCTCATAGGATGCCAAGCAATCTCTCTCATAGGATGCCAGGCAAACTCTCTCATAGGATGCCGGGCAATCTCTCTCATAGGATGCCGGGCAATCTCTCTCATAGGATGCCGGGCAATCTCTCTCATAGGATGCCGGGCAATCTCTCTCATAGGATGCCGGGCAACTTCTCTCATAGGATGCCGGGCAAACTCTCTCATAGGATGCCGGGCAAACTCTCTCATAGGATGCCGGGCAAACTCTCTCATAGGATGCCGGGCAAAGTCTCTCATAGGATGCCGGGCAATAACTGACATAGGATGCCGGGCAAACTCTCTCATAGGATGCCGGGCAATCTCTCTCATAGGATGCCGGGCAATCTCTCTCATAGGATGCCGGGCAATCTCTCTCATAGGATGCCGGGCAAACTCTCTCATAGGATGCCGGGCAAACTCTCTCATAGGATGCCGGGCAATCTCTCTCATAGGATGCCGCGCAAACTCTCTCATAGGATGCCGGGCAAACTCTCTCATAGGATGCCGGGCAAACTCTCTCATAGGATGCCGGGCAATCTCTCTCATAGGATGCCGCGCAAACTCTCTCATAGGATGCCCGGCAATCTCTCTCATAGGATGCCGGGCAAACTCTCTCATAGGATGCCGGGCAAACTCTCTCATAGGATGCCGGGCAATCTCTCTCATAGGATGCCAGGCAATCTCTCTCATAGGATGCCGGGCAAACTCTCTCATAGGCCGGGCAAATTCTCTCATAGGATGCCAGGCAATCTCTCTCATAGGATGCCGGGCAAACTCTCTCATAGGATGCCGGGTGATCTCTCTCATAGGATGCCGGGCAAACTCTCTCATAGGATGCCGCGCAAACTCTCTCATAGGATGCCGGGCAAAGTCTCTCATAGGATGCCAGGCAATCTCTCTAATAGGATGCCGGGCAATCTCTCTCATAGGATGCCGGGCAAACTCTCTCATAGGATGCCGGGCAAACTCTCTCATAGGATGCCAGGCAATCTCTGACATAGGATGCCGGGCAAACTCTCTCATAGGATGCCGGGCAAACTCTCTCATAGGATGCCGGGCAAACTCTCTCATAGGATGCCGGGCAATCTCTCTCATAGGATGCCGGGCAATCTCTCTCATAGGATGCCGGGCAAACTCTCTCATAGGATGCCGCGCAAACTCTCTCATAGGATGCCGGGCAATCTCTCTCATAGGATGCCGGGCAAACTCTCTCATAGGATGCCGGGCAAACTCTCTCATAGGATGCCGGGCAAACTCTCTCATAGGATGCCGGGCAAACTCTCTCATAGGATGCCGGGCAAAGTCTCTCATAGGATGCCGGGCAAACTCTCTCATAGGATGCCGGGCAAACTCTCTCATAGGATGCCGGGCAATCTCTCTCATAGGATGCCGGGCAAACTCTCTCATAGGATGCCGGGCAATCTCTCTCATAGGATGCCGGGCAAACTCTCTCATAGGATGCCGGGCAAACTCTCTCATAGGATGCCGGGCAAACTCTCTCATAGGATGCCGGGCAAACTCTCTCATAGGATGCCGGGCAATCTCTCTCATAGGATGCCGGGCAAACTCTCTCATAGGATGCCGCGCAAACTCTCTCATAGGATGCCGGGCAAACTCTCTCATAGGATGCCAGGCAATCTCTCTCATAGGATGCCAGGCAAACTCTCTCATAGGATGCCGGGCAATCTCTCTCATAGGATGCCGGGCAATCTCTCTCATAGGATGCCGGGCAATCTCTCTCATAGGATGCCGGGCAATCTCTCTCATAGGATGCCGGGCAAAGTCTCTCATAGGATGCCGGTCAAACTCTCTCATACGATGCCGGGCAATCTCTGACATAGGATGCCGGGCAAACTCTCTCATAGGATGCCGGGCAAACTCTCTCATAGGATGCCGGGCAATCTCTCTCATAGGATGCCGGGCAATCTCTCTCATAGGATGCCGGGCAATCTCTCTCATAGGATGCCGCGCAAACTCTCTCATAGGATGCCGGGCACAATCTCTCATAGGATGCCGGGCAATCTCTCTCATAGGATGCCGGGCAAACTCTCTCAGAGGATGCCGCGCAATCTCTCTCATAGGATGCCGGGCAAACTCTCTCATAAGATGCCGGGCAAAGTCTCTCATAGGATGCCGGGCAAACTCTCTCATAGGATGCCAGGCAATCTCTCTCATAGGATGCCGGGCAATCTCTCTCATAGGATGCCGGGCAATCTCTCTCATAGGATGCCGGGCAATCTCTCTCATAGGATGCCGGGCAAAGTCTCTCATAGGATGCCGGGCAAACTCTCTCATAGGATGCCGGGCAATCTCTGACATAGGATGCCGGGCAAACTCTCTCATAGGATGCCGGGCAATCTCTCTCATAGGATGCCGGGCAATCTCTCTCATAGGATGCCGGGCGATCTCTCTCATAGGATGCCGGGCAATCTCTCTCATAGGATGCCGCGCAAACTCTCTCATAGGATGCCGGGCAAACTCTCTCACAGGATGCCGGGCAACTTCTCTCATAGGATGCCGGGCAATCTCTCTCATAGGATGCCGCGCAAACTCTCTCACACGATGCCGGGCAAACTCTCTCATAGGATGCCGCGCAAACTCTCTCATAGGATGCCGGGCAATCTCTCTCATAGGATGCCGGGCAATCTCTGTCATAGGATGCCGGGCAAACTCTCTCATAGGATGCCGGGCAAACTCTCTCATAGGATGCCGGGCAAACTCTCTCATAGGATGCCGGCCAAACTCTCTCATAGGATGCCAGGCAAACTCTCTCATAGGATGCCGGGCAATCTCTCTCATAGGATGCCGGGCAAACTCTCTCATAGGATGCCGGGCAATCTCTCTCATAGGATGCCGGGCAAACTCTCTCATAGGATGCCGGGCAATCTCTCTCATAGGATGCCGGGCAATCTCTCTCATAGGATGCCGGGCAAACTCTCTCATAGGATGCCGGGCAATCTCTCTCATAGGATGCCGGGCAATCTCTCTCATAGGATGCCGCGCAAACTCTCTCATAGGATGCCGGGCAAACTCTCTCATAGGATGCCGGGCAATCTCTCTCATAGGATGCCGGGCAAACTCTCTCATAGGATGCCGGGCAAACTCTCTCATAGAATGCCGAGCGATCTCTAACATAGGATGCCGGGCAACTTCTCTCATAGGATGCCGGGCAAACTCTCTCATAGGATGCCGGGCAAACTCTCTCCTAGGATGCCGGGCAAACTCTCTCATAGGATGCCGGGCAATCTCTGACATAGGATGCCGGGCAAACTCTCTCATAGGATGCCGGGCAAACTCTCTCATAGGATGCCGGGCAAACTCTCTCATAGGATGCCGGGCAACTTCTCTCATAGGATGCCGGGCAATCTCTCTCATAGGATGCCGCGCAAACTCTCTCATAGGATGCCGGGCAAACTCTCTCATAGGATGCCGGGCAAACTCTCTCATAGAATGCCGGGCAAACTCTCTCATAGGATGCCGGGCAAACTCTCTCATAGGATGCCGGGCAATGTGTCTCATAGGATGCCGAGCAACTTCTCTCATAGGATGCCGGGCAAACTCTCTCATAGGATGCCGGGCAATCTCTCTCATAGGATGCCGGGCAATCTCTCTCATAGGATGCCAGGCAATCTCTCTCATAGGATGCCGCGCAATCTCTCTCATAGGATGCCGGGCAATCTCTCTCATAGGATGCCGGGCAAACTCTCTCACAGGATGCCGGGCAAACTCTCTCATAGGATGCCGGGCAATCTCTCTCATAGGATGCCGCGCAAACTCTCTCATAGGATGCCGGGCAATCTCTCTCATAGGATGCCGGGCAATCTCTGTCATAGGATGCCGGGCAATCTCTCTCATAGGATGCCGGGCAAACTCTCTCATAGGATGCCGGGCAAACTCTCTCATAGGATGCCGGCCAAACTCTCTCATAGGATGCCAGGCAAACTCTCTCATAGGATGCCGGGCAATCTCTCTCATAGGATGCCGGGCAAACTCTCTCATAGGATGCCGGGCAATCTCTCTCATAGGATGCCGGGCAAACTCTCTCATAGGATGCCGGGCAATCTCTCTCATAGGATGCCGGGCAATCTCTCTCATAGGATGCCGGGCAAACTCTCTCATAGGATGCCGGGCAATCTCTCTCATAGGATGCCGGGCAATCTCTCTCATAGGATGCCGCGCAAACTCTCTCATAGGATGCCGGGCAAACTCTCTCATAGGATGCCGGGCAATCTCTCTCATAGGATGCCGGGCAAACTCTCTCATAGGATGCCGGGCAAACTCTCTCATAGAATGCCGAGCGATCTCTAACATAGGATGCCGGGCAACTTCTCTCATAGGATGCCGGGCAAACTCTCTCATAGGATGCCGGGCAAACTCTCTCATAGGATGCCGGGCAAACTCTCTCATAGGATGCCGGGCAATCTCTGACATAGGATGCCGGGCAAACTCTCTCATAGGATGCCGGGCAAACTCTCTCATAGGATGCCGGGCAAACTCTCTCATAGGATGCCGGGCAACTTCTCTCATAGGATGCCGGGCAATCTCTCTCATAGGATGCCGCGCAAACTCTCTCATAGGATGCCGGGCAAACTCTCTCATAGGATGCCGGGCAAACTCTCTCATAGAATGCCGGGCAAACTCTCTCATAGGATGCCGGGCAAACTCTCTCATAGGATGCCGGGCAATGTGTCTCATAGGATGCCGAGCAACTTCTCTCATAGGATGCCGGGCAAACTCTCTCATAGGATGCCGGGCAATCTCTCTCATAGGATGCCGGGCAATCTCTCTCATAGGATGCCAGGCAATCTCTCTCATAGGATGCCGCGCAATCTCTCTCATAGGATGCCGGGCAATCTCTCTCATAGGATGCCGGGCAAACTCTCTCACAGGATGCCGGGCAAACTCTCTCATAGGATGCCGGGCAACTTCTCTCATAGGATGCCGGGCAAACTCTCTCATAGGATGCCGGGCAAACTCTCTCATAGGATGCCGGGCAACTTCTCTCATAGGATGCCGGGCAAACTCTCTCATAGGATGCCAGGCAATCTCTCTCATAGGATGCCGGGGAAACTCTCTCATAGGATGCCGGGCAAACTCTCTCATAGGATGCCGGGCAAACTCTCTCATAGGATGCCGGGCAAACTCTCTCATAGGATGCCGGGCAAACTCTGACATAGGATGCCGGGCAATCTCTCTCATAGGATGCCGGGCAATCTCTCTCATAGGATGCCAGGCAATCTCTCATAGGATGCCGGGCAATCTCTCTCATAGGATGCCAAGCAATCTCTCTCATAGGATGCCGGGCAAACTCTCTCACAGGATGCCGGGCGATCTCTCTCATAGGATGCCGGGCAACTTCTCTCATAGGATGCCGGGAAAACTCTCTCATAGGATGCCGGGCAATCTCTCTCATAGGATGCCGGGCAAACTCTCTCATAGGATGCCGGGCAAACTCTCTCATAGGATGCCGGGCAAACTCTCTCATAGGATGCCGGGCAATCTCTCTCATAGGATGCCAGGCAATCTCTCTCATAGGATGCCGGGCAAACTCTGACATAGGATGCCAGGCAATCTCTCTCATAGGATGCCGGGCAATCTCTCTCGTAGGATGCCGGGCAAACTCTCTCATAGGATGCCGGGCAAACTGTGACATAGGATGCCGGGCAATCTCTCTCATAGGATGCCGGGCAAACTCTCTCATAGGATGCCGGGCAAACTGTGACATAGGATGCCGGGCAATCTCTCTCATAGGATGCCAGGCAATCTCTCTCATAGGATGCCGGGCAAACTCTCTCATAGGATGCTGGGCAAACTCTCTCATAGGATGCCGGGCAAACTCTCTCATCGGATGCTGTCATAGGACACCGAGTAGTGTGTCTAGTTGGATGCCGGGTAACGGCGTGGTGTCTAGAACATCCCTGGGCCAAGACCGAGGTGGAGGTTTAGTTGTCCCAGAATCAAACCCCAGGACCTTGCACTGGACATGTGCTGTGTGCGTGCTACGCACTAGTGTCAAGACAACCTGTCCAGGAAATCTTGCAACTTGCCTGCCTCCCTAATGCCCACCCGAAACTGGCTTCTGACTCGCCCTCATAACCCTTTGCAGAGTCGCAATGCCCAGAATCACATTTGCAACCAGCGTTAACTGCAACCACAGCACTCCTTTGTCCCACGGATCCTTGCTCCAGTCCGCAAGGCAAATAGTTGCGCAATGAATGTGGCTGGCGGGGGGGGGGGTCAGGGGCAGTGACGTTGAACATGGAATGCCGTACGGCCTTCATTCTGCATTGCCTTTCCCGTCCTGTTTGCTGCCACTGAACCTTCCTGCGCCACAGCACGCAGGATGCATCCCATGGCTTGGGAGGGGCGCCCACCTGTTGGACCTCCACAGCCCCCCCCCCCCCCGCCCATTCTCATGGGAGGAGTGGCAGTCCCTGTCAGAAATGGCAACGGTTACAAGGGCCACAGGGACACTGCCGGTGATTGGGGGCGACACACGAGAAATGTTCGCAGTCGTGGGCCACGGGGGGGCGACTACAACTGGTCCTGATGCGACACCCCCCCCCCAGCTATCTGTCAAAACTTGTGGGGGGGGAGGGGGCAATGCGGGGGGGATCCAGCCGGTCGGGGGGGGGGGAGGGTCCTGCCGAGGGTGGGGGGGGGGGGTTCCTGCCGGCGGTCGGGGGGGGGGGGCTCTGGCCGGGGGTCAGGGGGGCGTCCAGCCAGGGGTGAGGGGGGGGGGAGGTTCGGGTTAGGGTTAAGGTCACCGAGCTGGTGGAACCAGTCTTGGTTTTATAACCCTTTTTAGTGTCTAGGGTGGACCTACCAGGTTTAGCAGCAAGCAAGCAAGCAAGCAAGCAGCAAGCAAGCAAGCAAGCAAGCAGCACGCGCGAAATGGGGAAAAATCAGATCTCCGTCGTGGTGCTTCAGATTCGGATGAAATTTTGGTGGATGATACCTATGGGTGTGAAGTACAATCACACAAAGTTTGAGCAAGAAACTCAACAGTGGCGGCCGGGAACGGGATTCGCAAGTGGCGGACCTCAGTTTCAAAAACTGCAGTGCAGGGCCAAAAACAGCCATTTTTGGGCCAAAAAAAGCCCTAGAACACATTTAAAACGGCCAAATGAAGGGAAACGGTGGGTACACTCCACGTGCGGCTTGACTTCCCCGTGTCAACGAGCTCTTTGCGGCCCTCTAACTCCATGATATGTCCCGGAAACGGCCCAAAAAGGCCCCCAGAAGCTCCAAATGCCGATAGCCACAAACCAAGAATAGGCCATATCTTTGGCTACATGGCTCAAAATGCGATTCCGAGGGCACCTACTCCACCCGCAACCCCCCACTTTTTGTGGTTTCCACCCCTCAGAACTGCCCAAAGGGACGCCTAGACCCCAATACCTAGGCCCACTAGGCGGCCGCAAGCTGCAAGCTCAAGCCCAAACAGGTGGGTGCCCAAATGGGTCAACAGGGTCCAATAGGGGCAAAAAGATGACTTTTCTCAAAAATGATCCTAGACCATGTGCGACGCTAAAAAAAAGGGTTTTTGGACCGTTTTGAGCTTGTGGTGGCCCATTTTGGTCCTCCGAAAATCCCAAAATGCCTTGAAAATGGGCTGTTTTGGGACCAAAAAAGGGTCAAAAATGGGTCAAAAACGCATTTTTCCAAACCTCATCCTAGACCATTTGGGGTGCACAAAAGGGTGAAATGAGCCCATTTTGAGCCCATTTTGGGGCATTTTGGCCCCTCAGAAGTCCAAAAAGCCTTGAAAGTGGGCCTTGTGGTGATAGGGTTCACTTGCAAGCTAATTTCACATTGTCAAGAGCCATCAATGTGTGAATCATTCTTGATGTCCCTCACCAGTCATAGCTCATGTTCCCTCCCCCACCAGCTCGGTCCCAATATTCAGTCTTGATTAGGGTTAGCCCTCGGGTTAGGGTCTGCAGCCCTCCTGTAGCCCTCCTTCAGGTCAAAATTTTTTCTTGTTGTTTTAACACAAATATGATTTCTCTACAAAATTTTGAGTATTTTGAGTATAAACACATAGTATGAAAAAAAAATTGGCGCCTTTGGCGCCGGACACTTTTCTCTAGGGACACTTGTTGGCCGACCCGGCACCACTATCTTTCAAAACCCGGGGGGGGGGGGGGGGCTGGGGGGTGTCGCATACAAGGACCGGGCCCGGCCGCCCCCCGTGTCGTGGGCTCCCCCATGCCCCCCCCCCCCCCCTTTGTGGCATGCCTCTTGTGTTGCACGAGTACAAAAAAAACGGTCGAGGCGTGGCATACACATGCGATGGAGGGAGGTGATGCACCCTCTGGAAAGGGGGGCGGGGGGCACGCGCGACACACACTTTTGAGGATTGGGGTAGAGTCGGACGCGGCCGTTTGATGGTCCGGGGGACGCACTTCATCCGCACGGCCGGTCCCCCCTCCCCCACCACCCGCACACCGAAAGAGGGAAGGCGCACCTCGAAGACCGCCCGCCGCAGCGCCGTGCCCAAGAAGGCCCCCTCCTTCTCCGCCCCCGGGGCCAGTGCGCCCGCGGCGTGCGACGCCGTGCCTCTGGGGAAGGGGTACGCCCGGCAGAGGGCGTCCCGCAGCGACAGGATCTCGTGGCCCAGCGCCTCGTTCACGGCCCCGGGGAGGCTCCCGGGGGCCCCGCACAGGGCCCGGTAGGCCCGCATGAAGCCGCTGCCCCCGGCGCCGTCGGCGCGGGCCTCGGCCGGGGCGCTGCTGCTGAGCTCATTGCTGCGGGAGGGAGGCGTGCGGGGGCGATGGGGCGCGCCGGGGCAGAGTTTCAGTTAATGCGACTCTGTGCGCGTTTGGAGTCACACTTTTTGATTGTGGGATTCACACGTGTTCACACATTTGTAACATGGGATTCACATGAACTCACACACAACCTCACAGGTTCACATGCACAAACATTTGTGCTGGATTGGAAGAGGCACACACATAAGGGGCACACAACACGACAACAAACTGCAACATGGGCACACAAAGCAGGACATAAACGGGACGGTCATCACATGTGTGCACACTTGTCATTTGTGGGATTCACATGTGTTCACACTTTTTGTCTGTGGGATGCAAAGGATTCACAAACACAAAAAAGTGGGATTCGCATTAACTGAAAGTCTGCGCCGGGGGGGGGGGGGGGGCCGATGCGGGACACGGGGAGAAGGGGACAGCCACCGGCCCCCGGGGGGCTCATGGACGTCAGCCCGGGACAGAAGGGGGGCAGCAAAAGTGATGGTGGGGGGTGAGTGGGAGGAAAGGAAGGGGGCACCACACCCGGCCAAAGGAGGGGGGGAGGGGGCAGGGCTCCTTTTTGGGGGGGTGACCCCCCCCCCCCACAGACATGCATTGGAACGGAGGAGGGGGTCAGGGGGCTGGGGGGTTTGGACCCGGAGTGGGGGGAGTTGACCCTCCTCCTTGCCAACAGGACTAAACATGTTTGGTGCCAAAGGTGCCGGAAATTTCTCTTGCATCACAAAAGCCCACACTTGGTTGACCCTCCTTCTTGTCGACAAAGGTCACAGTGCAAAGGTAAACTCAAAGCAATAAATTTGGGGCAAACTTTGTGTCCACAATCAGACAGTATCCATTCATGACGGTCCATTTTCACAGACAAACGCTATTCAATGTGAACAGCTCACTCACA